>CM016623.1:22256221-22840116 GCA_005393395.2 Gossypium australe
GAAATGACATGAACATTTTTGGAAACCTAGAAATGCATAGACATGAACATTTTGGAACTAGGGAAATGATTCAAAAATGGAAAATGAACATTTCTGGAAACATGGAAATGTAAGAAAATGGCAAGTTTACAGAGCCGATCGAAAATTTTAGGAAACTTAGAAATGACCTAGGAATGTCAAATTTTAAAGTTTAAATTGGAAATTAGGGCAAGGAGGCCTTAAAAGAAAAAGTTGGAGAAATTTGACACACAAACAGGCTTGGAAAAGTGGCCTGAAGATGCCACTTAGGGCCTTTGGAAATGGCGCCACATGCAAGGGTGTTGGGCCTGAGTTCGAGTCACTTGGGAAGCAAATAAATGAGGTTTTATTTTGGCTTCCAGAAGGCTGAGGTGGACGGCACATGCTTCTAGAAAAGGAGGTGTTTTATTTTCATAAATATGTGATTAATAAGGTGATAAATAGAAGCTTTTTATTTGGATTATTTTGAAGAGATAATAAGGATTTTTATTTGGATTATTTTGAAGAGATAATAAAGGATTTTTATTTAGATTATTTTGAAGAGATAATAAAGGATTTTTAATTGGATTATTTTCAAGGGATAGTAAAGGATTTAAATTGGATTAAACCCTTTATTTATCATATTAAAAAGATAAAGTTATCAGATAGAAGAGTGGTGGCCAAGTAAGGGACTCTTTAGCTGATAATTTTGCCTATAAAAGGAAGGAAGGAGGGCTACTCATCAGTTTGTTTCTTTCTCTGCTCTGCCGAAAATTTCCTGGAAAACTCTCTTTGCCGAATTTTCTTCTCCTTTTTCTTCTGCTTTTCTCTTCTACTGTCAAGCCAAAACCTCTTTGATTCCTGTTTAAGTCTCCATAGCCGAATCTCTGTGGCTTCAATCAAGGGTGTCGTCGACTGTGGTGATAAGGTAAGAATAATGGATTCTTGTTGTTTATTCTCTTTCAACCAAGATTTGGGAACTGGTTCTTTTGGTTGTCTTTTGGCCGAATATTAAAGGAGGAATTCCGGGATTTCAGATCTAAGGATTTAAGGTAAGAAAAGCATGGTTTAGGCCAGAGGCAAATTGATTTAAGATTATTAGGTGATATGGAAATCAGATCTAACATATGTGTGTAGGGATTTCAACATCTCCATAGCCAAGGGTTACTTTTCGGGATTTGAAATCACAAGGTATGTGTTTAAGATATTCAGCCAAGGCTATTTTAAATATTTAGATTTATTATCAGAAGCTGAAAACTAACCTGTGGAGTAATATAATGTTTAGCCGAATTCACAAGGGAGGAATACAAAGATCCGGCCCTTGATTCTTAAAATCAATTCAGTTACAAGGTAAGTAATACAAATCCTAGTTGTATTTGGAAAAATGGCCGAATGGTCTTTTAAATAGTAAGTGATTAACTTATGTAGGATTTGAAATCTAAATCTGTAATTGGTTCTCTTCGAGATTTTCGAGGACTTCATTAAGCGAATCAGGTGTGTACTCCACACTACTTTGTAATATGAATTATGGTTGCATGTATTAAAATATATGTTAATGAAAATATGAGCATGGCTAAGGTACCATGTTAAGGTACTAAGTACTCAGGTACGTTTCCTACTTCTACTAGGAATATGAAATATGTTATTCATAACATGAGAATATGATAAGAATGTGAACTATGGTATATTATGCATATTAATGTTTATGGGGCATATGGTTGTATATTGAAAGGGGAAGTGAAAAGTGGTGATTTAAGACCACAGTAATCTGAAAAGTGGTGACTTACGACCACAGTAATCTGAAAAGTGGTGATCTAAGACCACAGTAATCTGAAAAGTGGTTTCCTAAAACCACAGATGCGGAGCCTTAAGCTCGCAAATTGGTGTGTAGCGGAAGGAGGGTCGACTTAGTAGTCCCCACGGTGTGTTTGGCAGGTACGGGGGTGTATAGCGGATGGACAATTAGGTTTGGGTTTGGGAATGCATCATAACTTGTATTTTATGATTGAATGTATTGTATGCTTGATTCTATTACGATTTAGTGCCATGTACACATTGAGTCTGGTTGACTCACCCCGTTGGGGAAATATTTTTTTCAGGTGATGAGCAGTAATGGACCGGGTCGGCAGGAGCTAAAGGTGGCCATGCATCGCAAGGAGAAATTTAAAGACTTGGGCTTTTATTTTACTGAGTACTTAAATTGTATTTGGGTTTTGATTGATGTAATAAGGCCATGAGGCCCAAGTAGGATTTCTTTATTTCTGTTTAAACTTTTTTTACTATGTTACGAACTATTTTTGATTAAAGTTCAACTTAAGAATTATTTATTTAAAAATAAACCCTAAGCTGTTTTGTCATCGTAATTAAATGATTTCTAAGTAAATAAGTGGGTTTCGATCTAAGCCCAACCCAAAACAATATTTTTCAAAAAATTACACAAATTTTCTCTAAGTAACAAAGAACTTTGAAACCGATTTTCTTAAGGAACATACCAGGTCCGGTTTAGGCTCGTGGGCCGGGTGTGGGGTGTTTCAGTTTGGTATCAGAGCCCAGTTTTAAACTCTCGGCCTGTGGGCTAAGGCCCAAAACGTCTTCAAAGCGAGCCAAATGATTTTCCTTGAAATTAAACAGGTTTTCTGGCATGGCACCTAAGTCTCCGACCCGCAGTCCACCAGGTAAGTACCCCTAACTATTTGGGTGATTATGTGAATCATGTTGTGAATATTAGAAGGGTAGAAAAGGCATGGAACGTAGAATAGTATGATAGGAACTTGAACCCTAGGATTAGACTACTCAAACACAAAACACATAAGACTTAATGCACTAAACAAACCTATGGCTAGGTCACTGAGCTAGGGTGTGGCAACCTCTGTGCGCATGTCTAGGAATGGTTTCGGTAGGAGCTTGGTATTTAAGCAGTCCGTGTGACTCACCTCCTCTCCACTCGAATCCTGCCTGGTGCGTAGCTTTGGTTCACCCTGACCAAGTGGGCTCGGCCATAGGCTAAACATAATGACTAAAACCCGAAAGGGAGCTAGCCATGTTTTTCCTAAAAAAAAAAAAAAGAAGAACAAAACAACAAACCCCAGTTTTAAAATTCTCAAAACTTTCTTTTGAATTTGAGAAAACCATCTTTATAAAATTTTCTGAAAAATTTCTGATTTGTGAAAATTACAAAAATGCCCCTAGTGGCAAAATTACCAAAATGCCCTTGATTTACAAAATATGAACCTACCTAACAGTTTTGCCAAAATTTCCTTATTTTATAAGTGTTCACAAACCCTAATTTGCAAACTATCAAAAATACCTTGATTTTGAAAAAAATTCAAAATTGCCCCTAACTTACAAAATGACCAAAATGATCCCGGTTTTCGAAATTTTTGCAAACATCACCATTTGAAAAGGGAAACTCTCAAAAAAACGAACCCTCAAAGTTTTACAACTTTTGAAATATCCCTAACTTATTAAATTTTACAAATTTACCCTGGTTTTTGGAAAATTACTGAAATACCCCCGAGGTCAAAAATTTTCGAAATACCCCTGGATTTCAAAATTTTTCCAAAATTACCCCGGGACTTTAAAATTACCAAAATATTTTCGACAAAATCACCGAGAAACTTTTTCCTTTTGAAAATTTTGAAAATGTCCCTGTAGGACAAAATTACGAAAATACCCCTGGGTAGTGGAAAAACATCAACGATGAAAACTACAATGTTTCTCTAAATGAACGGAAGTTCATACTTGTTTGATGGATGAATGAATGAATGGAAGGACTGTATGTTTGTATGAATACGAAAGAACCACTCCTAAAACTCTTGCCATAAAATTTCTTCGCGAGTAAACAAGTGAAACCAAAGTACTAATACATAAAACTTCTTAATCAGATCTCGACGCTGGAAATGAGCTCTAGAGGACATGGCCATCGTGGACGCGGTAGAGGAAGAATGACTAGGTCAGAACCCGTTAGATCGGGTCAAGGGTCTGATAATGAGGTACCACCGCCCCCACCACTCCCAGCTGTTGGTGTGGAGCAGCAGGCTCAGACGGGGGACGATGCTGTGTCGCGGGCTGTGCTGCGAGTTCTAGAGTTGGTGGCGGGGGCAGGAGGAAATTCAGGAACACGTAAGTCTGTGCCTGAAAGGCTCCGAGCTAATGGAGCGGAGATGTTTCGAGGAGTATCGGGAGTGGCACCCAGTACAGCTGAGTACTGGTTGGAAGCAACGGAGCGCATCATGGATGAGATTGATTTGACCCCTAAGGAAAAGTTGAAAGGGATGGTGGCACTGTTACGCGATGAAGCGTATCAGTGGTGGTTAACTGTTCGGGATGGTGCCACGGCTGAGGATCTGACCTGGGAGTACGTAAAGGAAGCGTATCAAAAGAAGTATGTGGGAACCAGGTACACTGATGAACAAAGGAAAGCTTTTCTGGGGCTGGTCCAAGGAAACAAGTCTGTTGCAGAATATGAAGCGGAATTCCTGAGGTTGAGCCGGTACGCTCGAGGTGTCGTGGCGACTGAGCATGAGCGCTGTGTCCGTTTTGAGGATGGGCTAAGGGATGATCTGAGACTGTTGATAGCACCGCATCAAGAGCGGGAATTTTCTGCGTTAGTGGAAAAGGCTAAAGTGGCTGAAGGAATTAAGGATTCTGCAAGGCAGAACACTCATCGGAATAGGCCAAAAAGAGGTTTTGGATCGTTTGGCTCATCTGGGAATAAGAGGCCTAGAGTTGATGGGCCGCGAGGTCAGCAAGTTGGTTCAGAAGGGCGGTATCGACCTTGTGATGTGTGTGGAAAGACGCATTTGGGAGAGTGTTGGAGGAAAACAGGAGGATGTTTTAGGTGTGGGTCCAAGAACCATGTGGTCAAGGAATGTCCTAAGAACTTAGATGAAAGCCAACCGGCAACTCAGAATGTTAGTCAGACGGGTAGAGGAGGACAGCAGCCTCAGTAAGGTCATGGACCGAACCATGGAGGAAATGGTTCGGGCCGTGGACGTGAAGCACGAAGAAGAGGTGCTGAAGGTGCAGACGCGAGGCAACCAAGGTTGGTTTATGCAGTTGGCCGTCGCGAGGAGGAAGATGTGCCAGATGTGACAACGGGTACGTTCCTCATTTCTGGAATACCCTTAATTGCTTTGCTTGTTATAGGGTTAGCTTGTTCTTGTATTGCTGGTGAAGTGACTGAAACTTTGGATGTGAACCTAGAGAATGTGCCTAGAAAGTATGATAGTTCTTTAGGATCAGAGTGCGCAGCAATAGCGTAGTGGGGTGAGTTAGACCGTACGATTATTTGTTAGTAAGTAATTTCGAGGACAAAATTATTTTAAGGGGGGTAGAACTGTAACATCCTGGAAAGGGCCTATGCATTTTCAGTCTAACTGTACGAAATGACAAGTCTTAAGCACTATGAATAAATTTTTGATATTTTTGGAAACTCAGAAATGTATGAAAATGAATTGGAAATGAACATTTTTGGAAACCTGGAAATGCATGGACATGAACATTTTTGGAAACCTGAAAATGCATGGATATGAACATTTTTGGAAACCTAGAAATGCATAGACATGAACATTTTTGGAAACTAGGGAAATGATTCAAAAATGGAAAGTGAACATTTCTGGAAACTTGGAAATGTAAGAAAATGGCAAGTTTACAGAGCCGATCGAAAATTTTAGGAAACTTAGAAATGACCTAGAAATGTCAAATTTTAAAGTTTAAAATAGGAAATTAGGGCAAGGAGGCCTTAAAAGAAAAAGTTGGAGAAATTTGACACACAAACAGGCTTGGAAAAGTGGCCTGAAGATGCCACTTAGGGCCTTTGGAAATGGCGCCACATGCAAGGGTGTTGGGCCTGAGTTCGAGTCACTTGGGAAGCAAATAAATGAGGTTTTATTTTGGCTTCCAGAAGGCTGAGGTGGACGGCACATGCTTCTAGAAAAGGAGGTGTTTTATTTTCATAAATATGTGATTAATAAGGTGATAAATAGAAGCTTTTTATTTGGATTATTTTGAAGAGATAATAAAGGATTTTTATTTGGATTATTTTGAAGAGATAATAAAGGATTTTTATTTGGATTATTTTGAAGAGATAATAAAGGATTTTTAATTGGATTATTTTCAAGGGATAATAAAGGATTTAAATTGGATTAAACCCTTTTATTTATCATATTTAAAAGATAAAGTTATCAGATAGAGGAGTGGTGGCCAAGTAAGGGACTCCTTAGCTGATAATTTTGCCTATAAAAGGAAGGAAGGAGGGCTACTCATCAGTTTGTTTCTTTCTCTGCTCTGCCGAAAATTTCCTGGCAAACTCTCTCTGCCGAATTTTCTTCTCCTATTTTCTTCTTCTTTTCTTCTTCTTTTCTTTTCTACTGTCAAGCCGAAACCTCTTTGATTCCTGTTTAAGTCTCCATAGCCGAATCTCTGTGGCTTCAATCAAGGGTGCCGTCGACTGTGGTGATAAGGTAAGAATAATGGATTCTTGTTGTTTATTCTCTTTCAACCAAGATTTGGGAACTGATTCTTTTGGTTGTCTTTTGGCTGAATATTAAAGGAGGAATTACGGGATTTCAGATCTAAGGATTTAAGGTAAGAAAAGCATGGTTTAGGCCAGAGGCCAATTGATTTAAGATTATTAAGTGATATGGAAATCAGATCTAACATATGTGTGTAGGGATTTCAACATCTCCATAGCCAAGGGTTACTTTTCGGGATTTGAAATCACAAGGTATGTGTTTAAGATATTCGGCCAAGGCTATTTTAAATATTTAGATTTATTATCAGAAGCCGAAAACTAACCTGTGGAGTAATATAGTGTTTAGCCGAATTCACAAGGGAGGAATACAAAGATCCGGCCCTTGATTCTTAAAATCAATTCAGTTACAAGGTAAGTAATACAAATCCTAGTTGTATTTGGAAAAATGGCCGAATGGTCTTTTAAATAGTAAGTGATTAACTTATGTAGGATTTGAGATCTAAATCTGTAATCGGTTCTCTTCGGGATTTTCGAGGACTTCATTAAGCGAATCAGGTGTGTACTCCACACTACTTTGTAATATGAATTATGGTTGCATGTATTAAAATATATGTTAATGAAAATATGAGCATGGCTAAGGTACCATGTTAAGGTACTAAGTACTCAGGTACGTTTCCTACTTCTACTAGGAATATGAAATATGTTATTCATAACATGAGAATATGATAAGAATGTGAACTATGGTATATTATGCATATTAATGTTTATGGGGCATATGGTTGTATATTGAAAGGGGAAGTGAAAAGTGGTGATTTACGACCACAGTAATCTGAAAAGTGGTGATCTAAGACCACAGTAATCTGAAAAGTGGTTTCCTAAAACCACAGATGCGGAGCCTTAAGCCCGCAAATTGGTGTGTAGCGGAAGGAGGGTCGACTTAGTAGTCCCCACGGTGTGTTTAGCAGGTACGGGGGTGTGTAGCGGATGGACAATTAGGTTTGGGTTTGGGAATGCATCATAACTTGTATTTTATGATTGAATGTATTGTATGCCTGATTCTATTACGATTTAGTGCCACGTACACATTGAGTCTGGTTGACTCACCCCGTTGGGGAAATATTTTTTTTAGGTGATGAGCAGTAATGGACCGGGTCGGCAGGAGCTAAAGGTGGCCATGCATCGCAAGGAGAAATTTAAAGACTTGGGCTTTTATTTTACTGAGTACTTAAATTTTATTTTGGGTTTTGATTGATGTAATAAGGCCATGAGGCCCAAGTAGGATTTCTTTATTTCTGTTTAAACTTTTAATTTACTATGTTACGAACTATTTTTGATTAAAGTTCAACTTAAGAATTATTTATTTAAAAATAAACCCTAAACTGTTTTGTCATCGTAATTAAATGATTTCTAAGTAAATAAGTGGGTTTCGATCTAAGCCCAACCCAAAACAATATTTTTCAAAAAATTACACAAATTTTCTCTAAGTAACAAAGAACTTTGAAACCGATTTTCTTAAGGAACATACCAGGTCCGGTTCAGGCTCGTGGGCCGGGTGTGGGGTGTTTCAGAGGTGTTGTTTTGTTATTTACCAACGATAAATCAAATATTCACTGTAAATTACGTTTTTATTTGATCTAACTCCATAGTTTTTTTAAGAAAAGAAATTTGGTTTCTGGAATGGAGCATGTCTAGCTCTTATTAAAATTTGGGAGAGTTTTAAACCAAATCCACCCCATTAGTTTTAAGATACCTAGTAGCCAAGTCTCGAGACTTTGGGCTATAAGTATTGAGACATGTAAATTAATAGCCACATGTCTCTAGACTTACTACCTGAAGTAATGAGACTCACTCCCAAGTCTCAAGACTTGTACCTAATGTCTTCTAATGACTATTTTTCAGCCAAGTCTCGATACATATCTTCCAAATATCAAGACTTGACCTTGTAGGCTACATTAAATGCGTGAGATCAATTCTTCCAATTGCAGGAAACTCCTACCAACGACTCCAAACATCCAAAAGTTAGTTAGAGGATATAATACAAGTCAAGAACACTTGAAGACACAAGAGACACATATCCAAGCATCAAAGTCAAGAGAAAAACTTCAAATTCATTATTTCTTTTTTTTTTCTTGTACATAATCTTAAAGTTCATATTGTAAATCTTTTATCACTCTCATTTTATTTCTATGATAACTTAACTTCGTAAACACATGTCTTTTTAAAGGCTTTATTATTTACTTCATCTTTATCACTGATCGTAATTAGGGAGGGTTTTAGTTGTGTTACAAAAATTAATAAGGGTTCTAGTTTAGCCATAAAGGTTAGCGAGAAAGGTTCTATCTAAGTCTTTAGAAAAAGATTGTGTTATAAAGATTATACCTTCTCCTTGAAAGGTATCAATTCTTATAGTGAATCGGGAAATCTTTGATTGAGGTATAATAAGGTATAGAGGTAGGCAATTAGGGTTGAACCATTATAAAATTGGTTGTGCAAGCTTTTTTTCTCTTTCCTTATTATTTAGAAAAGTTTGTAGAAATTCTTAAAATACCAATTCACCCTCTTTTAGTATTTTTGGGCCTAATAATTTGTATCTCAACTAGCTTTCCATCGAAGGTTTCACATTAGGAGAGACGATTCAAGGCAAAAATATCAATGATACTTTAACAACCCGATTTAGGGGCTAGTCGGATTAGTGATCTCGAGATCACTAATCCGAGATTAGAGAAATTTATTTTCATGTCATTTTATGAGTCAAAGCATGATGGTATATGTACATGAGAATTTTTGTACTTTAATTTTAGCGATTTCATGTTTAATCGCGAAAAAGGACTAAACCGCATAAAGTGCGAAAGTTCCATCCTATAAGCTAAAGGTACCAAATAGCCATAGATTGTAAATTTGAGGTCTTTAAAGGGAAATTTAACCCCTTGTAAATGCTTGGCCGGCCATAGGGGACAAGAATTGACCATGTTGGTCAAAGTTGGTGATAGTTGGTGACCAATTTGACTAGTTTAATATTAGAATAAGGAAAGAAAAGATATCATCTTTCTCTCCATCTTCCTCCACCAAAAATAGCAAGAAAAATATGGGTTGAAAGCTTCAAAAATTTTAGCACACTCTTCTCTTCACAAGTAAGTGTTCTAGTGATCTTTTCTTGACATTAGTTGTACTTTTGAGACCCCTAAAGCTTAAGCTTTCAAATGAGGGGACTAATGTACAATATGGTGAAGAGTTTAGAGTTTTTCCATGAGAGATATCATTGTTGTTTGCTGCATTTTTATGAAATAAAATGAGTCTTAGTTGTTAGATGAACAACTTTTGTGAAAGGTGTTGTCTTGAAAACACCTAATTGGACCTTGATGAAAAGGTTACAAATTTGTAGTAATTACGTGAAATGTTGACTTTTGATGATAGCTATAAGAGTATTAAATGTTCACCTAGGCTTGTTGAAGGTAGAAATGTGATTAGAATTTATTTCTGAGCCTAGGGGCAAAATGGTCATTTTGACAAAGTCTGGGGGCAAAATAGTAATTTTACCTAAGCATGATTATTTAAATGATTTTATTAATGTGGTGATTAAAATTAGCTAAATTGCTATTATAGAGCAAGAAGAACCAAGAATTTGCCTTGATCGGGGAAAGAACAAAGTCTTGGACTAAATCGACGAGTGAACTCATTTTGAAATCTTGATAAGTTTGTATATGATAGATTCAACACTTATGGTAGCATGTTGAGAATGCTTGGTATTATATTGATGCATGATACTCTACTAAATTGAGTAGTTAAGGTTGAAGGAGATGTTGAGGTCCTAGTGGACTATATTGAATATGAAAATGCTATCGTCGAGTTATGAAATAGATAAGGTCCCATATAAGACCATGTCTGGGACATGGCCTCGGCACCTAGTTGGGATCCCGTATAAGACCATATTCGGGATATGGCTTCGGCAATGAATATGAGAATCGTATAAAACCGTATCCGGGATATGGCTCGATACTTGATGTGAAAGTCCATATAAGACCGTATCCAGGATATGGCAATGACAGTTAGAAGTGACTCCATATAAGACCATATCTGGGATATGGCATTGGCATTTACAAGTGACTCCATATAAGACCACCTCGGGGATGTGGCATTGGCTTCATACCTACATGAATAACGATTAATATGCGTCTCTGACTATTCCTAGTGATTAATGGGATAAGTAGACGAGTTTAGAAGTAGAAATGAGAATTGTACTAAAGTCATGTGAATGAGTGAATACAGGTACTCGTGAATGAGTCACGAAGAAACGTTTACGATGTGTGGCACGGTATGTGCTAAATGAGGGAAATTGTAAGTAAGTATGGCAAGAAGCCTATGACTTGTGTATGGTTAGTTAATGCCATGGACGGATTATATTATGAACTTATTGTTGCTATTTATTCCATGCAAACTTACTAAGCTTTATGCTTACCCCTTTCATGGCCCTTTTTCCTTGTAGTATTGCCAAGATAACTCGAGGATCGGGGACATAGGAGTTCGGAAACCACACTATCGACATCACTTTGGTATAACAATTTAGACTTATTTTGAATATGGCATGTATAGGACTCAAGTATTTTGTTAGGTCGTAATTGCTGGCCAAAGTGTTGGCTTTGTAAGGTATTGAGGTCTTTTTATAATGGTCTATTAAGTTAGGCCGATACTTGGCAAACTCTTATGCTTAATGAAAGTGATATTTCTAAGATGTATGCCCTTATGTATGGATGTTGAATTGAGTATTTAGATGTGCCACTGGGCTATAAATTATGTGGTATTGAATTGGAGAATGTATGTGTGCAATGTAGGGTGGCAAAGGGCTTGGTAGATAGCCATCAAATTGTCCACACAGGTAGACACACGGGCATGTGTCACACGGTCAGCCTTATGGGCGTGTGAATCGACCGTGTGTTCCATTACATGCTAGGCTTGCAAGTTAGGATGCTCCACTGGTAGAGACACGGCCGTGTGTCTCAGCTGTGTGGGAGACACGGCCTAGGACATGGGTGTGTGCCCAGGCCGTGTGAAGTTTGCACATATATTGTGGAATTTAATTCGACACATGGTCTAAGGACACGGGCGTGTGCCTTGGCCGTGTGACTTTAGTGAGTTGATGATGCCATAGTCAGTATGTCAAGGTTTTGGCACACAGGTTGAGACACGGTCCTGTTTTGGAGAAAAGTTTTCCAAGCTCGTAAAACTTCCCGATTAAGTTCCCAAACCTCTCGGAGGTATGTTTAGGGCCTTGTGGGCTAAGAATGAGCAAATGATGAGTTCAAATGAAACCTTGTAGCCCAATTTGAGATGTTTAAGTGTGATAAGTTAGGTAATGCCTTAAACCTAGTTTCGACTTTGAACACGGGCGAGGGGTGTTACAGATACATGCACAAATGGGGTGAAATTTGTTAAATTCCATTCACCGAAGTTGTCAATTTTCAAGATAAGAAAATCAGATGACTTATGACGACTTTTTGGATGGGAACCATACATTTTTGGGTTGAGAAATCTGTATAGCGTTCGAATATCTATCTCTTAGCTTCAAAACGCACTTTGAATCACTTGATTTTGAGTTCAGAAGCTCAAGTTATGACTGTTTTAGTGAAGACTACACGAGCTTAATTTTTGGGCGAGATTATTACAGAAATTATGAGTTTTGGGGCTTTTAATTCTAGTTTAAATCATATTAAGTTCGGTTTTTAGGCTTAATTTTTATTATATATGAGTCCAATATTGTATGAATTATCTTTTATTATTTTATTATTTATTTATTTCGAATGTTGGAAGTTTTTTAAAGTATTTTAAGTTGTTTAGGAGTTTTATGTTTCTTAGTCAAATAAGAAAGTTTAGTTTAAAACTACTTATTGTTTAGATTAACTAGAGTTTCATTATACTTGAGAGTTTTATTTGGATTTAATTAGCTAGCCTATATAAAGTCCTCTTCATTGTTCATTAGATACACAGTTGTTTTTCATTAATAATAAAACACCCCAAACCCGGCCCACGAGCCTGAATCGGATCTGGTATGTTCCTAAAGTAAACCGATTTCAAAGTTCTTTGTTACTTAGGAAAAACTTGTGGGGTTTTAAAAAAAAATATTGTTTTGGGTTGGGCTTAGATTGGAAACCCATTTATTTTATTTGGAAATCCAATTTAATTAAGGTGGCAAAACAATTTAGGTTTTATTTTAAAAGAAATAAATTTTCTATAACTTTAATCAAAAATAAATTGTAACATAATAATTCAAAGTAAACAGAAATAAAGAAAACCAACTTGGGCCTTATGGCCTTATTACATCAAATAATTCCCAAACTAAAAATTTAAAGTACTTAATAAAAATAAAAGTCCCAACTAATAAAATTTTTCCTTGCGATGCATGGCCACCTTTAGCTCCTGCCGACACGGTCCACTACTGCTCATCACCTGAAAAAAATATTTCCCCAACGGGGTGAGTCAACCAGACTCAATGTGTACGTGGCACTAAATCGTAATAGAATCAGGCATACAATACATTCATTCATAAAATACAAGTTATGATGCATTCCCAAAACCAAACCTAATTGTCCATCCGCTACACACCCCCGTACCTGCCAAACACACCGTGGGGACTACTAAGTCGACCCTCCTTCCGCTACACACCAATTTGCGGGCTTAAGGCTCCGCATCTGTGGTTTTAGGAAACCACTTTTCAGATTACTGTGGTCTTAGATCACCACTTTTCAGATTACTGTGGCCGTAAGTCACCACTTTTCAGATTACTGTGGTCTTAAATCACCACTTTTCACTTCCCCTTTCAATATACAACCATATGCCCCATAAACATTAATATGCATAATATACCATAGTTCACATTCTTATCATATTCTCATGTTATGAATAACATATTTCATATTCCTAGTAGAAGTAGGAAACGTACCTGAGTACTTAGTACCTTAACATGGTACCTTAGCCATGCTCATATTTTCATTAACATATATTTTAATACATGCAACCATAATTCATATTACAAAGTAGTGTGGAGTACACACCTGATTCGCTTAATGAAGTCCTCGAAAATCCCGAAGAGAACCGATTACAGATTTAGATCTCAAATCCTACATAAGTTAATCACTTACTATTTAAAAGACCATTCGGCCATTTTTCCAAATACAACTAGGATTTGTATTACTTACCTTGTAACTGAATTGATTTTAAGAATCAAGGGCCGGATCTTTGTATTCCTCCCTTGTGAATTCGGCTAAACACTATATTACTCCACAGGTTAGTTTTCGGCTTCTGATAATAAATCTAAATATTTAAAATAGCCTTGGCCGAATATCTTAAACACATACCTTGTGATTTCAAATCCCAAAAAGTAACCCTTGGCTATGGAGATGTTGAAATCCCTACACAAATATGTTAGATCTGATTTCTATATCACCTAATAATCTTAAATCAATTGGCCTTTGGCCTAAACCATGCTTTTCTTACCTTAAATCCTTAGATTTGAAATCCCGGTGTAACACCCCAAACCCGGTCTATGCGTTTAGACGAGATTTGGTTTGTCACACCAATCATACATTCGTTTATTCTCAAATGGTTAAGATAAAATAGTGCTACAAAAACTTTTTTGAAAATCGAGTTTAATAAAACGTTAATACAAGGATTTGAAATTTGTAGCTTAAAAATAATACTTGTTTGAAAACTTATCGTCAAATCTTAAGATAGTTTAAAAGAACTTTGAAAGAATTTTAAATAATTAAAGTGTCCAGAAATTTTGTTATAAAACCAATGTTCTTAAGAAAACTTAACATATTTTAGATAAAACCATATTCAAAGTTTAGAAATAAAATTTAAACCATCCACACAATAAAATCCATAAAAACATAAAAGAGGCCTTATTACATAAAACCCATAACAGAAATTTAAGATAATAATCTAAATAAAATCATAGTTTAAATAAAACCCAAGTTTGTAGTATGGCCTCCACCAAGTCATCTCCAGCCCAAGTCCACGTCAATTTCCATTACCTGAAATGGATAATAAAATTGGGTGAGTTACAAAGAACTCAGTGTGCAACTCACTTACCACCATTTTTGGGCCAGATCGTCAAGACATCAAGCTGGGCTTGAGCCCATTAACAGATTTCAACCATATATCATAAAATAACATAATTTAAAAATGAATGAATGCATGTAAAATGAATTTCCCAAACCAACCTAGTATCCATCCGCTAACACCCCCGTACCAACCAACACACCTGTGGGGATCAAGTCAACCCACCCCGCCAAACACACCAATTATAGGCTTTAAGCCTTTAATTAATTTTGTAGTGCACTACCGAACTAGATTGTGACATTGTCACCGAACTAGAGGCATTTAGCCGAATTTGTGGCAGAGCCACCGAACTAGAGGCATTGAGCCATATTGTGGCAGAGCCACCGAACTAGAGGCATTGAGCCGAATTTGTGGCAACTGGCCATTCTTCTCTTCATATAACCCACCCCATGCAATCATGCGTGTATATCAATTATAGTCATATAACAAATTTTCAATTTATCCATAACCTCGGTGGGTTTATCAATAACATTTCATTAGGCCCATATAAATAATTTAGCAACTAGCCCATTTAGTAGTTTAGTGAACTTTGGCCCATTTTAGCCCAATTTATCGAACTAGAGTATTTTGGCCCAATTATCGAACTAGAGTATTATCGGCCCATTTATCGAACTAGAGTATTATCGGCCCATTTATCGAACTAGAGTATTATCGGCCCATTTATCGAACTAGAGTATTATCGGCCCATTTATCGATTTAACAGTTTTTCGCATATTTCTCGGTTTTAACCGTTTTCATGCATTTTCACAAAAGTATCAATTACTATATAATTTCCGAATTTACCATTTTCACGTTTTTATCGCAATACTTATGATTAGAAATCTAACCCGAAAATGAGTGTGAAATTACACACCTGGTTATGGAGAGAACTAAACTTTCCCGCTCTTCAACACCTATACGTATTGTGTTAATTAAAACACTATAATCTATAATAAAACCGATCTAAACATAGCGATCTAGGAATTTACCCTCGGATTTCCGTAAGACTTCTACTTGCGATATCTCCCCGATTGATGGTTCGCTAACCGAATCGAATCCACGAACGAATAATGGTTCGGGAGTACGAACGACTTCGAACAATTGATTTTCCTCGGTTGAACGTCCGCAACCCGGTGGAAAATCTCGGATTCCCGAAATAGTCCTTTGCTTGTACTTAGGGGAAATAACAGAACCTCCCTTCTTCCGAAGGCTAAACACCGCCCTTTTCTTCCCTATTTTGAATGTCTTCAAAGACAAAGGAAGGTTAATCCAATGATATCGAAATAATCCTAAGGTTTTAAAGATATGATTTCCTTACCACAAAATTGATTCCAACGTTTTGTCACCCACGACTTCTTGATTCCAAACTTCCGTTATCGCACTAAAATATAACAAAATAAACGTTAAAAGAAGGAACGTTTATTTTGATCTAATAAAGCCTTCAAACCACCATCCATATTCGGCCATAACCACTATTAACTAATCGAAACGAAAAGAATTCTTACCTATTTTCCACGTCGAAAAGAAAGGATTTGAGAATGGTATTGATAGATGAAAGATTCGGCTATGTGAGATTAAGGAGAGAAGAAAATAATTTGGCTTATAGTCACCTTAATATTCGGCCATGAGAGTGTAGGTAGAGAGAATTTCGATTGAAAAGAATAGAATAGGAGAAAGATGGTGATGATGTTGCTTTGATTTCAAAGTGAATAGGAAAAAGAAAAGAAAAAGATGAGCTTGAGAAAGAGATGAATAATCGGCAATGGTAACAAGAAAAGAGAAAAGGAATGGCTTTTGGTGTATGTGATTTTCGGCACTCAAAGGAAATAAGGCACAAAAGAATACCAATTGATGTGCAAAAATGACCAAATGGTCAAAAATTAACAAGGCTTACCAAGGATCAAATTCGGCCAAAGGGAGAAAAGGTTGAGAGAATTTTCAAAACTTGCACAAAACAAAAATGACCAAAACAAAAACTAAAACTCCTAGCCAAAACTATCACCAAAATTCGGCTCCCCCCCTTAGCCATAATGCCGTCCATATGCTTGGTCTTTAGGCCAAGATATTGTTTCCATAAATAATTCCTTGATTCTTGCCTCATATCCTCACATTTTCCTTATTCTTTTGATACCCTTCCTTAAGTTCAAAATTTCCTTATTCCATTGATATTTTAACCAAAAATAACAAGTCAACACCTTCCATAAAAGCTCTTGGCTGGCACTTGCTATATATGGGCAGAAAAAAATTCAAAATAAAAATTCACCTAGATGCTAAACATGGGATTCGAACCTTCTCCCTCATGCCTAAACCCATGCGCCATCACCACTTGTCCAACTACTCATCTTATGCTTCACTTTGACACTTAAATTAATTTATGTGTCAATGCCACTTAGTCCATTTCCATAAATTCTCAAAATCAAAATTAATATTATTCCATCCTAATAAATTCTAACTCTTCTTCAGGACTATACCAAGCACAAAATAAATAAAGAAATTCCACCTTCTAGAATAATTACTCAAAGCACACAATGAAGATAAATTACTCAAATTTTCAGGGTGTTACACCCGGAATTCCTCCTTTAATATTCGGCCAAAAGACAACCAAAAGAATCAGTTCCCAAATCTTGGTTGAAAGAGAATAAACAATAAGAATCCATTATTCTTACCTTATCACCACAGTCGACGGCACCCTTGATTGAAGCCACAGAGATTCGGCTATGGAGACTTAAACAGGAATCAAAGAGGTTTCGGCTTGACAGTAGAAGAGAAAAGAAGAAGAAAAGAGGAGAAGAAAATTCGGCAGAGAGAGTTTGCCAGGAAATTTTCGGCAGAGCAGAGAAAGAAACAAACTGATGAGTAGCCCTCCTTCCTTCCTTTTATAGGCAAAATTATCAGCTAAGGAGTCCCTTACTTGGCCACCACTCCTCTATCTGATAACTTTATCTTAATATGATAAATAAAAGAGTTTAATCCTTTATTATCTCTTCAAATAATCCAAATAAAAATCCTTTATTATCTCTTCAAATAATCCAAATAAAAATCCTTTATTATCACCTTATTAATCACATATTTATGAAAATAAAACACCTCCTTTTCTAGAAGCATGTGCCGTCCACCTCAGCCTTCTAGAAGCCAAAATAAAACCTCATTTATTTGCTTCCCAAGTGACTCGAACCCAGGCCCATTCCTCTTGCACATGGCGCCATTTCCATAGGCCCTAAGTGGCATCTTCAGGCCACTTTTCCAAGCCTGTTTGTGTGTCAAATTTCTCCAACTTTTTCTTTTAAGGCCTCCTTGCCCTAATTTCCTATTTTAAACTTTAAAATTTGACATTTCTAGTTCATTTCCAAGTTTCCTAAAATTTTCGATCGGCTCTGTAAACTTGCCATTTTCTTACATTTCCAAGTTTCCAGAAATGTTCATTTCCAATTCATTTTCATACATTTCTGAGTTTCCAAAAATATCAAAAATTTATTCATAGTGCTTAAGACTTGTCATTTCGTACAGTTAGACTGAAAATGCATAGGCCCTTTCCAGGATGTTACAGTTCTACCCCCCTTAAAAATAATTTCGTCCTCGAAATTACTTACTAACGAACAGTCGTACATCCTAGCTCACCACACTACGCTACTGCTGCGCACTCTGATCTTAAGAAACTATCATACTTTCTAGGCACATTCTCTTAGTTCACCATCAAGGTTCCATACACCTTACTAGCACCTAATAACGAACTGATTTTACAATGACCAAGGCAATAATGGCGTTCCAGAAACAAAAACTTACCTGTTGGCACATCACTATCCTCTAGAACTCATTTCTAACGACTGCGCTTTAATCTGATTAAGAAATTTTATGCATTAGTTCCTGTTTCACTGATTATTCACGAAGAAGTTTTATGAGAAGAATTTTTAGAAGTGGTTCTTTCGTATTCATACATGCACACAGTCTTTACATTCATTCATTCATCAAACAAGCATGAACTTTCGTTCATTCAGAGAAACGTTGTAATTTTCATCGTTATTGTGTTTCCACTACCCAGGGGTATTTCCGTAATTTTGTCCTACAGGGGTATTTTCGTAATTTTTCAAGATAAAAAAGTTCCTTGATGATTTTGTAGAAAATATTTTGGTAATTTTAAAGTCCCGGGGTAATTTTGGAAAAATTTTGAAATCCAGGGGTATTTCGAAAATTTTTGACCTCAGGGGTATTTCGGTAATTTTCCAAAAACCAGGGTAAATTTGTAAAATTTAATAAGTTAGGGATATTTCAAAAGTTGTAAAACTTTGAGGGTTCTTTTTTTTTGAGAGTTTCCCTTTTCAAATGGTGATGTTTGCAAAATTTCGGAAACCGGGGTCATTTTGGTCATTTTGTAAGTTAGGGGCAATTTTGAAATTTTTTTTTCAAAATCAAGGTATATTTGATAGTTTGCAAATTAGGGTTTGTGAACACTTATAAAATAAGGAAATTTTGGCAAAACTGTTAGGTAGGTTCATATTTTGTAAATCAAGGGCATTTTGGTAATTTTGCCACTAGGGGCATTTTTGTAATTTTGCAAGTAGGGGTATTTTAGTAATTTTCATAAATCGAGAGTATTTCGGAAAAATTTTATGAAATAGCTTTTATAAATCAGAAGGGTAATTTAGTAATTTTAAAATTAGGGTTTCCATAAAAAAATACGGCTAGTCCCTTTCGGGTTTTAGTTAGGGGTTTAGCCTATGAATAAGTCTTCTTGGTTAGGGTGAACCGAAGCTACGCACCAGGTAGGATTCGAGTGGAGAGGAGGTGAGTCACGCGGATTGCTTAAATACCAAGCTCCCACCGAATACCAATCCTAGACATGCGCACAATGGTTGCCACACCCTAACTCGGCGACTTAGACACAAGTTTGTTTAATTAGGCATTTAAGTCTTATGTAATTGTTGGGGTAAGCTAGTCTTAGGGTTCAAGTACCTATCATACTATTCTACGTTCCATTCCATTTCTACCATTCTACAAATCATAATATAAATCACACAAGAGATCGAAGTACTTACTTGGTGGACTGCGGGTCGGAGACTTAGGTGCCATGCCAGAAAAACCTGCTTTTTTCCAAAAATATTTTCATGAAACTCATTTGGGCTCGATTTGAAAACGTTTTGGGCCTTAAACCCCAGGCCGAGGGTTTGAAACTGGGCTCTGATACCAAATTGAAACACCCCAAACCCGGCCCACGAGCCTGAACCGGATCTGGTATGTTCCTAAAGTAAACCTATTTCAAAGTTCTTTGTTACTTAGGAAAAACTTGTGGGGTTTTAAAAAAAAATATTGTTTTGGGTTGGGCTTAGATTGGAAACCCATTTATTTTATTTGGAAATCCAATTTAATTAAGGTGGCAAAACAATTTAGGTTTTATTTTAAAAGAAATAAATTTTCTATAACTTTAATCAAAAATAAAATAATAATTCAAAGTAAACAGAAATAAAGAAAACCAACTTGGGCCTTATGGCCTTATTACATCAAATAATTCCCAAACTAAAAATTTAAAGTACTTAATAAAAATAAAAGTCCCAACTAATAAAATTTTTCCTTGCGATGCATGGCCACCTTTAGCTCCTGCCGACACGGTCCACTACTGCTCATCACCTGAAAAAAATATTTCCCCAACGGGGTGAGTCAACCAGACTCAATGTGTACGTGGCACTAAATCGTAATAGAATCAGGCATACAATACATTCATTCATAAAATACAAGTTATGATGCATTCCCAAACCCAAACCTAATTGTCCATCCGCTACACACCCCCGTACCTGCCAAACACACCGTGGGGACTACTAAGTCGACCCTCCTTCCGCTACACACCAATTTGCGGGTTAAGGCTCCGCATCTGTGGTTTTAGGAAACCACTTTTCAGATTACTGTGGTCTTAGATCACCACTTTTCAGATTACTGTGGTCGTAAGTCACCACTTTTCAGATTACTGTGGTCTTAAATCACCACTTTTCACTTCCCCTTTCAATATACAACCATATGCCCCATAAACATTAATATGCATAATATACCATAGTTCACATTCTTATCATATTCTCATGTTATGAATAACATATTTCATATTCCTAGTAGAAGTAGGAAACGTACCTGAGTACTTAGTACCTTAACATGGTACCTTAGCCATGCTCATATTTTCATTAACATATATTTTAATACATGCAACCATAATTCATATTACAAAGTAGTGTGGAGTACACACCTGATTCGCTTAATGAAGTCCTCGAAAATCCCGAAGAGAACCGATTACAGATTTAGATCTCAAATCCTACATAAGTTAATCACTTACTATTTAAAAGACCATTCGGCCATTTTTCCAAATACAACTAGGATTTGTATTACTTACCTTGTAACTAAATTGATTTTAAGAATCAAGGGCCGGATCTTTGTATTCCTCCCTTGTGAATTCGGCTAAACACTATATTACTCCACAGGTTAGTTTTCGGCTTCTGATAATAAATCTAAATATTTAAAATAGCCTTGGCCGAATATCTTAAACACATACCTTGTGATTTCAGATCCTGAAAAGTAACCCTTGGCTATGGAGATGTTGAAATCCCTACACACATATGTTAGATCTGATTTCCATATCACCTAATAATTTTAAATCAATTGGCCTCTGGCCTAAACCATGCTTTTCTTACCTTAAATCCTTAGATTTGAAATCCCGGAATTCCTCCTTTAATATTCGGCCAAAAGACAACCAAAAGAATCAGTTCCCAAATCTTGGTTGAAAGAGAATAAACAATAAGAATCCATTATTCTTACCTTATCACCACAGTCGACAGCACCCTTGATTGAAGCCACAGAGATTCAGCTATGGAGACTTAAACAGGAATCAAAGAGGTTTCGGCTTGACAGTAGAAGAGAAAAGAAGAAGAAAAGAGGAGAAGAAAATTCGGCAGAGAGAGTTTGCCAGGAAATTTTCGGTAGAGCAGAGAAAGAAACAAACTGATGAGTAGCCCTCCTTCCTTCCTTTTATAGGCAAAATTATCAGCTAAGGAGTCCCTTACTTGGCCACCACTCCTCTATCTGATAACTTTATCTTAATATGATAAATAAAAGTGTTTAATCCTTTATTATCTCTTCAAATAATCCAAATAAAAATCCTTTATTATCTCTTCAAATAATCCAAATAAAAATCCTTTATTATCACCTTATTAATCACATATTTATGAAAATAAAACACCTCCTTTTCTAGAAGCATGTGCCGTCCACCTCAGCCTTCTGGAAGCCAAAATAAAAGCTCATTTATTTGCTTCCCAAGTGACTCGAACCCAGGCCCATTCCTCTTGCACATGGTGCCATTTCCATAGGCCCTAAGTGGCATCTTCAGGCCACTTTTCCAAGCCTGTTTGTGTGTCAAATTTCTCCAACTTTTTCTTTTAAGGCCTCCTTGCCCTAATTTCCTATTTTAAACTTTAAAATTTGACATTTCTAGGTCATTTCCAAGTTTCCTAAAATTTTCGATCGGCTCTGTAAACTTGCCATTTTCTTACATTTCCAAGTTTCCAGAAATGTTCATTTCCAATTCATTTTCATACATTTCTGAGTTTCCAGAAATATCAAAAATTTATTCATAGTGCTTAAGACTTGTCATTTCGTACAGTTAGACTGAAAATGCATAGGCCCTTTCCAGGATGTTACAAATAAAGTTTTCAACTCTGGAGTTAGTTTCTTTTGTGCAAGATTGCTTTCTTATGATTTTTAGAAGTAGTTTTCTTCTTAATTTTCTTCAATGATTCATGGGAATTCATTCTTCATCCTTCAATTTGCTAAGAATTATTTCTTGCAGGTTTGATTAGAGCAATTAATTGAGTTTTTTGGGGTTTATACCTTAATGAGTTCAATTGAACAATTATCCATCTATTCATCATATCTATCAGTTTAGTTGATCCATCTTCCACTTTTTGTTCTATCGTTTATTTATTTATCATTTTGAATATTTATTCTTTATTCTAAAATTTCTTAAACCTGTTTGGTTTCTTTCTTTAAGGTCAAATTCAAATATTTCTTTCTCAACTTGAATACGATCTTCTTCCGCTCTTTCCCTTATCAATCAAGTTTGAAGATGTCATATGATTTTGGCTCAACTAACTTGGGAAGGGCACATCCTTTTTGAGACCTTCTTACTTTAATGACAAGAGTTATTCCTATTGGAAGACAAGGATGAAATTCTCCATTCAAGACAATAATTATCATGCATTGAGGGTTATTTCAAATGGTAATTTGGAGGTGCCCAAGGATGAAGGTGAGTGGGAAAAAAGTGACAAAAAATGCTTAACTCAATGCTAAGGCCATGCATACTCCCTTTTGACCATTAGAGCCTAATGAGTATAATAGAGTGTCCTAATGTCAAGGTGTCAAGGAAATTTGGGACAATATTGCCACCATTCATGAAGGAACAAGCCAAGTTAAGGAATTCAATATTGGTTTACTCACACTTGACTGTGAACTTTTCAAGATGAAGTTGGAGGAGAGCATCAAAGACATGTCAAATAGATTCACCAACATCATCATTGGATTGAAGGCAGTTGCAAAGGCTTATTCCAACAAAGAAATGGTGAAGAAATTACTTAATAGCCTACCAAAGGAACGAGAAGCAAAAGTGAAGGCTATTGAGGAATCAAAGGATTTGGATAAATTTAAATGAGCTCATAGGTTTACTTCTTACCTATGAGATGAAGTTGAAGCATGTTAAAGAAAAATCAAGATAAGTAGGAGTAAAACTAAAGTTATCTATCCATGAAGAAAGCAATGATGAAGATGATAATAAGGACGAGGATGATGAAGAGGTAATCATACTTTCTAAGAACTTCAAAAGATTCATAAAAATGGACAAAGGATTCAAGAAAAGAAAGTGGTTTGCTATATTTGTAATAAGCTGGAGCACAACAAGCCTGATTGTTCTTTTGAAGAAGAAACATAAGGGAAAGAAGAAAGCCATGATAACCACTTGGAGTGATAGTGATACCTCCAATTAAGGAGACCCAAATGAAGAGGGATCGTTGCTTCATGGCTTTTGAAAAGCAAGAGGTATATTCTAACTCACATGATTTAAATTCTTGTTTTGAGTTAGAAAATGCATTTGATGAGTTAGCCTTGAAATTTGTGACCATGAATTCTAAGCATAAGAAAATGATTTCTAAGCTCAAAGTTGAGAATGAATTTTCTTTTTAAATAAAAGAAGATTTTGAAAGTAAAAATGAAATTTTGAAAAATAATTAAGAAGCTTTCAAAATTAAATGCTATTTATTGGAAAAAGAAAATATTAAGTTAAAAATAAAGCTTTAAAGCTTAGAAAAAGAAAAATAAACTATTTTGGAAAACTCATAAAAATGGCAAAATGTGAACATTGCCATTTTCATGGTCATTCTATACATATTTGTCCAATTAGAAAATGAATTCCATGTAAAGTTAGGCAGGTATGGGTTCCTAAAGGAGCAAAAGACATTGGAATTAACCTCCAAGGACCAAAAATAATTTGGGTACAAAAATCAAGTGTCTCTTTAAGCATGACAATTGAGTTTATTGAGTAATATTGGTGAAATCATGCTTAGAGATATTTCTAGGATGCATGCATGATAAAACATAGCTTTTAGGATATATCACATGTTTGCACATCCTAGGAGGAGCTTACAAAGCTTAATAAGTTTAATGTTAATACTTTTTGCAAATAATATATTTTTTAATTGGGAAAAATTGTTTAATCAAGTGTTGTTGATAAAATAATTTTAATATTTTTGATAAATTTATTTTGAGCTTGTTTAGATAAAGAAAATGACAAACTTGCAACAATTTGAGATTTGATGTTTTAAATGCAAATTTGTAGGGCTTTTTGAGCTTAAAAAATCAAAATTTTATCTTGATAAGTTATAGACATTGAAACCATTTAAATATGCTTATTATGTGTTACAAGTTTTTACTAAATGGTTCAAAAATATTTGAAATGATATTTTAGCATATCCATTTTGAGTTTAAAATTCAAGGAAATATTCTTGCAAGACGTAATTTTTAGATTTTCTTATTAATTAGGTTATTTGATCACTTGAGTAAATTTATTTTATCATTTTAAAGTTTTTTTATCTAAGTAAATAGAAGATGTGTTTTTTCAAGTTTTGACTTCTTTAATGGTCCTTTCCAAAGCAAAAATGAGCTTTAAAGTTTTAAAATTAAGCTTTGTTTGATCTGTATATATAATATATATTTTAGTTGTTAATATATATCATTCTAGGTTCATATAAGTTGCTTATGCATGATTTTATGTTTGTTCTTCATTTTCTTTTGTTGTTTGTTAAAAAAATTGATTTTTTTAGCAAAGTCTCAATACCAAGAATGATATTAAGACTCATACTTCTTTCTTATTTTTTGAGGTTTAACTTAGAAAGTCCCGAGACTTGCTACTGCAAGTATCGAAACTTCATGATAAGTCTTAATACCTAACATAAAGTCTCAAGACCAAGCATCAAATATAGGCCCCAAAGTCACTAGTTTTCTCATTCCCGTCTCTTTTTCCTTTTTCTCTCTCGAGACTTTCCACTCTCCCTCACTAAAATCTTTATTCTTACAATATTTTTCTTAAAAAAATATTTGCTTTGTATCACCACCCATCACCTTTTAACAACAAATCTTGCATCAATTTCATCACAACATCATTAAGTCGTTACTTTCCCAAATCACCAAATGTATAAACCCTAACCTTTTCTTTTTGAATTTTTATTAAAATTAGTTATTTTGTTTAGATATTTCTTATATGTTATTTACTCAATTTCTTTCATTTTTACACATGAAAAATACGATCTTCATCCATATTCTTCAAATTTCGAAAAAAAATATTATTTTTCTTGAATATTTCAAAATTCTTACTCATTTATTTTTCATTTGTCAATGTTATTATCTAACCTTTTGTTTCACAAAAATCTTGAAACTTAATTTAAAAATTTATTAAATTTTTTAAAATAAAATGAACTGAGATATTAGGGATATATTTGTTTCTATTTTCTTGCAAGTATATTCCATTGTTTCTTAGGTTTCTTATTCTATTTTCTTGCAAGTATATTCCATTGTTTCTTAGGTTTCTTATATAACTCTTAGGATCCTAGTTTATCTTAGTATACTCTTAAACCTCAAGAAAAGCAAGTGCCCATAAGACATTCAATTCTACACTCGTTCCTCTCATCAAATGTCCTTGGTCTAGTGTGTTGGAAAAAATCTGGTTTGAAAACAGTTTTTTTGCATAGCAAAAAATAAAAATTATGAAAACCGACCCAGTTTGTGATAGTTATAGCAATAAAACCTAGATCGAAATCATACCTATGTTTCAGATAGACGGATCCTTTTCGTTCCCGCTTTCAACCTAGCGATCTTCTCTGTTATTCTTGTACCACAAACTACCTCAAGTGTGGGATCAAACCAATTGAATCAAAAGGCAGAAGTAGAAATTCTTTTCTTTTATGTGGAAAGAAAAATTCTCTTCTCAAATAGAAATCGATAGAATCGTTATTCTGGAAAATATATTTAATTTTAAGAGAGTAAAAGTCTCTCTATTTTCGGCCAGAATAACGATATCTTAAAGTTGTATGAATAGATCTACCGGTGCCATCTATTTATAGGGAGACAAGGTAGAACCCTTGTTGAATTAGAGAAGTTTATTGCAACTAGAAAAATGAACTTCTTGTCTAATTAGGAGTATAGGTGGCGACAATCCTAATTAATATTAATTAGGGTTAGTCATCCACCGTATTAACATAAGAGGCTTTTGGGCCTCTTCCATATTGGGTTTGTAACACCCCAAAATAGGGCTTAGGAGTTCTAGGGGTATTTTAGGAATTTTAGCCTTAGAGTGTTCAGAAATTTGCGACATGATAGACTGGTAATGTTTTCAATTATGATTTTTTAGAAAATTAAATCAATTTCTATAAATGAGTTCTAAATACCTTTAATTTTGCAAAAAAAGGACTGATTTATAAAGAGTCAAAACTTAGAGTTTTTATGAAGCAATTTAAAAAGATTTTAAAATTCAAGCTAAAACCCCCAATCTCCAAATTATTTCACGTAAAAAACCCCCCAAAACTAGTGTTTTCCATCCATTGTTCTCTATTACTATTCCAATCAAATTTGAACTCTAAACCCTAATTCCTTTTGATTTCTATCATCTCTTAAGTTACCAACCTCTATAAAAAGACCAAGAAAAACACCCAAAAACACCATAGTTTCATCCATTGTCAAGTTTTCGAGTTTTTTGGGTTTCGATTTGTAACACCTTGAATTTTAGGGTTAGAAGTTTTGAGTTTTGTGGTTAGAGTCAATGAGAAGGTTGCGCTATTGTGTTTACTTGCGCATTTAAGTGAAAGAATGGGTCTGCTGGTCTGGTGGTTGAGTGAGTGTTGGTGTACCTCTAGGTTTTGGGTTCGAGTTCTTGTGTGTGCATTTTGGAGAAATATTTTTATTTTGTTTTGTTTTGTTAAATAGTAGTTTTGTTTTAAGTTAAAACATATAACCATTTATATTTATATTTATATTTATATTTATATTTATTTTCCTTTCTTGCTGGACATTCTTTTTTTCCTCTTTCTGGGTTTTCTTTTCTTTTTGTTCTTACTTCTTTTCTTTTTTTTTCTTTGAAAATGGTTTTGCTAGCGAATTCGAGAGAATTTCGCTCCTTTGTCGCCGAGTCAGTGTCTGGACGTCTTTGGTTGCAAATCAGGTGTGGGTTTCGAGACTTTTCAATTTTATTTGTGAATTGTAAGTTTGTTTTTGGTGGAATGTGACAATTTATGTGCCTTTTCGAAATTGGTTGTCGATGGTCAGTAATATTGTTGAATGGCATGGAAATCTGTATATGTTGGTGTGTTTCTAAATTCCATCGATTGAGGGTCAATTTAGTGACTGGAAAACTCAATTTTCAAGCTGATTGTGGGTGGTTTTGTGACCACACGGGTGGCCACACGGGTGTGTGCCCCACACGGGCGGTCCACATGGCCGTGTGCATTTAGGAATTAAGGTTTTTTGGCAAGTTTTGGTGTCACACGGCTGTGTGGCCGATTTAGGGATTTTAGCCGATTTTCACACGGCCGTGTCCCCTAGGCACATGGCCGTGCATGTTTAGGAATTAGAGATTTAGTGATTTGGTGACACACGGCTTGGCAACACAGCCGTGTGGCTAATTTGGGGATTTAGGGATCCCACATGGGCATGTGTTTTGGACACACGGTCGTGTCTGGTGGGCACACGGGCGTGTGAGACATTCACACTATCGTATATACCCGTACTCTATTTTAGCAAAAATGGACATGGAGTTACACGACCTGTTCACATGGCCATGTCTCTGGCTCACACGGGTGTGTACCTCAGCCACACGGCCGTGTGCCTCCTCCCCCACGTGCGTATTGACCCCACACGGCCTAGGCTATTCCACACGACCAAATCACACGGCCGTGTGGTCCTAAGTCACCTATTTTAGTTCTGTGTATGTTTTTGATCTGAAAATGAGTCTGGGTGTTCTGAACCTTGGCTAGGCTTTAGTGAGGGTAGTTAAGACTCTAATCTGGGCTTCAGCTTAAGTGTTATTTGTGACGGTTGTGTGAGATGTCTGATCTTGAACCTGGTTAGATGGGTGAGTGCATATCTGTTTCTGCCTGATTGTCTGTCGATGTGTTCATTATTTTTGTGAGGTTGTAAGCATACATGCACTTGTATAAAGAAATTTTTGGGTTGGTTGTGAAGAGAAGGAAGGCTGATTCTGATCTGATCTGGTAGTTTTACTGCAACTTATTCGTACAGTGGTTTACCGCACTATACTACACGTACGTCAGCTTTGCTGCGTACCACTATCTAATTTGGCAGTTTAAACTGCAACATGTCTGTACAACGGATTATCGCATTGCACTGTACTACATATACGCCAGCCCTGTTGCGTATTAATACCTGAGGGGGTTAGACCACATACATAGTGTGTAGGGTTGGACAGGCCTTTCGAGGTCCTAGTGGTGTGTTTGGTTGGATGAGCTTAAACAACTCTTTTGGGATGTGATCGGGGGAAGGAGAGGTGTTTTGGCTGGATGGGTGGGTTTTTAATACTTGATTCATTCATATGCATCTGTTTGGGTGTTCTGGGTGTAAGATTACTTGACCGTATTCTGTCTGACTGCATAACGCTTGTGTTGAGTATTTTGTGTATGAGTTGGTGTGCTTTGATTGTTACATGTGTTGGGACATTGGTTTCGAGTTTGCTTTATGCTCTGTAAGTATGTTTTGCTATTGAACTGTCATCTGGATTTCTCTTTAAGAAATCTATTGTTAATCATTTTAAACTCACACTAAGCTCGTGTAGCTCACCCACTTAGTGTTTTCCTCTTTTAGGTACATTTTCAATTCGGATGCTGGACTTGGTATGCGGAGGCCTCGGACAACCACATTTTAGAATTGACTTTAAAAGTATTTTCATAAATTTTGCAGTTATAAATAAATGGTTTGAATTGTAAGTTCTATTTTGGATATTGTGGTAAGAAAAGATGTGTTATACGCACGTAAGCATCTTTTGGACTAAATTTTTTGTGACTTTGGGATTTTTACAACGGAGAGTTTTACGTAACTTAAATACCGTTTGTTTTTTAGCTGGTTAAACTAAAATTTTTCCTACGATCATTTCGATGATCAATGTAACCTTCGAGATTTAGTCTAAACTTCTAGGCCGAGTTTTGGGGCATTATTTTTAGTGGTATCAGAGCCAGGTTTGCAAAAACTCGGCCTGTGTTTTTATGTAACCGTATGTGCTGTGTTCATTTTAAAGAAATTTTTTGGGAAACTATACCACATTGTTTTGAAATGACTTGTGATTGGAAAAAACTTTTTGCAAAAAAATGAGATGTCCGAGACTCCGATGCCTGTTCAAGCTAAACTTAGGGAATTGTAAGATTAGTTCGATAAGCTTAGAACTGTAATATTTAGACATTTATGTGTATGTGGAATTTTGGAAATTGTAGATTCTTAAAGCATAGGTATAAGATCGATATGGATTCTGAAGGTAAGCGAGATTGTGAGGAGCTGTCTGCTTCTCCGGGACGTGTTTCTATTCAGGAGTCGAAGGTCAATACGATTCCACCAACTTCGGGTACCAAAATAACCCGAAGTTTGGGACTGTGGCATTGACTCGGGTAGTGATGGAAGTGCTAGAAAAAGTGTTTGAGGCTAGGTTAAAGAGGACTAGAGATATGCTTCAAGCTATGTGCGTAGATTATGGGAAGAAAAGGGAACGCAGTAACCCAAGGTTAGAGCCTCGATTTGCGAATTGTGTTAGAATTCATTTGAGTGGAAATAAAGATTTTACGGAGGGTGCCGGTAGTGGTGCGAGCGCTCTATTTTGTGAGCACTGTAAGAAGCGCTATCTAGGCAATTGTTGGAAAAATGCGAGAGCATGTTTTACATTGGATCCGGGAGTATCCTCGACGACTTTGAGATAAGTATGGTTGTGAATGTTTTGATGTTTTGATTAGAGCATAGTAATTGTGTGTGATAGGATTAATATGTATCTGCTTCATTGTTTAAGTGTTCAGGGTGTGTGTTTGAGGTCTTAAGTTTGGTATGGTACTACTCGGGCTAGAGCGCATAGTGGGAGCGTAGTGGTGTAGCTTGTGTTATACCACTGTTCTGTTAGCTGGAAATTTCGGGGACGAAATTTCTTTAAAGAAGGGTGAGTTGTAACATAATGAATTTTAGGGTTAGAAGTTTTGCGTTTTTTGGTTAGGGTCAGTGAGAAGGTTGCGCTATTGTGTTTAGTTGCGCATTTAAGTGAAAGAATGGTCCTGCTGGTTTGGTGGTTGAGTGAGTGTTAGTGTACCTCTAGGTTCTGGGTTCGAGTTCTTGTGTGTGTTTTGGAGAAATATTTTTATTTTGTTTCGTTTTGTTAAATAGTAGTTTTGTTTGAAGTTAAAATATATAGCCATTTATTTTTATTTTTATTTTCCTTTCTTGCTGGACGTTCTTTTTGTCCTTATTCTGGGTTTTCTTCTCTTTTTCTTCTTACTTATTTTCTTTTTTTCTTTGAAAATGGTTTTGCTGGCGGATTTCAGAGAATTTCGCTCCTTTATAGTCGAGCCAGTGTCTGGACATCTTTGGTCGTGAATCTGGTGTGGGTTTCGAGACTTTTCAATTTTATTTGTGATTTGTAAGTTTGTTTTTGGTGGAATGCCGCAATCTATGTGTCTTCTAGAAATTGGTTGTCGATGTTCGGTAATACTGTTGAATGGCATGTAAATTTGTATATGTTGGTGTGTTTCTGAATTCCGTCGATTGGAGGTCGATTTAGTGATCGAAAAACTCGATTTCCAAGTTTTTTGTGGGTGGTTTCGTGACCACACGGGTGGCCACACAGGCATGTGCCCCAAACGGGCGGTCCACATCGTTGTGTGCATTTTGGAATTAGGGTTTTTTGGCAAGTTTTAGTGCCAGACAGCCATGTGGACGATTTAGGGATTTTAGTCAATTTTCACACGACCGTGTCCCCTGGGCACATAGCCGTGTGGCTAATTTGGGGATTTAGGGATCCCACACGGGCGTGTGTTTTGGACACATAGGCGTGTGAGACCCTCACACAGTCGTGTCTGCCTATACCCTATTTAGCATAAATGGACAGAGAGTTACACGACCTATTCACACGACCATGTCTCTGGCTCACACGGGCGTGTGCCTCCTCCTCCACGGGCGTGTTGACCCTCATACGACCTAGGCTTTTCCATACGGCCAAGGCACTTGGCCCTGTGGTCCTAAGTCACCTATTTTAGTTTTGTGTATGTTTTTTATCTAAAAATGAGTCTGTGTTCCGACCCTTGGCTAGGCTTTAGTGAAGGTAATTAAGACTCTGATCTGGGCTTCGGCTTAAGTGTTATTTGTGACGGTTGTGTGAGATGTCTAATCCTGAACCCGGTTAGACGGGTGTGTGTGCATATTTTTCTGCCTGACTGTCTGTCTGTAACACCCCTAACCCGTATCCATCGCCAGACTAGGTTTATGAGGTATTATCGATCAAATCAAAACCTTTAACCTTTATAGTTTATAAAATATTAAATCATAATCAATCAACACCATTAAGTCCTTTAATAAGGTCTACGAGACCTTAAACGTGCATTAAGAAGGGGTCAAAACTAAACCGAACTCATATAATTTTTTTTTGAAACTTAACATTTTTCAAAGTTATAGAGGCCACACGCCTGTGTGGGTAGGTCGTGTGCCTCACACGGCCTCAAACACACCCATGTGTCCAAGCCGTGGCAAAACAGGGCATACATATTGACTTGTCCACACGGCCGAAGACACGCCCATGTGCTTAACCTGTGGTCGACACTGACTTATTTCACATGGCCAGTCACACACCCGTGTGTCCAGCCCGTGTGCGAGTCTGACTTGTTCCAATTTTTCAAACTTAAGAGACACGGTCGGGCCACACGCTTGTATGCTCAAACGTGTGGGTAAATATAGGCCATTTGCTAGGCCAATTTGCCACCCACACTTTGGGTCACACGTACAATCATCAAACCATATAAATCCATACCTCAAATGGCATCCAAACATACTAAACATGGCATAGTTTAAACTCTTAACATCATCATTTATTTCCTATACAACTTCAACTTAACTTACCAACCAAAAGTATCAACTTCACATCCAAATCATATAATCCATTTATCATTCAATCCTTACCAAATCTAAACATGAAACATACCATTTCACTCTTACTAATTTAAGCCAAAATGATCATTCACATAAAACACACATACCCATATTAACCATCCTTTACACATACCCAAAACATATACCAAAATCATTAATCTATCAAGCCATATCACATGGCAAGATTTATACACTTCAAAACATACATAATCACTAGCCTATACATGCCATATACCAAATATATATACAACTTTCAATAGTACCAAAATAGATAGCCGATAGTGTGATTGAGTCGCTGACGATCCCCGGATCCGAGCTAGCTTTAATGGCACTGTAAAACAGAGAAAACACTTTACACAGTAAGCTTAAAAGCTTAGCAAGTTCGTCATATAATACATTTAACTTAACCATTCGAATTCAATATACAAATAAACTATCACATGGTTCAAATCACAATGATATACAATCTCATTCATAGTCATTACTCACATAATCATCCATCTATCCATATACAATATCATCAACCACATAGGTTCCGTACATACCTGTGCCAACACTTAGTTAACGATCACTTTTGCTACTCAATGGTCAATACCACATTTTGTTCAATCTTCAAAATCATTCAATTTACTCGAACACTTAGTGCCAATTTCTTAGCCGAAGCTTTAATATCATCGCACACTTAGTGCCTTTACATTAAACCGAATTTAACTCGGTATTGCACACACAGGCCAATCAATATAATCGATGCTTTCTTTATTTTGCACACACAGTGCCGTTCACCACTGTATCAATTCTATTTTCCACACATAGTGCCATATCTTTTCAAACTCATTATTCACTTCACTAACTCAACAATCACATTTCCATTCATTGCAATATATGTAAACATAAATTTAACAATTTGTATTATAAACGAACTTACCTCAGACGTAGAATTAACAATTCGAGTCGATTAATCGATCACTTTGTTCTTGCCTCGATCTAAGTCCAAATTTCTCTTTTATTGATGTATACATATTCAAATTTAGCTCATTCATTCACCAAATCATTCAATTCAATCCAAACACACATATTTAGGGCCTTTTACAAAATAGCCCTCACATTTGCACATTTTGACATTTTAGTCCCTTTTTCATGAAATCACAAAATACACACAATTTCATCTTATACATGCTTAGCCGAATTTACCCTAGCTCATACAAGCCCACATATTTCATTATTTTCACATTTTATTCCTTCAATTTCTCATTTTCATAATTTAGCCCAAAATAGCCAATTTCATCAAAAATCCAAATACAAACTATGTTAACCCAACATTAAACTTTCATAATCCACCAACTATCAACACAAAGCTTACATATTCATCAATGACACATCTCAAAATCATCACCAATTTCTAAAATTAAAGTATGGGCTTGATAGTACTCTAAGCAACTATCACAAAAACGTAGAAATTATCAAAAACAAACCAAAACACATACCTTAATCAAAGAGAGACCATGGTCGAACCTAGCTATCTCTTTTTTCTTTTTCTTTTTTTCAATTTTAGGCAACAATGAGCATGAATTCCACTAAGTCATGTTTTTGCTTTAATTATTTATGTCATTATTAATCAAATACTATATTTAGCTTTTGTAATATCATTTAAAATCCATTAACCTTAGGCATTTTTGTCCATCCAATCTATTAATGGTTTAATAACAACATAAGGACTTCTCATTTAAGAAGCCATGCCAAATAAGCACTTTAACAACTAGCATACAACTTTTGCATTTTATGCGATTAAGTCCTTTTTCACAATTTGGCACACAATCGATAAAATTTTCACACATGCTTATTCAAATACTGTAGGCACTAAAAATAATATTAAAATATTTTTCAGACCTCGTATTTGTGGTCCTGAAACCACTGTTCTGACTAGGGTCTAAACCAGGTTGTTACACTGTCGATGTGTTCATTGTTTCTGTGAGGTTGAAACATACATGCATTTGCATAAAGAAATTTTGGGGTTGGTTGTGAAGAGAAGGAAGACTGATTCCAATTTGATCTGGCAGTTTTATTGTATCTTATTCGTACAGAGGTTTACCGCACTATATCGCACGTACGTCAGCTTTGCTGTGTACCATTATCTGATTTGGCAGTTTAAACTGTAGCATGTTTGTATAGCAGATTACCGTATTGCACTGTACTGGATATACACCAGCCCTTTTGCGTATTAATATCTGAATGGCTTAGACCACATATATGGTGTGTAGGGTTGGATGAGCCTTTTGAGGTCTTAGTGGTGTGTATGGTTGGATGAGCTTAAACAACTATTTTGGGGTGTGATCGGGGGATGGAAAGGTGTTTCGGCTGGATGGGTGGGTTTGTAATACTTGACTGCATTCAAATGCATATGCTTGGGTGTTCTGGGTGTAAGATTACTTGACCGTATTCTGTCTGACTGCGTAACACTTATGTTGAGTATTCTGTGTGTGAGTTGGTGTGCTTTGACTGTTACGTGTGTTGGGACATTGGTTCCGAGTTTGCTTTCTGTTTCTGCATATCTCTGTAAGTATGTTTTGCTATTGAACTACCATTTGGAGTTCTCTTCGGTAAATATGTTGTTAATTGTTTTGAACTCACACTGAGCTCGTATAGCTCACCCCCTTAGTGTTTCCTCTTTCAGGTGCATTTTCGAATTTGGATGCTAGACTCAGTATGGAGAGGCCTCGGACAGCCACGTTTTAGAATTGAATTTAAAAGTATTTTCATAAATTTTGCAGTTATAAATAAACGGTTTGAATTGTAAGTTCTATTTTGAATATTGTGGTACGAAACATTGTGCTATATGCACGTAAGGGTCTTTTGGACTAAATTTTTTGTGACTTTAGGATTTTTACAACGGAGAGTTTTATGTAACTTAAATACCGTTTGTTTTCTAGCTAGTTAAACTAAAATTTTTCCAACGATCATTTCGGTGGTCAATGTAACTTCGAGATTCAGTCTAAACTTCTAGGCTAGGTTTTGGGGCGTTACACGATCTAAGGCTTTGATTTTTGTCGTCTAAGGTAACGATTCAAGTTATAAATAGTTTTAAATGTTATTTAGTCTTTAAAACTAATTTTTTAGCCATTAAATTGCATGTTTTAAATAAAAAGCCGAAAATTGAGTCGTTAATGGTGAAATTTAGGAGTTTGAGTAAAAACATAGTTTCAAAGTATTTTTCAATTATGTTTGACATGATTAAGCCATGTGGTCTTGGGCCCAGGCCGTGTGGATTTCGTGATATGGCCCATTTACTCCGTGTTGGGCCCATTTTCCGTTCTTTTCATATCTGGTGCTCTTCTGAGTATAAAACATGAAAACAAAGGATTAAGAGCACCAAATTACATAATTCAAGGCTTAAATCATCCAAAAGTATGCTAAATGTGGGCTTAAAATATGTTACTTTTACGGTTTATCAAATACCCCCACACTTAAGCTTTTGCTTGTCCTCAAGCAAAGTTCTCAACTCATAATTAAAATGAACTTCCTTGATTCATAATATTCATCAATAATGTTTCATCATAATTCAAAGATAATTCATACATGGATAATTCAACTCAAAGAGCCCTAAAGATTCAAACACTCAAAGTCATACATTTGTAGCACAAAAAAAATAGGTATTTTCCCCTCATCTAAATAATTACCTCTGATTTAAAATCGACAAGAGTTGTCATCCTCACTAAAGATTCACTCAAACCACTCAAAGTGTTTTAAGGTTCAAAATTAAGCACTCAAAAGTCAAACATGAAGAGTTAATCCCATAGGCTTGCATGAAAATCAAATCTCCATCACTTTAATATGAGATGATACACAAATCAAAAGGTCTTTACAGGGTTGTAATGGGGTTTTGGGTTAAAGGTGTGGATAAAGGCTGAATTAGAAGGTTAGAATCGAGATTGACCTGATAGTTTACCTAAATAGAATAATGAACTAATCCTAAATAATTACCTCAATTGAAAACGAGCTTTTTCTTTAAGATTTGGGCTTTTTCGTATAAGTTCAGTTACATAAACAAATACTGAATATACTTCATTTTTTTAAAAAACAAGTCAAATGATGAATTTACTACTGAAATAAAATTATTAGGCAACCGATCAAATCAATTCTCGATATAAGGGTAGTAAAAAAGAATGGTGATAACAAATACAAAGGGTTTTGGGGGAATATTAGTGGGTGAGTCAACAAAAAAAGGGTTGTTAGGATTAAACAGCGTTCACTAGGGGTTAATTTGTGATGGTATGCTTTTAGTGGAATGAGTGGGTTAAAACCTAGGTGCCTTTGTCATCTCTGTATATCAAATCAGAGGTGTGGTCTTGACATGTATAATCGAAGCAAGTTCTAGAATAACAAATCAATGTTGACACACTCATAATCAATAAAGTGAGCAAGAAAAAGAATATATGCTCTAACAGGCTCAAAGTCTCACAACAATTATGGGTATTTGATATCAACCTCGTAAATTTCAAACTTCAAGGTAATAATTAGATTCAGGTAGACAACCTAAAAAAAAATTTAATTCTGAAAAATAGACTTATCAAGATTGATTCTCTAGTATCCTTCAAATTCAATCATCAATGTATAATTATCAATGACTTAATCCAAAACACATCGACAAAATCATAAATCAAAGGAAATTTCATTTTAATCATAATATGAGAAAATTACTTAAAGACAAGGCATAATTTAGGGATTTTCAAATAATACTATAATTAACCCCCCCACACCTAAGATGTACATTGCCCTCAATGTACAAAGATAGATAATAGCAATAGAGTAATCAAAAGATAGGGAGAGAAGTGAAACTTCCTGAATTATGGATGAAATCCTTGGAGGGTGTTCCATGACGAATGTGATGGCTAGGTATACGTGATGTTTTCGTTCCTTGAGTGGTATATTTAATCTATTTAATTCAAAGGTCCTCTGCGTCAGCTGGGTTGGGCGATGGTGGCGGCGATGAGATGTGAAGGTACTGACATATCTATTGGAGGGTGGTGTCAATATGGTCGAAGCCCTGGAAGCATTGCTGCTTAAATAGTGTTAGGCGCTCAGATATGTCTGTAATGGATGCTACAGCATGGGGTGGACGATGGCTCGGTGGTGGTGCTTCCTGTGTTGGGGGGACATTATCAGTAATGTCCTCAGGGTCCTCCTCGTCAGTAGTGGGTGCTAACCGATATTGGGGGGGATCTGTCCCATGTCGATGCTGAATCATTCTCATGTGTAACATTTTCTGGATGCCCTGTGGGGTCATCTGACCTATCAGTGTAAGGGAAGATGTTTGAGCGTCGGTGTTGAGGAGCCCAAAATATCGAGCCAGGCGTGTGATGTAGGGACCCATAGAGATGACTCCTCTCCTGTGCTGCTCCGTCTGATGTTGAATGGTGCGGGCTAAGAAATAGGCCAAGTCGAAAACGTACCCGTTCACTATGCACCATAGGAAATAGGCGTAGTGAGTGTTGACGACGACGGTGTTCTCTCGCCGACCTGTCAGTGTATGAGCTAAAAGTGCATGTACGTACCTCAGGGATGGGACGAGGGTTGTCGCTTTGGAGTGGCTAGGGTCATAATCGTTGTTGTTGGGAGCTATGTTGTACCAACATCTTGTAGGGGTTTTGTGGATATGGCGAGAAAGCTCCGAGAGATCATGTTCCTCCATGAATTTATTGGTATAAAGTCCCAATGCAGCCCCGGATTGTGGTACATTTAGTTCTCGTATGATGCCTCTGAGTCGGAATTGGATCTTACCGGGGTTATCGTGTTGTGACATAACTGTTTGAAGATGAAATGTTGAACAAAGCTCTAGAGTGAGCTCTAAATAGGTAGGCTCGATGATGTTGAAGAACTGGTTCCAAGGGTCGATAGTTAGTAGAGCCCGTACGTCGTCGGCTAGTTGGACCTATTCCAAGGTGGCCCAATCAATACATCTCCCTGTTCCGAGTGGTCGCGCTCGAAGTATCTTGTAACGATCCTCTTGAATATTCGGAGGAAAACGTAAGAATGGGTGGCGCACTTCCGAGGTTGCGCTGACTGATGAGGAATCGGGTCCCTTTCATTTTTTGGAACTAGGGACTACGATTTTCTTGCATTGGGATGATGGCATTATGGGCCTGAAAAGAATCGATAAGCAATGATTCAAGTATATTTCCAACCAAAACATATATCAAAGGCTTCGATCAGTATCTAAAATATAGAAAGACTAAACACATAATAAGTTAAATTAATCATGTTTAGCAGGAGCAAGGATTTGACAAATAAGTATTCTATCTAATTCTAAGCGTTATTTAAACTAGGATTCAATGACTACATCAAAATAATAAGACTAATCTATTATTAAACTTAATTAAATAGATAAAATTCTGAGTTTAAAACAGTTAAATAGAGGTAAATGTAACAATGAGATGTGACCAGTAGTGGTAACGGTGTGATTTGGTGGAGCACAGGCGTGTAGGGGTGAGCCACGGACGTGTGTTGCAATTAGTTGGGAAACACGACAGTAGGACACCTTTAGGGTGGGCGTGTATTCCTTGGGCACGGGTGTGTGCTGGTTTCCTATGTGTATGTTGCCAAGGGAAGGAGTTAAAGGGTATAGGGAATTGAGGGAGGGAAGGATTTTACTGGTGGCTGAAACTTTGGTGGTGGTTTTTAGGGAGAAAACGGCTAGGGTTTGAAATGAGGGGAAATTTTGGGGAAGATGGTCGTGGTAGTCTATATATAGGGAGGGAGACACGGGCAAGTGCCATGCCCGTGTGTCTTTTATTTAGCCCGTGTTTTTCTTGGCTATTAAATTTGGGCGCGTTTGAGATGTTTCCCATGCCCGGGCTCCTAGGTCGTGTACTATTATGTTCGCTTCTCCCACGCCTGTGCTAAGGTTGCCATGCCCGTGTTTATGTAGTCAGTGTCGCACACGGTTGGTAGGCACGGGCGTGGCTCATGCCTGTGCTGGTTTACTCAGAATAGACCACGATTGCATCACACGGCTGTGGTCTTATTATCGCAGCCCGTGTGAAATTTTCTTCTTCATCTCACACGTCCACCGGCATGCCCGTTTTTCATCCCATGGCGTCCACACAGTCACGGGCACGCCCGTCTACAAGGCCGTGTGGTGGGGAAAACCTGCGCTTCATTTTATTGATTAGTTTGGGTTAGATGTTAAAAGGAAAAATAAAAATAAAAATGTAAAAAATTAATGGGGTTAGTGAAGTCAGTGCTCGGGTTGCCTCCTGAGAAGCGCTCGTTTGAAGTCTTAAGCTAGACTCACCCTGTTTTCATTTCTAAAAGAAGGTTCACGGAGCTGAAGCTCCTCTCTCAATTCCTTGAAATCTTCACCATTATAAAGTTTCAGTCGATGGCCATTTACCTTGAATGTTCCTTGAGTTGGATGGGTTACCTCGACTGTGCCGTAAGGAAAAATAGTTTTGATCACGAATGGGTCTGACCACCTTGATTTCAACTTTTCAGGAAATAGCTTGAGTCTTGAATTGTACTGCAGGACCAAGTCTCCTACTTCGAATTGTTTTGATTGTTTTAATCGAGCATCATGGCGTCGTTTTGTTGCCTCCTTATATAGTCGTGAGTTCTCGTAGGCCTCAGTTCACCATTCATCTAATTCATTCAACTGCATCATCCTCTTCTCACCTGCGGTTTTAAGATCGTAATTCAAGAATTTTATAGCCCAGTATGCTTTGTGCTCTAACTCAAATGGTAGATGACAACTTTTTCCGTACACAATTTTGTATGGGGATGTTCCTAAAGGGGTTTTAAATGCTGTTCTATAGGCCCATAAAGCATCATCTACTTTTATTGCCCAATATTTCTTGTTTGATTCAACTGTTTTCTCTAAGATTCGCTTAAGCTCTCGATTTGCCACTTCCACTTGCCCACTAGTTTGAGGATGATAAGGGGTAGCTATTCTATGTTGTACTCCATATTTCCTTAAGACTTTATTAAATTGAGTATTGCAAAAGTGAGTACCCCTATCACTGATGATCACTCTGGGTGTTCCAAAACGAGAGAAAAGTTTCTTAAGAAACTTTACTACAGCTCTAGCATCGTTAGTAGGTAAAGCTTGGGCTTCCACCCATTTTGACATGTAATCTACTGCTAATAAGATGTATTTATTTCCGAATGAACTAGGGAACGGACCCATAAAGTCAATACCCCATACATCGAATATCTCACATGATAACATATATGTATGAGGCATTTCATCGTGTTTAGAAATATTACCTGTCCTTTGGCATATATCACACGAAGTGACATATCTGTTGGCATCTTTAAATAGAGTTGGCCAATAAAATCCTGACTCGAGCGTTTTGTGTGCTGTCTTAATTCTGCTGTAATATCCTCCTGAAGGTCCTGAATGGCAATGTTCTAGGATTTTACTTGCTTCCGCCTTTGTAACGCATCTCCGAATTACTTGATCTGCACATATGCGAAAAAGAAAGGGATCCTCCCAAAAATAGCTTTTCGCATTAGCAAAGAATCGCTTCTTTTGATATGTGTTAACCTTTTTGGTAAGAGGTTAGCGGCTAAATAATTCACAATACCTGTAAACCACGGTACCTCGGAGTTGGTTATAGAAAAGAGTTGTTCCTCGGGGAACGAGTCGTTTATCTCACTTTCGTCAAGCTCTTCGATATGTGGGTTCTCAAGCCTAGAGAGGTGATCTGCTGCAAGATTTTCAGCTCCCTTCTTATCTTGTATTTCCAAATCAAATTCCTGTAAGAGTAAGATCCATTGTATGAGTCGAGGTTTTGCATCAGATTTAGTTAAGAGATAACGAAGAGCCGAATGGTCAGTGTAAATGACAACTTTAGATAATATCAAATACTGTCTAAATTTGTCAAATGCAAAAACTACAGGTAGAAATTCTTTCTCTGTGGTGGTGTAGTTTTCTTGTGCGGGCGTCAATGTTCTACTAGCATAATAAATTGGCTGAAAATGCTTGTCTCTTCATTGTCTCAAAATTGCACCTACTGCAAAATCACTCGTATCACACATTAGTTCAAAGGTTAAATTCCAATCAGGTGCAATTATAATCGGAGCATTTATTAGTTTATCTTTAATGATATTAAATGCATCTAAACATTCCTTATCAAAATTGAAAGGAACATCTTTTTCTAGTAATTTTGTTAAAGGCTTAGCTATTTTAGAGAAATCTTTAATGAATCTTCTGTAAAATCCAGCATGTCCTAAAAACTTTCTAATAGCCTTAACTAAACTAGGAGAAGATAATTTTTCTATGGTTTCAATCTTTGCTTTATCTACCTCGATCCCCTTACTAGAAATATTATGTCCTAACACAATCCTCTCTCTAACCATAAAGTGACATTTTTCCTAATTCAAGACAAGATTCGTTTCCTCACATCTTATTAGAACTCGTTCTAAAATTTTAAGGCAAAGGTGGAAAGAATTACCAAATACCGAGAAGTCGTCCATAAATACCTTCATAATGTCTTCCACAAGTTCATCAAAGTTGGCTAGCATGCAGCGCTGAAAAGTAGTAGGAGCATTACATAATCCAAAAAGCATTCTATGATAACCAAACGTACCGTATAGACATGTAAATGTTGTCTTTTCTTGATCCTCATGAGCTATTGGGATTTGGAAATAGCCGGAGAGTCCGTCCAAGAAGCAGTAGTACATATGCCCAGATAATCTTTCTAACATCTGATCAATAAAGGGCAAAGGGAAGTGATCTATTCTGGTGGCATCGTTCAGCTTCCTATAGTCGATACAAACTCTCCAACCTGTGACTGTTCTTGTAGGAATCAATTCATTCTTTTCGTTGGCTACAACAGTCATGCCTCCTTTTTTTGGAACTACCTGCGCAGGACTTACCCAAGTACTGTCAAAAATAGGATAAATTATTCCTGCATCTAGAAGTTTAATTACCTCAGCTTTGACAACTTCTTTCATATTGGGGTTCAAACGTCTCTGAGGTTGCACAAACGGTTTATACTCATCTTCCATTAAAGTTTTGTGCGTGCAGAATGATGGGCTTATTCCTTTAATGTCAGACATTTTTCACGCTGTAGCTCTTTTATGTTTCCTTAGTACCCTTAGCAAATCTTCTTTTTCCTTGGGTCCTAGTTCTGAAGAGATGATTACTGGTAGCATAGAATTATCCCTTAGGAATGCGTATTCTAAATGTTTTGGCAATTGTTTTAATTCTATTTTAGGCGGTTCATTAACAGAGGATTCTTGTTTTTGTTCGTCATTGATTTCAATATCCTCTATTTTCATCTGTCTAATAGATGATGTATTAGGATTTAACTCATCGATATCGTCATCTATCTCCTCTCCTTGTGAAAGACACAGTTCCATCGTGTCATCGTGTATGATTTCCTACAAAGACTTTTGAAAAATATGACCAGTGGAATCAACAAAGTAACAAGAATCATCTTGTTCTCTAGAGTATCGCATGGCATCATAAATTTGGAAAACAATTTCCTCATCGCCTACCCTTAGTGCAAGTTTACCATCACCAACATCAATGACAGCTCTAGCAGTAGCTAGAAAGGGTCGTCCCAAAATTAAAGGTACCTCTACATCCTCATTCATGTCAAGCACAACAAAATCAACAGGAAATATAAATTTATTTACTTTTACCAGAACATCTTCGATAATTCCCCTAGGATACTTAACAGATCTGTCAGCTAACTGAACACTCATCCTAGTAGGTTTTGGTTCCCCGAGACCAAGTTGTTTAAACATTCTATAAGGCATTAGATTAATACTCGCACCTAAATCAGCTAGTGCTTTCTCTATGTTCAAACTACCAATTAAACAGGGGATAGTGAAACTTCCTGGATCTTTCAATTCAGTTGGCAGCTTGTTTTGGATGATAGCTGAGCATTCTTCATTAAGTTCCACTGTTGAAATTTCCTCGAACTTCCTCTTATTTGTTAGAAGCTCCTTTAAAAATTTTGCATATGTAGGTATCTGCGAAATAGCTTCAACAAAAGGTAAGTTAATATGTAGTTGTTTGAAAAGTTTAAGAAATTTACCATATTGTGCGTCTAAGCGGTCTTTCTTCAACTTCACTGAATATGGGATCGATGGTTTAATTTCCTCATGGGTCGGGGTTGCCTTTGCCTTATCGGTTTCATGTGGAATATTTTTCCTCGTTTCGACTAACTCCCTTCCACTTTTTAGTGTCACTGCCTTTACTTGCTCTTTTTCTCTGGGTAAGCTTTTTGATTGTATTTCAAAAGCTATCTTAGTAAGTTGCCCAATTTGATCCTTGAGCTCCTGTGTCGATGCCTCAAGTTGATTTTTAAAGGTTGTCTCGATATTCTGGAAACGTATTTCTGTAGCTGCCATGAATTTTGTCAGCATCTCCTCGAGGTTTGGCTTCTTTTCCTGTGGATAGGGCTGTTGTTGGAAATTTTAGGATGGTTGTTGTCTTTGATTTCCTTGACCACCCCATGAGAAATTGGGGTGGTTCTTCCAACCTGGATTATAAGTATTACTATAAGGGTTACTGTTAGATCAAAAATTATTACCCATATAATTCATTTGTTCGCTCTCTATGCCCTGTCCGTAAGGTGGGTACTCAGGATTCTCCACTCCTTCACTTGCGTCGCACTGCATAACTGGGTGTGCCTATGAAGAACCATATACACCATCAAATTTTTTATGTAACAACTCTACCTGATTTGATAGCGCGGTTACTGCGTCGAGGTTGAAAACTCCGGCTGCTTTGGCTGACCTTGTCCTTGTAACTTGCCACTGATAGTTATTCAATGACATCTTCTCTACAAACTCGTAGGCTGCTTCAGGAGTTTTGTTGTTCAGGGTTCCGCCGGCGGCTGAATCAATTAGTTGCCGTGTTGAAGGGTTTACACAATTGTAAAAAGTTTGGACCTGTAGCTACAAAGGTAATCGGTGGTGTGGGCACCTCCTCAACAAATCTTTGTATCTCTCCCATGCATCGTAAAGTGTCTCTAAATCCATCTGCACAAAAAAAGAGATATCATTCCTCAACTTGGCCGTTTTGGTCGGCGGAAAATATTTTAATAAGAATTTTTCGGTCATTTGATCCAATATAGTGATTGACCCTCGTGGAAGGGAATGCAACCACTATTTGGCTTTATTTCTTAAAGAAAAGGGAAATAACCGAAGACGGATGGCATCATCAGAAACGCCATTTATTTTGAAGGTATCACAGAATTCTAGAAAATTTGCTAAGTGTGTGTTAGGATCCTCATCCTGCAAACCATCAAACTGAACAAACTGTTGTATCATCTGTATAGTGTTAGGTTTCAGTTCAAAATTATTTGCAGCAATAGTAGGCCTAACAATACTTGACTCAGTTCCTGTTAAACTAGGTTTAGCATAATCATACATAGTTCGAGGAGCATGATGTTTGGCCATCTCTGGAGGTGGCGAATTATTTTCAGCCATCTCTTCTGTAGTATTTATTTCGGCTTCTTGCTCTTCTTCTATGTAGTTTAAGCTTCACCTTATTTCTCTGCGATTTCTGCGAACGGTACCTTCAATATCACTGTCGTAAAGTAGGGGTCCTGTCGGGTTCCTTCTAGTCATAAACTAGAGGTACCTGAAAGGAACAAAAAGGAAGAAAATTTAGAAAAGTTAAAAATAAAAGTAAATAAATATGGCTAAAGTAATAAAAATTAAGCTTTCTAAATATTTCAGTTCTCCGACAACGGCGCCAAAAACTTGATCGTTGTTTTATGCGATGTCAAAGTCTTAAAATTTATAAAAAGAATGATCAAAACTAGAAACTAACTATGACAACGATTTGAGGCAAGCGCACCTACCGAACAGTAGTATAGTTAAGGCAAGACCGGATTGTCGAACCCAAAGGAACCAAAAGTATTAATACTAACTCTCTTTTTATTATCTAGCCTAAGAATTAAAGGAATTGTTTATCTAATCTAAAATTAATTAACTACTAAACTAAAGACTCTAAGACAAAGAAGAATGTAATTGGGAAAATAACTTTGAGGAAAAACCAATTGATTAAAACGATACCCAAGGAAGAATCCACCTAGACTTCACTTGTTATCTAACTCTGAACCAGACGATTTATTCATTTGACTTGATCCGTAAAATTCCCTAATGTATATTAATCCCTCTCTCGAGGCGACTAACATCTAACCCTAGGTTGATTAATTGAAATCTCTTTCTAATTAAAACCCCTAGAATTGCATTAACTCGATCTATGGAATCCCATATTAGGTTTCACCCTAATCCGGCAAAATCTCGTCACCCTATCTCTAGGCGTGCGATCAACTCCGCTTAATTATGCTAGATCTACTCTTAGGCAGGGACTTTTGCTCCTCCACCTAAGCACATCACACTTGAATTAATATCCCGAAAATATCAACACAAGAATTAAGAACACATAATTAAGAACAAGTCAAATATTTATCATATATTTCAGCAAACGATAACAAGATTCATCCTAGGTTTCATCCCCCTTAGGTATCTGAGGGTTTAGTTCATAACAATAAAAGAAGACATCTCAGAAGAAAAGATAAAACAAAACATAAGAAATCCCTAAAACCCCCTGAAGGAATTGAAGGAGAGATCCTCCGTCTTGAGTATAACTCCGGCTTCTTGAGATGGATCAACTGGCTATCTTCGAGTAAATCCCCACAAATCTGCCTTCTTTGGCCTAGCTGGACGCCCCTGACTAAAGCCTTGGGTTCTTCCTTTTTAGGTCATACTTAGGGTGTTTATATAGGCTTCTGAATATGTTTCTTTACCCCTAAGTATCCTAATCCGAGTAAAACTCTTCTTTCTCACGGCAGGGACACGCCCATGGCACACGCCTGTGTAAGTCGTGGCCAGGCCGTGTTCGAAGCTATTGAATGAGGCACGGCCGTGTGGTCTTGGGCCCAGGCCGTGTGGATTTCGTGATATAGCCCATTTACTCCGTTTTGGGCCCGTTTTCCGTTTTTTTCATCATCCGGTGCTCTTTTGAGTATAAAACATGAAAACAAAGGATTAAGAGCACCAAATTACATAATTCAAGGCTTAAATCATCCAAAAGTATGCTAAATGTGGGCTTAAAATATGTTATTTTTACGGTTTATCAGTTTGTTTCGGATATTTTGGCCTTGTGATCTTAAAATTGTTGGATATAGTTGGCATGCTATAGGATTGTGAGTACTCGCCTATATATATAGTGATTTTGGGCGTTGAGGCCCTGAGACATGCTGGAGGGATAAGAGAATGTGAGCCAAGCTCCATTCAACGTGTAACACCCCAAACCCGGCCCATACGTTTCGACCGGATCTGGTATGCTATGGGTTGAATGTTAAAATCTTTTGCTATGTTGGTTTTAGAAAATCATAAGTTATTAGGCAATATGTGAATAAATAAGTGACATTTGAAAAGAAACCTTGTATTATTATTATTTGGCATAAATAAACCCCTAACATAAATTCATAAGTTGCAAATATTAAAAAACTACTTAGGCGAATATAAACTATGGGGCCTTATTACCTAAATATTCCCAAAACAAAGCTTAAAGGAAAACCGAAAATAATCTATAGAAATAAAAACTTGATGGCCCCTCGAGTCCATCTCGGCTCCCATGTCCACGATCTACTGCTCATCTAAAAAGTTAGGGAAAAATAATAGGGTGATCACCAAGACTCAGTGTGTAAATCCCGACAACACATAAAAGGCTTGGGCTCACAAACACATTATGAGCCCCGGCCCAAACATAAAGGCAACAATCAGAATTACATGATAAATAATAAATGATGAATAGCCCAACCCATCCTAGAGTTCCATCCTCTACACACCAACCCGTACCAACCATCACACCTTGGGGATTTCTACAATCAACCCACCAACCGTTACACACCATATCGACAGTCATACTGCCTATTCCTTATCAATCAGGAATTTTAACGTGGGTTTCCTACCACCGATCACCAAGTGACCTAACATTTCATTAGGTGGGTTTTCTACCACCGATCACCATGTGATCTAACATTTCATTAGGTGGGTTTTCTACCACCGATCACCATGTGATCTAGCATTTCATTAGGTGGGTTTTCTACCACCGATCACCATGTGATCTAACATTTCATTAGGTGGGTTTTTTCCCACCGATCACCATGTGATCTAACATGCTCTTCCCCTTTTCATAACAAACCCATCCCATGCATACATTCATGCAAAATCAAACAATCTACTACCTAAGAGATTACAGTCTTTCGCATACATCGATACACATAGAGAAGTTCTATGATTACGTACCTGGCATTCATTGCCTAACCCTTTTTGGGTTTCATTCGACTGTCTACATAGCCACTTTCCGGCTTTTTAGCCCATAACATAAACATACATATATTCATACAGATTATTAGTGTGTTAGAGATCTACACACGACTGTTCATACAGCCTCATTTTCCGGCTTTTCAGCCCCTAACAGGTATAATACAAAATAAAACTTATGTGATAAGGATCTACACACCTGATTACCGTTAGAACGAGACCCTCTAAGTTGACGCTATCCGTAGCCAACACCATTGCTATCTGCCTATGGTGTTGTTCGGAAGCCGGTCCACAACCAAGTGGCCAATCTCGAACGGCAGATACCACTTGTTTCTTAAACTTAGGGATTCTCTCCTTTGCCTGATCCATATTTAATTCCATCACAAGTCCTTGTCAGAACTACTATCACAATAAAATTAGCTAACTTAAATTAAAAGAATTGGGCTCCATGAAACTAAAATTTTGGGCCCCTAACTCCCTTGTTGTGGCGTCACCTCCTTGCTCCCTAAGTGGCGTCACTGACCACTGGGCCACAAGCCCATTTTGATAATTTAAACACAGATACCACCTTTTAAAACTCTATAGTGCCCAAACAAAAATTTCACCAAGGCCTTGACGACATCCTGAGCCCAATTTGGACCCCTAACAGTTAAATTAACTCATTACTCATTTTCACCCATTAAGCGCATAGGCCCAAAAATTCAGGATGTTACAGTTCTACCCCCTTAAGGAAATTTCGTCCTCGAAATTTCCAACTAACTATTAATTGTACTACCCAAGTCTCACCACTATGCTTTCGCTGCGCACTCTAATTCTAAAGCCAGATGAAACACTTAGTATACTATAGTAGAGTACGCACCGGTATTCGCATCTAGAGCGCCATCGTCCCCTTATACTCATTCTACAGTTCGTGTTTATTTGATGAATTATTAATTTCTTTCACTGATTAACCACGAACAATCTTATGAATAGTAGTTTAAAAGTAGTTCTTTCGAATTCTAGATTATATCTACGAGTTTCAGTCTCAAGTTTATCCCCTAATTCTAGAAACCATATACATTCAACCAGCATACATCAATCACACAAGTAGCATCCACGCACACACATTCATCGCATAAGGGTATCTTCGTTATTTCACTACCCAGGGGTTTTTTTCCGTAGTTTTGCCCTACAAGGTATTTTTTTCCAAATAAAGTATCTTGGTAATTTTCTTTGAATTAGAGGTACTTTGGTACACATTTTTTTCTGAAATAGAGATATTTTGATGTTGTTGTTTTTTTTCCTTTTTGAAGCAGTAGTACTTTGGAAAATTTAATTTTGCAAACCGGGTTACTTTTGTAAATCTAGGGGTTTTCGGGTAAATTTGCAAAACATGGGTATTTTATAAAATCACGGTTATTTGGAAATTTTCACAAACCAAAGGTATTTTGAAAATTTTGCCAACCGGAGTGTTTCGGTAATTTCAAAAATTTCGGTAGTTTTACAATTCTGGGGTATTCTGGGAAATTTTCACAAATCAAGTGTATTTTGAAAATTTTACAAAACTTGGGGGTATTTTGGTTGCGAAATAGGGTGGCTGGTCCCTTTCGAGTTTTAATTATAGATTTTGGCCCATCAACAAGTCCCCGTGGCTAAGGTGAATAGTCACTACGCACCAGGTAGGATTCTAGCGAAGAGGAGGTGAGTCACTAGGACTGCTTAAGTACCAAGCTCTTCCTGAATCCAATCCTAGACATGCGTATGCCTGTTGCCACACCCTAACCTATTAACTTGTTCACGGGTTTGTTTAGTTGGATTAAATCTTATGAATTTAGAGAGTGATTTAAACTAAACCTAAAGTCCATCAATGTCTAATATTCTAGCCTACGTCTCTCAAGCCCATTAAGCCCACATGTATATCACAACAAGAGTTTAGAATACTTACCTGCGTGGATCGGGTGCCGATAGACTCGAAGGCCATATCTTCAACAAGGACACATTTTTTTTCAAATTCACATCACTTTACAAAACATTGCTAAACCCATTTCACAGCCCGAGTTTTAAACTGTGCTCTGATACCAAAATGTAACACCCCAAACCCGACCCATACGTTTCGACCGGATCTAGTATGCTACGGGTTGAACGTTAAAATCTTTTGCTAAGTTGGTTTTAGAAAATCATAAGTTATTAGGCAATATTTGAATAAATAAGTGATATTTGAAAAGAAACCTTGTATTATTATTATTTGGTATAAATAAACCCCTGACATAAATTCATAAGTTGCAAATATTAAAAAACTACTTAGGCGAATATAAACTATGGGGCCTTATTACCTAAATATTCCCAAAACAAAGCTTAAAGGAAAACCGAAAATAATCTATAGAAATAAAAACTTGATGGCCCCTCGAGTCCGTCTCGGCTCCCATGTCCACGATCTACTGCTCATCTGAAAAGCTAGGGAAAAATAATAGGGTGAGTCAGCAAGACTCAGTGTGTAAATCCCGAAAACACATAAAAGGCTTGGGCTCACAAACACATTATGAGCCCTGGCCCAAACATAAAGGCAACGATCAGAATTACATGATAAATAATAAATGATGAATAGCCCAACCCATCCTAGAATTCCATCCTCTACACACCAACCCGTACCAACCATCACACCTTGGGGATTTCTACAATCAACCCACCAACTGCTACACACCATATCGACAGTCATACTGCCTATTCTTTATCAATCAGGAATTTTAACGTGGGTTTCCTACCACCGATCACCAAGTGACCTAACATTTCATTAGGTGGGGTTTCTACCACCGATCACCATGTGATCTAACATTTCATTAGGTGGGTTTTCTACCACCGATCACCATGTGATCTAACATTTCATTAGGTGGGTTTTCTACCACCGATCACCATGTGATCTAGCATTTCATTAGGTGGGTTTTCTACCACCGATCACCATGTGATCTAACATTTCATTAGGTGGGTTTTTTACCACCGATCACCATGTGATCTAACATGCTCTTCCCCTTTTCATAACAAACCCATCCCATGCATACATTCATGCAAAATCAAACAATCTACTACCTAAGAGATTACAGTCTTTCGCATACATCGATACACATAGAGAAGTTCTATGATTACGTACCTGGCATTCATTGCCTAACCCTTTTTGGGTTTCATTCGACTGTCTACACAGCCACTTTCCAGCTTTTTAGCCCATAACATAAACATACATATATTCATACAGATTATTAGTGTGTTAGAGATCTACACACGACTGTGCATACAGCCTCATTTTCCGGCTTTTCAGCCCCTAACAGGTATAATACAAAAATAAAACTTATGTGATAAGGATCTACACACCTGATTACCGTTAGAACGAGACCCTCTAAGTTGACGCTATCCGTAGCCAACACCACTGCTATCTACCTAAGGTGTTGTTCAGAAGCCGGTCTACAACCAAGTGGCCAATCTCGAACGGCAGATACCGCTTGTTTCTTAAACTTAGGGATTCTCTCCTTTGCCTGATCCATATTTAATTCCATCACAAGTCCTTGTCAGAACTACTATCACAATATATGATCGTTAATCCTCATCATAAAGTTAAGATCTTGTATACAATGAACGAATCTAGTAAAAATCTAGGGAAAATCTCCTTACCTTAAAATCCCTAAATTGGAGACTAACGGTTTTCGACTTTTAGATCTAGACGACCAAGTTTCCTTCAAATCCTGAAATGCCTTTCGGCTTTAGATTTTCGGCTTTTGCCTTTCAAAAACCGAAATAAAATGTGAGAAACTAACAGAAGTCTACACTTACCTTAACACAGGGGATTCGGCTAGCACTAGAGAGAAGATTCGGCAATGCCAAAGAAAAAGATTTAAATGCCGGAAGAATAGAACTAACTCACAAATGGGATGAATAGAGAAAAACTATGGAGATTTCGACTTTTTAGAGAAATCAGCACAAGAGGAAAAGAATGGAAAAGAGAGTGAAGGGAGAGGTTTCGGCTTTTGAAGAAATTAAAGAAAAGAAATTGTAGAGGGAGAGACTAAGAATTTCGGCACAAAGAATGAAGAAGAAATTGGGGTTTAAATGCCAAAAGCAATGAGATATCCCCCCTATTTATAGAAATTTCGGCACTCCTATAAAAAACCCGAAAGTACCCTTCCTGATAACTAAAAACCAGGCTAATAAAAAGGGAAATTTTGGCACCCCTTTTCCATGAAGTAGCCGAATTCTTTACTCCTCTAGGTGATGGAATTTGGGCCAATACCTAGCCTTGCAGATAGCTCCTATCTTTTCTCCTTTTATCTTCCATATTATCAACTATAATATCTACATTATCCTATTCATATAAATCCTCCTATTTTTGAGCCTTGTTGCCATCCACTCTACCTAACCCAAATGCCGAAAATTAGCTAACTTAAATTAAAAGAATTGGGCTCCATGAAACTAAAATTTTGGGCCCCTAACTCCCTTGTTGTGGCGTCACCTCCTTGCTCCCTAAGTGGCGTCACTGACCACTGGGCCACAAGCCCATTTTGATAATTTAAACACAGATACCACCTTTTAAAACTCTATAGTGCCCAAACAAAAATTTCAGCAAGGCCTTGACCATATCCTGAGCCCAATTTGGACTCCTAACAGTTAAATTAACTCATTACTCATTTTCACCCATTAAGCGCATAGGCCCAAAAATTTAGGATGTTACACAACGGGACATGTGAGAAGAAATAAGGAGTGTTAACTTTATGCTTCACTTTTGGGACATGTTTGACCCTATGAGTCAATGTTTGGTCTATTGGAGATCCACATATCCGATGAGTGAAGATGGAGCTCACTTTTATGTTTCATAGCTTAAGTGCCAAATTATCTTAAAATCTATATATGTGTAATGTGATTATGCCCAAATGAGTATGTGACCATTATGCAATTTATCTATAAAGATGTTTTGAATATTGTGATATATGCTTGAATGCTAGGTGATTATATGTGTAATAGGATATATGCTTAAAAGTAAGTATGTTTACCATGTAAAAGAACTGGTAATAATGCATGAGTAAGTATAAAATGACACTAGAGTTGGAATTATTGAGGTTATGCTATATGGTTGTTTCGTTGATGCTTAATGAATTGTTTGCATTGTGGTTATCTTGAGCATTATTGTTTGCATTGTGGTTATCCTGAGCATTCACTGAGCTTGTTAAGCTCACCCACTCCTTTTAAATCATTGTAGATTAGTAGTGTGCCAGTGTGAGCGGTGTGGTTCTGATAGGTGATCCAAGCAAGACTTTTGCATTATTTCGTAGGTGTTCTATATCTATTTACGTTTTGGGGGAAAAGGCAATATAGTAGGCTTGTTTTATTAACTTCTAGACATTTTGCTAGTTTTTGGTTCGGTTTATAAGGATTACATGTTATTCTTATGCTTGAGTTCCTAAACATGTGGATGGATTGACTTTACTTGATCGAACATGTTTTTGCGATATTGAAATGTTAATTAGGCCATTGAATGATTAGTTGTCGAACTAAATAAAGCATGATGTTTAGGAACTAAATTTGAATGGATTAATTGCTTATATATGTTGCATTTTTGAGGTCTGGAGTAGAGTTATCGATAATCAATTTTTAAAATCGATATCTATGTGTTTTGAAATGCTCAGGAAGTCAAAATAGAGATTTGGTATCGATAACTTTGCTCGAGTATCGATACTCGGGGTTACAGTATCGATATTACATGACAAGTACCGATAATTTTCAAGACTTTGGGTTTTTAATTGAGAAACAAAATGCAAGTTTGATATCATTTTTCCAAGTGGTATCGATACCACTTACAGAAAATATCGATACCCTAGTGTCAGTATCGATACCTACGTGACAGTTTTATGATTTTGTTAAATAGACCTTATGCATTTTTAATTATTATTTTAAGACCTTTTGATGTATGTTCAACATGTATAATCGAAAAATAAGAATATGTTTGGTCAAGAACCTATACAAATAATAATATGGAAGACATTTCGTTTAGAATCAGCTTTTACTTGTTGTGTATGACATGAGACGATGGTGTGGCATCTAGATATCCGAGCTTGGTGACCAGGCCGGGTATAGGGCGTTATAGGGTCCAATTACAGTACTTTTTGGGCTTTTAACCCAATACTTTATAATTTGATCCAACCTAATATTTTTCTTTTCTATTTCCCAAAAATAAACTTCAATATTTATATTAAATATTTATCTTTATCTCAATTTTACCCCCGATAAAATTATGACGATTTTACCCTTGGTAAAATTTTGAAAAAATGTATTTAGTATTTATCCCTTGAACTTGTTCACTATAATCGAATGGTTTATTTTTATTTTTGGGCTTTAAAATAGCTCAAAAACATAAACTTATTCTTCTAATCATTTTTAAGAAATCCATGTTCATTTGCAAATGACTCATTTCTCATTTTCATTTTCATTTCCATTTCCATTTTGAGAAAACCACATTCATTTCCAAATGATTCCGTTTATCCATTTCGGAGAAAAACATAATCATTTATGAATGTTTTCCATTTCTCTTTTTCTATTCATTCTGTTCATTTCAATTCAAACATGCACTTCATTTCTAGTTTCAACGAGCTAGCGAATGGACCGATTAGACATATGCAATTGAGGCTCAAATGATTTATAATTAAGTTCTAGCTTTTCTCCTATTAATTATAAACTCATTTAGTCACAAAGTCATTCCAGTATAGTATTGTGACTGAGCTTTCCCTAACGATATACCATTATGAAAGCAACTCGATTAGTACTCGTCCAAAGACCTTGTCATAAGTGTGTTATCCTTATAGGATATCCTTAATCTCTTTGGGATAATATCCATTCTTCTGATATGATCCTATTCTATCTCATGGTAACCATTACATCTTCCTTCATGAAAAGCCAATCACTATCAAATAGTGATCAAGTCATCCATCACAAAGACGAACAACCCGTGGCCACGTTTACTTTTCATCAACCATGAAATGCCAATGAGAGGATATCATTTACCCATGTTTCGAGCTATGAATTCCACTGTTGTGAATGACGCTACATATTACAGAAGTCGTACACCCAACTCACAAGCTTTTGATTCCTAATCTATTCGAACTCAGACTTTTACTTACATCAAAGTGTATGAGTCACACATACATAGTCCACATCCAGCCAAGATTTATGTATGTCACATTTTGAACGTCACAAGTGAATAAATCCATAAACAAATTCAAGATCTATTCTTCTTGGGTCTAGTTTGATGTACTATCAGTCCAGTTAGTCACATCTATGTCTCTAACTTTTAAAAGTCATCTGTTTCGATGCCAAAGAAAAAACATTTCCTCAATTGGACTTGATAGACGACATATTAGTCTTTCAATCGGTTTGTTCATTTTTTATTAGACTAATGACATGTTTAGGTTCATCTACTAATACAAGTTGTATTTCTATATTACGATCTGACCACGTAAGATCGCTTAATATTAGTTAAACATTGGACAACCAGTGAGCAACATTTTTTTCCATTTTGCATTGCATGCCAAAACCATGTGAGGATAATATACAAAGTATTAATGTAATTCATGAATAGTTTTATTAACCAATCTGTTTGAAAAATTATAAGTGAACTTAGACAAAAATACTACACTTAAGGCACCAAATCCAACATAGTGGTGCTTCTTCTAGTTCCAATATGTCGTAACCATTTTTTTTGAGAAAACGGGAATCGACGTTTAAAAATAGGGAGTCGCCACCGACCTTTATTAGGTGTGATCGGATCACCTTTGTTTTAATAAAACATTTTGATTTACTAAAACAGTGTTTTTGGTCTACGAAAATTTGAGAAAACGAGTTCGGGAGTCGGTTACATGCGAGGAAGGGTTAGCACCCTCGTCACGCCCAAAATTGGTACCAAATTGATTGATGTTGTCCTAGTGTTGAAAACTTAAAAATATTTAAGGTAAAAATTAAAAAAGAATCCATTGAATTGGGATTGAATCTCAAGATTATCTCGTTTCAAAGGAATAAAAGTATCATATCCAACACATTAGGATATGATGTATTTATACTCTGACGCCGAGATCATCCCTTGATTTTTCAAAACATGTAAAAAAAAGGGGTACTTGAGTATTTAGCCGGACAAAAAATCGACACCCAGCACATTAGGATGTAATTTTCTGTATTTCAAAAACGCAAATATTGCCTTGTTTATAATATGACATCTTAAAATTTGCTCAATATTCATTTTCAACGTGATAAGATATTTGGAAAAGGTTTGAACATGTTGAAGTTTGAAATACGATACAAGGGTAAGAAACGTAAGCATTAATCGTAAAATACACAAATTTGAAAATATTGACCGACGAACTATACAATACTCTACACAATTTTGGCTCGGCCTGTGCCTGGGGATAAGAGAATTTTGACTTCACTCGGCAAAACCTAATGAGGAAAGCGTTGTCCCAGCAGAGGTCCTAGCCAAAGTTTAATGATAAAAAAAAGGTAAACGTAACTTCTATATGCCAACATTCCCAAGTTTAGGTCATCTTCCTAACAATCTTTGTTCTGTTGCCCTTTTTTTTTTTTTACACCATGACATGGCACTTGATCCTTGAAAAGACCGCAAACTTTTGACTTTGTGCGGTTAAATATGACCTTTTTCGCCTTTTTTATTAATATTTTTTTCTTTTTTCCTTTTTGGTCTAATGACTATCGACTTTGTAATATTGGCATATGAAGCGACCCTCGCCCTCTTAGTGAAGAGATTGACATCCACAAAAATGAATCGATGCGGACCTGAAGCTTTCGAGGAGATTGGCTTGATAACGTCCCTGCCCCACGTGTAGACAAGGAGGAAAAGGCACATAAGTTCTGTCCTCGATTTGGCGCTTGATGCAATTTTTCCTTTTTGGGTAGACCAGTAGCTCGGACCTCTTGATTGGCTTAGTCAGGGTAGAACCATCAGCATATTATCTTCAAATATCCCTATAGGCTTCTTCTGTGACCTCTTTAGCTCTGACAGCGTACTCGTGCCTTAGTAGTCCCGGCGTGTCTTGGCGTGATCATACGAAAATATCTTTGAGCTCTTGGAGATAACTCAATGATTCCTTGCCTTGTTCCTGCGGCAAGCTAAGCTTCCATCTTCATCTCCCTTGTAGTGTTTGCTGACGCTTCGTAAGATAGGATATACCATTCTTGACAATTTAGGAAATAAGTTGTGACCTTTGCCATCTCTACAGTCCTCCAATCCCTTTAGACACATATCTCGTTAAAAAGAGAGTCGGTAACAGCGTCGCTCATGTCATTGGTATCTGGGGGACCCATTGTGGGCATGAAGGTAGAAAATTAAAAGTATGATATGAAAATGAAACGATGTAGAGTATGAAATGCGAGGAGTGAAAATGAAGATGCATTTTATTGAAATAACAATTCTGGAAACAAGTCCATTTCACGAAAGGACTCTTGTTGCCTCTAGGCTTAAAGCAACAAGCATGTTTTGAATATTACTCTAGATTAGCTAAAAATGCAGGTTTCTTCCACTGTCCTATTGTTCAAAACACTCCCAAGTGTGTAAGGCTTCGAAAAGTTTTATGCCCCTGTTTTCCTTTCGAATGTGTCATTGACATTCTGACTTCTTGATTTCTAGGCTTCTGATAACTTCTTTAAGGGATCGAGACTCTCTCGCCCCCTCCTTCAATTATCGCAAATTATTGCTCCGGTCGACTCATCGAACTTCAAAACCCCTATTTTAATAAGCCTCTCCACCAATTTCTTAAATGCAATGCAGTTATCGGTTGAGTGACCCGTTATTCCCGCATGATCATACCATTTGGGGTATGGGGGTTGCACTGGTTTCATGTAGTGAGGAGCCACGCTATGTGCATCAAACAGGCTTTGATACAACTCCCCATATGTCATTGGAATTGGTGTAAACTAGAGACGCTTTGCATTGGATTCTTGACTTGATGATCCCTGATGACCAGTGGTCGCAACCCTTGGTTGACCTGCAGAGACTGACTTGGAACGCTTGCTCAAGTTGTTCACTTCATTTTCCATATTTCTCGAGCTTGATCTTTTGACACTTTCTCTCACATCTATTTTTCCACTCTTTATGGCATTCTCAATCATTTCTCCAGACAGTACGATATCGACAAAGTCTTTTCTGGCGTTTCCCACCAGCTTGTCATACAATGGCGCTTTCAAAGTGCCGATGAAGAGGACTGTTATCTCAGTTTTAGTCAGTGGGGGTTCTACTTGGGCCGAGATATCCCTCCACCTTTGAGCGTATTGTCTAAAAGTCTCTGTTGGCTTCTTTTCCATCATCTGCAGCATTAGTCGATCGGGCACCATATCGGAGATATGCTTGTATTGTTCACAGAATGCTGATGCTAGGTCCTTCCATGATTGGATCCTCTCTCTGCTGAGTTGATTATACCATCGGAGGGCTGATCCGACCAAGCTATCTTGAAAACAGTGTATTAACAATTTGTCTTCATTCACATAACCGGCCATCTTTCGACAAAACATGATAAGATGTGCCTTTGGACACCTCGTTCCATCATATTTTTCGAAGTCTGGCGCTTTAAATTTTGGAGGCAAGACCAGATCGAGAACCAAACTGAGCTCTTTGGCGCTCAGTGCAGAGAAGGCTCCAGTACCTTCTATCGCTTTGAGTCTTTCTTCCAGACTCTTATACTTGTCCTGAGCATCATGATCCTTCATTCTCAGCTTAGCTATTTCCATCGGATCATCCAAATCTGGGACGATTGGCTTAGCAGAATTATCTCCGGAGTTTGATACAAATAATCCTTGCCCTAGATGGGCAGGTGGTGGTACAGATGGTTGTTCCGGGCCTGTAGATTCCCTTTGAGGCCAACCTCCGTGTATTGTATGAGCGTGGGGTGGAGTAAATCCTGGGGGATGGAATGGACTCTGATTGACTCTCGAATGGGGTTCTGTAATATCAGGACTCTGCGCAGGTCCTTTTCCTTTGACCAGAGTTGTCATCATCTCCATCAGCTTGGCCATTTGATCCTTTTGCTCAAGCGATTCTCCCCTGGATCTTACCATCAGCTCCCTTGTTTCTTGCTGTGACTTGGCCAACTGCTCTTGCAACTGTCCTTGGATTCTTTCCATTCTTTCGATTCTTTCCTTGAGTTCAGCATCCATAGCTCTAGCTCTTAGCCGTGTCCTATAAGGATGACGTGATTTCAGATTCGTGGTGTCGCAACTTTAGATCATACGATTTTAGCCTTAGTGAATGATTAGGGTGATATGATGCTGTTGTATGTAATGCAATGCGAATGCATGGTATGAATGCAAAAAGAGAGGTGTTGATCATGAATTCGATTCCATTAGAAGAACTTTTCTAGGAAATACGTTTTTTTACATTAAAACGGATTGCATATACGGCCATGTCCTTATAGTCCAGGTGAAAACACCAATCCTCTCTTTCGTGCCTGGAGGTTGTGATTGCGTCCCCTGAACTTTCTCAATAGACGTCTCTTCTAGCTCTTTGTTGCTGGGTCCAGGTCGTGCCTCGTCATTCGCTTATCCTCCGCGATGTTCATAATCTTCTGATGACTCCTAAACAATCCTTGTAGGCTTTGGATCTTCAGGCAAGGCCTTCTCTCGTTGTTACCTAGACTATGTTCAGATGACTGTGTTATAATCCACTTCATCAAGTAACACATTTCCTTATGACAAACTCTTCTATTCAGCATTCGAACATGAATTGACACCTCCTTTCTAATGATGCAATGCAATGCAAATGCATGGAATGAATGCAAAAAAGAGGTACCAATTATGAATTCTATTCCATTACAAGAACGTTTCTAGAAAATGAAGCTCTTTACATAAAATGGATTGCATATACGGTTTTGTCCTCATAATCCAAGTGAAAACACCGATCTTTTTCGTCGTGTCAGATGTTATGATCACGCCCCGTGAACTTTCTTCATATGTGCCTCTTCTAGCTCCTTGTCGCTTGGTTCAGGCTGTACTTCTTCACTCGCCTATCCTCCGCGGTGTTCATAAGTTTCTTTAAGAAAGTCAAAGCGTAACGCCTCTTGAATAATCCTTGTTGGCTTGAATCACCGGGCAAAGTCTTGTATACTTCCATGGACTATGCGCCTTCTCTCGTTATTTACTTGGACTATATTTGAGCAACCATATTATAATCCATTTTATCAAGAAATTCATTTTCTCATGACAAACTCCTCTATTTAGCAATCAAATATTAATCGACACCTGTTTTCTTTTGATGATGCAATGTGATGCAATCAAATCAGAAGAAAACACGTTAGTATAAGAGAAATAAAAAGGCACAGAACAATTATCCTGGTGACCACATGTGGTTTGGCTCTAGAGGGGGGTACCTGAACTAGCAGATTCCTCAATCCTCACCCGTTATAGGCTCATATGGATCAAGTTCAATTCAGGGGGACACATTTCCCTATGGCCATGCGGAGGTAAAAACCGCACGAAGCTCATAGGTACGGATGTATCCCGGAAGCAATCCACTAGCCCATGCGGAGGTGAAAACCTCACGAAAGCTTAGTTTCTCACTCCCACTTAAAGGTGTGACCGCAATGGTCATGCAATGCAATGCCAAAATGTTTGACTAGACTCGACACTATAGCACAAGCAAACGCATCAAAGAAGCATGATTTTTCTTTCTTTCTTCTTTTTTTTTTTAAAATAATTTTTCAAGTTTTCAAGAGGACAAAAAAATCAATCAATTTATGGCCTGACTCTCGGGGTCCCCAGTGGAGTCGCCAAGCTGTCGTAACCATTTTTATTTGAGAAAACGGGAATCGACGTTTAAAAATAGGGAGTCGCCACCGACCTTTATTAGGTGTGATCGGATCACCTTTGTTTTAATAAAACATTTTGATTTACTAAAACAGTGTTTTTGGTCTACGAAAATTTGAGAAAACGAGTTCGAGAGTCGGTTACATGCGAGGAAGGGTTAGCACCCTCGTCACGCCCAAAATTGGTACCAAATTGATTGATGTTGTCCTAGTGTTGAAAACTTAAAAATATTTAGGGTAAAAATTAAAAAAGAATCCGTTGAATTGGGATTGAATCTCAAGATTATCTCGTTTCAAAGGAATAAAAGTATCATATCCAACACGTTAGGATATGATGCATTTATACTCTGACGCCGAGATCATCCCTTGATTTTTCAAAACATGTAAAAAAAAAGGGGTACTTGAGTATTTAGCCGGACAAAAAATCGACACCCAGAACATTAGGATGTAATTTTCTATATTTCAAAACACACAAATATTGCCTTGTTTATAATATGACATCTTAAAATTTGCTCAATATTCATTTTCAACGTGATAAGATATTTGGAAAAGGTTTGAACATGTTGAAGTTTGAAATACGATACAAGGGTAAGAAACATAAGCATTAATCGTAAAATACACAAATTTGAAAATATTGACCGACGAACTATACAATACTCTACACGATAAAATAAAGTAGAAATCAGTGATAGTAATGGCAGGTAATAAACAAACAATAATATATACTCATATATATGAAAATATAATAACAGTAACAATAATACTAATAATAGTAATAATAATGATAATAATAATAAGCATGATAATAATAATAATTGCAAAACATTAAAAAGGATCAAATTGAATTCAAAATGAAATTTTAGGGTCAATTTGAAGTAAAATAAAAGGGAAAGGGTCCATTGGAAACGCGCGTGAAAAGAGGGGGATCAAAAATGAAATTATTCCCTTTTTCTATGCGCCACGTTTGTGCTCTGGGCTAAATTAGAACATAGAGAAATATATTGGGGTAAGTTTGGAAATAATCAAAAACTGAATTTATGAAAGTAAAAATTGCGGAAGGACTTGGGGACTAAATAACCCCTTAAGGGAAAACACGCGGACCCTCCTTCAATGGGTCGAGTCGTAGTCGGGTCAACCTAAGTGAAACGGCACCATTCCGCGTTCCAGATAAATGCCCCATATTCCATTTTTGTTATTTTATAGACCATCATTTTTTAAAAAAAAAACACAAAACACTTCGTCTTCTCCCCTCCCTCCTTCAAGCCCGATGTTTGAACTTTCTTTCCGGCCGATCGTCGTGCCACCGCGCCACCACCGTATCAGTGGCCGGCGATACCCGAGACCAGGCCTTTTTAACCTCGTTCAAAACCCCTTTTGAAGCCCCGACCGTGACGCTTCGTTATAAACGGAGGAGAAGGACTTTTGGACTCCCCTTTTCGAAACCGAAGGCAGCAATAGAAGGGGGCCTTTTGACGTTGCGCTTATGGGGATTCAGGTAAGGTTTCTTTCCTCCCCTTGTTAATTATTATTCATTTACAAAGAATCGAAAAGAAAAGAAAAAATGGAAATAAATAAAACAACAATAGGCAATATTCGAAAATAAGAAGAAATCAACCTTTAAATTTTTTTGCTTTTTATTTCTTGCTTTTGATTTTCCGTGTTCGTAAGAGAAGACGAAAAACAATCTTCCAATTTTTTCCTTTTTTTTTTTTTGCTGGTAATCCTCCTAAAAGAAAAGAGAACCCCCCGTCCAAATCTATTTGCTTCGGTTTATATAACCGACCTTACAAATGCTTTTTTCTTTTCTTTTTCTTGGTTTTCTTGCTTGCGTGTTGTTGTTCTCTGCCATTTTTTGTCGTTTTTCTCTCGTTCTTTGGTCGTTTGCACGTATTTCCTGTAGGTGATAGGCAATGGTAAATGCGTGCACTGGTGTTTGATCGAGGCGCGGGAGAGTGCGAGTGGTGCAGTGCGAGTGGTGGCCGATAGTGGTGAGCGTGGTTGTCGGGGAGCATGGGTGTGGGTATCATCCGAGGCTTGCATGGAGGTGTTTGATCGAGGCGAGGGGGTCGATCGAGGCATGGAAGCGTGTTGGTGGAGAGGCGACGCGAGAAAAAGGTGGAAACCCTAGCTGTTTAGTTTGTGGTCTAGGTTTTTGGGTTAGGCTTTTGGATTTAGTTGGGCTTATTGGGTCTGACGGGTTTGGGTTGGCTTGGGTTAGGGTTAGGGTTTGTGAATGGGCCCTGTAATTTGTATTAAATTTAGGTCTGGTGTTGGTTTTGTAATTGGACATTCAAATGGACTGTTTTTTTATTATTTTTGGGCTTATTTTGTTTGACTTGTTTGGGCTTTATTATTTTTTTGTTTTATCACTTGGGCCTCTAATCTTTATTGGGCCCGGGCAAAAATTGGTTATTACACAATAAACCACCAAACTTATTTGATAATAGCTTTAAAGATGAGGAATCCCTTACTCGATATCATACATACTTTGCCTGTCATTCTCTTGCTCATGATAGTCTCATTAACATTCCATTTCTTAGATCGTTCAAATTTTCTCATCTTCTTACTTTTGAGATATGAGGATGGCTCCCTTTCGCAATCTCAAGAGCAAAGTACATCCAAACCTTGTCCAATTATCCTATAGTAATTCTAGTTTAGAGACCGTTGTGGATGGTTACACTGCCATTTCCATCACCTCATACCTTACAGATACTAAAATCACCCTTACACCCATTTTGTTTGTTAAGTACTTCGATCTTTCTTATACGGGTGATTCTAACATTCATGGTACTTATGTTGATTCCTATGTCTCTCAATGTCACCTTGTTACACCTTTCATGATCATTTTCTCTATCTTTTTCTTACTTGGATTTGGAAACCACCACCAAACACAATGAACTTTGATCCATTGATCGGTGGTGGCTTTATTGCATTAAAGAAAATCATCAGCCAAACCTTGTGAATATTCTTTTTCAATGTATTGCCAATGTTATCAACTACCCTTCTTACTCTAAATATCCTATTCTTTTTGTCATGTACCTTAGCCCCATATTCTCTAAACTTGATAATAATATCTTCATTGATCCTAGAGTGGTCGTTAGTACTTTCCTTGACCTTAAGACAATTCATAATTGTGGCTATAAAAAAACAATCAAGGGAGTGGGTCAATGTTCAAGTTGAGCGATTTGATGGAAAACACTAAGGAAAAACCGAACAATAAGGAGAAGAGCAACAAGTTCCAGAAGAGTGTAAGCACATCATGGTTGCCCGCCTTTAGCTCCACCACTTTCTCCTCACACGTTAGCACTTCTAACTACTATAAATGGAGTATCTGATCACATTCATACTCTCATTGGGGTCTTCAATTCTAGACTTGATGACTTGTCTCGGTTAGTAGACACGCAATTTACTAGAATGGATGAGCAAATGGCGCTTTTCATGTTCCGATTTCATCCTCCGCGGTGCCTCCTCAAATGAGTGATTTGATAGTTGTGTTTTGGAACATTGTTAATGATTGGTATGGTTGGGATTTCTTAAATGCTTTAGGCTTAGTTGGTTGGTTTTTTTTTGGTAATTGGTTGCATGGCCTATATTTTGAGAAACTTTAGATCTGTTTTTGGATGTTACTTGGATGCTTTTTAGGCACATGTTAGACTTATTTTGATTGCCTTTGTGTTGATATTTTTATTGAATTAGTATGATGCTTTCTTTTTCCATTATATTTGTTTTATGTCTAACCTAGCATCTTGTCGAAGCCATTTTAAAAATCGGTTTAGAAAATGGGGATTGACTTTAAAACGAAAATGGAGTAGCCACCAATCCCTTTTTTGTTAGGTGTGATTGGATCACCTTGTAAAACGTTTTATTTTAAACATTTGATTTTGGTCTACGAAAAAAAGAGAAAACGGGTTCGGGAGTCGGTTACGCTTGAGGAAGGGTTAGCACCTTCATAACGCCCAAAAATTGGTACCTAATTGATAAAATCATGTCCAAATGTTTGAAATTTAAAAAGTTTTAAAATAAGATCCGTTATTGGAAGGAAAAACAAGACTTACCTATTTCAAAGAAATAAAAATACCACACCCAATAAGTTAGGATACAGTATCTCATAACTTCGAAACTAGATACATCTTTTTAGAAAATTCTTACCTCGAGATACAAAACATCACACCCAATAAGTTAGGATACAACGTTTTGAATTCCCAAGAATAAGTTTTTTATTTTTAAAATTTGAGATTTCTTTGTTCCGAAAGAATATAAACATCACATCCAGCACGTTAGGACATGCCATTTTTTAAACCCTCGTAATTAAAGTCATCTCATGATTTACAAAACTTGTTAAAAGGGTATTTAGTTATTTAGCCAAACGGAAAATCGCACCCAGCACGTTAGGGCACTATTTTTTGAATTTCTAAATACCTAAACATTGCCTTATTTTTTAAACTTTTAAAAATATAATAATTTTGCAAACAATGTATTTTCATTTTAAATAATAATCCATGTAACAATATCGCGTTTATAAACTATCATACACAAATATTTAAAACAATTATAATACAATAGCATTTAATATAACATACAACTAAAATAACTACACTATGGTAATCATAAAATAATAAATAAATAAAAGGGCACTACATAAAAAAAAAGCAATATATGGAAAACAATAAAAAATACTAAATAATAAAAATATGATTTAATACATATAAAAGATAATACATAATAATATATATAATAATTTTGAATAAAGATATTTTAAAAAAATAATATAAATAATATATAGAAAACATATTATAAAATATAAATAAACTTTATACAAAAATTTTTAGAAAATAATATATGATATAATATGATACGATGTAATATAAAAAATAAAACATATAATATAGTATATAAAAAAATAATATGTAATGAAAATAATTTTGAGCTAAATAAAAAATAATAAATAATGAAAATATATGTATATGTAGTTCATTAATTATAAAATTATATACATAATATAAACAATATAAATAAAATAAATTAGATAATATAAATAAATTTTATATAAAATAAAGCTTTAGAAATAATATATATAGCATAAAACTATATAATATACAAAATATAATATAATAAATAATAAAAATATTTAATGAAATATAAATTATTAAACAAGTAAAATAATATATAGGAATAATTAAATATACAAGAATACATATAAAATATATAAATTTTGTATTATTAATAAATTAATAAATATAAGAAAATAACATAAAATATTTTAATGTGATAAAGCTATTAATTATAATATAAAATAATAAAATAAAATAAAATAAAAAGGATAAAAATAAAATTAAAATAAAGAAAACAGGGTTAAAACTGCAATTAAAACAAATTAATAGGATTGAATAAAAAACGAGTGTTAAATATCAGGGATTAAAATGGAAATTAAGCCTCTTTTCAAAATGGTGTTGTTCCGATTTTTACCTTTAAAACTTATCGAGGGACTAAATTAGAATCGAAACAAACTTTAGGGACTAATTAAAAAATAAATAAAAAAGAAATTAATACCGAATTAAAAAATATAAAAATGCGGAAGGACTAAGATGGAAATTAGGCCATTTAGAAAAACGAGCAGATCCTGAGGGCCGGGTCGGGTCAAACCGCGGATCCCATGGCATAAAACGGCGTCGTTTCCTCTATATTATAAAAGTAAAATTTGATTAAAGAAAAAACATTTTAAAACAGTTTCTAAAAAAAACTAAAAAAAAGCTCTGAAGTGGCCCTTTGCTCCTTTGACGGAGCCTGATCATCGGGCTTAGGGGGCCTTTGCCCCTACGAGCCCATGCGCCCATGCGTCGTCCCCTACAGTGGCTTTCAGGTATGAAACTTGTCCCCTTTTTTTATTATTATTTATGAAATATGCAGGAACTTGAAAGCAAATAAAAAAAAAAAGGTGTAAATCACCTCTGAGAAGACTTTTTATTTCTCTGTTTTCGAATGATTTTTTTTGCTTTGTTTTCTCTGTGTATATGCGTATCTCTCCGTATTCATCTCCCTCCTCTTTGTTACAAATTCTTTTGGGTTTTATAACCCAGAAAATGAAAAAGGAAATACAAAAAATTCTATCTTTGTTCCCATTTTTGTGCCTTTCTTTCCTTTTTTTGCAGGTGATTGACGGTAGATCCGGCTATGTGGAGCTTAATTCGGGCGTTAATGGCGTGTCGCGGATCGTGGCGATGATGGCGGCTGGTATGGAGGCTTGCGGCGCGAGGAAACCTAGGGTTTCAGAAACCCTTGGTTTCTGATTTGGAGTTGGGCCTTTTGGGCTCCGCATATTGGGTCTAGGCTAATGGGTGTAATGGGTTTAGGGTGTAATCTGTTTAGGGATATAAGTGGGCTATTCGGGTAATGGGCTAGCTTGGTGTGTAATGTATTGGGTTAAGTGTAACAGGCTTTGGTTTATTGTTTTTGGGTCTTTGTAAAAGGACATTTAAACATTTGGGTTAATTTTTTTATTCTGGTTTATTACACAGGCCCGGGCAAGATGGGCTATTATAGCTGCCCCTCTTTGCTCATTGTCGTGTAACGGGAATAGAGCAAAGACAATAGAAGGACAATTTTTGCCTGGTCTTGGCCGAGCCTCAACTTTTTTGATCCTTGTCTTCTTCAAATGACTCCCATCCGGACTGCATCTTCAGGGGTACCAGAACCTCATCTTGATTTCAGTAAGTCTGATAACTGTTTCACTGCAACTTCAGGAAGGCAATATCCGTTATCTTCGATCTGCTCCACTGCAAACTCGGGGAGATAGGATCTGATGTCTTCAGTCTGCTTCTTTGCTGTCTTCAGGAAAACTTCAATCTTCAGTTTGCTTCACTAGGGAACAAAATCTGAAATTTTTAATTTGCTTCCTTACTATCTTCAGGAAGACTTCATTCTTCAGTTTGATCCACTAGGGAACAAAATCTGAAATTTTCAATTCTTCAGTTTGCTCCACTAAGGAACAAAATCTGAAATTTTCAATTCTTCAGTTTGCTCTACTAGGGAACAAAATCTGAAATTTTCAATTCTTCAGTTTGCTCCACTAGGGAACAAAATCTGAAATTTTTAATTCTTCAGTTTGCTCCACTAGGGAACAAAATCTGAAATTTTCAATTTGCTTCCTTACTATCTTCAGGAAGACTTCATTCTTCAGTTTGATCTACTAGGGAACAAAATCTGAAATTTTCAATTCTTCAGTTTGCTCTACTAGGGAACAAAATCTGAAATTTTCAATTCTTTAGTTTGCTCCACTGGGGAACAAAAGCTGAAATTTTCAATTCTTCAGTTTGCTTCACTGGGGAACAAAATCTGAAATTTTCAATTCTTCAATTTGCTCCACTGGGGAACAAAATCTGAAATTTTCAATTCTTCAGTTTGCTCCACTAGGGAACAAAATATGAAATTTTCAATTTGCTTCCTTACTATCTTCAGGAAGACTTTATTTTGCAGTTTGCTCCACTACCATTTCTAGGGAACGAAATCTGAAATTTTCAGTTTTGCTACACCGTCCTCTGAGGGACCTGTCCTGTATATTTGAATGTATTATGGATGACTTTTTTTGTATGGATGCAGAATGTCATGAGAATAATGATTAGAACGTATCATCTGGATGAATCTAACTAAATGATATTAGGGATGACATTTGCATGAATGCAGGATGTCATGAAAATAATTTTTTTTTGAGAAATGATTAGGACACAATGATTGACATAAATTAAATGCTCCTAATTGGAAATGAGAGAATAATCCCTATGGGTTGTCATTGCTCATAGTTCATCAAGGTTCTATTACTGATGCAGTACCATGCTTTCTCGTTCAGCTGGTATCTTGGACAAAAAACCCAAAAAAACAATCATTTTCTGCTCAGCAGGCTTGCCTTGCTGTAATTTCAGAGTTCCTTCCTTTGAACTTTAGGACATAAAAACTTATACCTCCCACTGCAAGTTCAGGGGAATATCATTTGGTTTCTTCCAACCGTCCAGTTATCACTCAGAGGTGCAGAACTTGTATCACTTTCAATCAATTTGATCTGTTACACCATTCCCTGGGTGTAATAACCAAATGTATGTGTCTAAAATTTTCAATGAATGCAGGGTATCCCGACAATGATCCCCTTTTACATTTGGATTGACTTTGTTTGCTATCTGCTGATGTGATATCACCAACGAAATTGTCTTATCCAATAAGATTCTGAAGAGATAATCATTTTTCAATGTTTCCAACCTTTACGCTTGGTGAGCTCTGAACAATAGTCATGTTTCATATTCCTCATATTATTTAGAAGCTTCTAAAGTAATATGCGAAACTCCCTTTTATGAAAGTGTTATTAATCCATAAATTGTTATTTCAATATAAAATGCTTGAAAAAGGTCACAACAATGGACGAGAAAGAAATTAGTTAGGAGCATAGCTTCCGAGAAATAATTTAATCAAAGATAACCCATGCAATAAAAGAAAATTGATTTGGGTGTATCTCAAAAAGAATAAAGCAATCAAAGATAACGAATTTAAAAACGGGTAAGAATGAAGCTAGGTACCCTAGATATCGCAGCCTGAGCTTCTTTGTTCCAACTTTTTGAGGACCATTTTACACTCAATATGTGTTTAGGGGATCCTGAGTACTTTGTCGATGCCCCAAGACGTAACATACTTCCTCATTGGTAATTCTGACGTAGCAAGACTACTGTATGCCCTGCTTTTTGGTCAAAATTTGAGCCACCCTTTTCGGGTTTTCAACTCAAATCCCCTTTGGTCTCAAAGCGCCCTTTGCGGGTTTTCGCCTTGGCCTCTCCCCCTTTTTTTTTAAAAATTTGTACTCAAGGCACCCTTTGCGGGTTTTCACCTTGGACCTTCCCCTTTCAGGTAAAATACTTCTTGTTTGAACCTGAATTACTGGATTAGGCAAGTCTCCGCCATTTATCTCGATCAATATCAATGCTCCTTCAGAATAGGCCTTTTTCAACATAAGGTATTTCCCAGTTCAGAATATGCTTTCCTCTGAAATCGTTTTGTAGAAAAAAGATCTGTTTCAACATCAGGTTCCCCCTTGTGGAATTCCCTAAGATGAATTTTTGTAAACTCATATCATCTGGCCGTGACAAATAACTTTTAACTTTTCCTTCAATTAGGTTCAATTGGCATAACTGTTTTTATTCTGATGAGAAATGCGTTGCCCCAGCAAAGTTCCTAGCCAACGTTTGATAATCATAGAGAGTAGTGATAACTTCTTATGCCAATCTTTATAAGTCTTAGCCACCACTTTTTTTTGCAACTACTATGATATGCTGCCTGATCTTTGGACAAACTGTAGATTTTGACTTTGTACAGTTATTTAAACGCGATCCTTTACGGCATTTGATCTTTTCCTTTTTTTGTTTTTTTTTTGAATTTGATGACTTCGACCTTGTAACATTGGCATATGAAGCTACTTCCACTCTCGATAACTGTGTTGATGAGTCGATATTGGCTAAAAGCTTCTAACGAGATTGGCCCCATCATATCCATGCCCCACATATGGGAAATTTGTGAAGAACTGGAGTAGGCATATGAATCTTGTCTCTTTACATTCGGCATGGCTGATACCACCCCTTTCTATATAAATTGGCAGTGCTTGATTCTCATGTTTAGCCCGCATCTTAGTATCCCAGGCTTGTCTTGATATGATAGTGCAAAACATCTTTGAGTCTTTTTGAAAATAACTCAAGATGTCTCACATTATTTCTATAGTAAGTTGGGCTTCGATCTTCACCCCTTTCCTAGGCTCACAATATCTAATGAACCTTTGTAGAGTAAGGTCTATTTTCATCTTATTAAACCATTCTTTACAAGTCAGAAGATATGTCACAATCTCTGTCATTTTCAAAATCCCGAGATCCCCTATCCCCATATCTTGTGCAAAAAGGGAGTCAGTAACAATGCCGTTCATGACGTTGATATCTGGGTACCTAAGTATGAGGGCGAACAAATCCAAAGAATAAATGATTCTAAGGATGATTATTTGGATAATATGGTCACAAAGAATGAAAGAATATTGGTAAAAAAATGTACAGTATGAAATGTAAAGAATAAAAGAACATGTATTCAAAAAAGATGCATTTCATTGAAATATAAATTTTGGACACGAGCCTATTTCACAAAAGAATTCTTATTGCCTCTAGGCTTAAGGCAACAAATATGTTTTGAATATTACTCTAAATCCATTCTAAAAATACAAGAATCCTTTCCACAGTTCCTATTGTTTAAAACACTCCCAAGTACGCAAGGTTTGGAAAGTTTATTCCCCAGTTCCTTCTCCGCTTTTGATTTCTTCAAGGAGTCGCAACTTTCTTGTCTCCTCCTTCAATAATCATATTTACTGCCTCGTCGAAGTGATAAGATTTTGATGAACCGTCGACTTCCACAACTCCCATTTTGATGAGCTTTTCAACCAACTTTTTAAACGTAGTGCAATTTTCAATTGAATGACCCTTTATTCCCGCGTGGTATTCGCATTGGGCATTCTCGTTATACCATTTTAGGAACGGAGGTTGCAATAGTTTTGAATAAAATGGGGACACTACGTGTGTGTCAAACAAACTTTGATATAGCTCCTTATACGTCATTGGGATTGGCATAAATTGGAGCTTTTCAGAGTTTTGCCTTGTGCTCGACTCTTGTCTCGCTGACCCTTGTTGTCCAGCAGTGATCACCTTGGGTTGGTTAACAGTAATTGCTTTCGAGTACCCTTTATTGTATGTACCAGTATTGTTCACCTCATCATCCCTCTTCCTAGGAACAGACCTTTTAGTGGTTTCTCCTGCTTCAATCTTGCCACCCCTTACGGCATTTTTAATCATCTCTCCTGCCATCACTATATCCGCAAAGCTGTTGGTGGTATTTCCTATCATATGAGTGATGAATGGAGCTTTCAGAGTATTGATGAATAACATAGTGGTTTCCTTCTCCGGGAGAGGTGGCTGAACTTGCATGGCTATTTCCCTCCATCTCTGCGCGTATTGCCTGAAACTTTCATTTGATTTCTTTCCCATGTTTTGCAACATGATTCGGTCAGGCGTCATATCTGTGATATGACTATACTTCTCATGAAGGCTTGGGTTAAGTCCCTCCAGGAACTAATGTTAGCACGACTGAGTTGGTTGTACCACTTAGACGCTGCACCCGTTAAACTATCTTGGAAACAATGAATCAAAAGTTGATCATTATTCACATAGCCCGTCATACGTCTACAGAACATAGTGATGTGGGCTTCAGGGCAAGTAGTTCCATTGTATTTCTCAAATTCCGGCATCTTGAATTTATGAGGAAGTACCAGATCAGGGACCAGACTCAAGTCCTTAGCGTCAATACCATGATGATGGTCAGCATTTTCCAAAGCTTGGAACTTTTCTTCTAACCACCTACAGCGATCCTCCAACTTCCCTGAAGATTCAATTCTGACTCCCTCCCTCTCTTCTATGTCCAAATCAGGGATAACGGGGTTGGCAGGGTTATCTCCTAGGTTAGATCCCTAGCCCACTTGAAAGTTCATAGGTGGTCTAGGATCAGCTTGCCCCTGTTGAGGCCTAATCATGATAGGTGGCCCTTGGGGATATTCCTTAGGCTGTGTTTGTACGTGTGGTGGAGTGAATCCCCTAGGAAAGTCCTCATTATCTTCAGCATTAACTAGGGAACCCTTTCCCTTTTCCATTATCCCACTCATCATCTGGGTTATTTGAGCCATCATATTCTTCTGGGCTTCCAACATCTGGTCCTTCATTTCTTGTTGGAGTTTTGCCCTTTGCTCTTGCATCTGGTCTTGCATATCTCTTTGGAATTGCTCCATTCTTTGGTCCATCTTTCTTGACTTGATACGTGTACCGTAAGGATGTTCAGCTTCCAGATTTTCTTTCTCTCTCTCTCCTATAATTTAAACAAATTAGTCTCTCTCTATAGACTTGAATGCATATGATGTTATGTAATGCAAATGCATGAATGCAAAGAGGTATCGATTTTGATCAACTTCATTTTAGAAAACTTTATTAGAAAGCAAATTCTTTTACATAAAACAGACTATTATATGCTTTCACCCTAAATCCTAAAGTTCTGACTTTCCTACAAAGCCAACTCTTGACCACGATCTGACCGTAGCTCATACTTCGAGCTCAATGTATCAGCTTGTGAGGCCAAAATCTGAAGATGATCAACTACTCTCGAATCTGAGTCGTTGCTTAACCCATGAAGTAATCCCAACTTCTAACTTGGTCATGGGAATGATGAAGCTCTTCCTTCTAACGCCCATTCCTCGGAAAGAAATTTCCACTATTGCCCCTTCTTAACCTTGGTGTTGGCAGAATGCGTCCATCCACTTGGGTGAGATTAAAGTTGATATTATCACCTCAAGATTTCAGCATTGGTTCAGCATCATAACTTAGACAAAACATTCATCCTTTCTTGAGACATCTACCTCAATTTTCCAACCAGAGAAACTCTTTGGAAAGTTGATCAATTACTGGACCAGGTTGAATTATCATAGTAGTTGATACATCGATATTTAGTGAAAGGCCTCCTTGAGTGGCTCTGAAACTTGAATGGAAACCCTAAGGGCACCTCCTCTAATGTCTGTGAAGTTGTTCTAATTATCTTGAAAGATTGGCGAACAAGTAGGCATCCTTGTTTCGCAGCATACTACCTTAAAATGATATCCAGCATCCTCAGTGCTTCTTGAGAATTATCAGATTCCTGCCCGCGCAGAGCATTTTGAATGGCTTGCATGGGAATCTTTGCAGCAGAGCTGATCTCCACTTTAAAGATCTTTGACTAATAAGGCCGTTTAATTATCTTCCTATTTGGCCCATTTGAGTCATCATGGACATCAGGTCTTGCATTCCCGTTGTTTCTGTTAGATGTAACATCCTCAAATACAACTGTAAACTCTTGCTTGTTATTAGGAAGAGCACCAACAATAAATAAACTTTTCTCCCCATCATAAGCAAAGTCTTTTCCAGCAAATTCATTGCCATAGGTCTCTTGCTCCCTCTCTATTACTTTTCTTCCAACACCTTTGCCATCATCTAGATGGTCATCTTCATAAGAAAGAGAAATGCTGTAATGGTAGAAGTGCCTATCCGTACTCCCCATACTCATTTTCAAATGATTGGCAAGTATAGTTACCTTTTGCCCCTTAGTTCCAACCCACGCCTTGCTACAGGGTGTCGTACAATCTTCTTCACATCCAATTATGCTTTGATCGGAACAATATTAGGAGGCACAGGTGCCTGAGGAGACAAGGATTCTAGCATTACCCCTATTCCCCTCTTGCTCAAACGAATCCATAGCTTGAAATCTTCTTTCTAATTGGTTTTGCTCTAACCATATACGAACGATTGCATTGTCTTCCACTTTATCAAGGAACCCGTTCTCCATAACCAGCTTTCTAACTTAGAAACTGATCGTGAATCGATACCTCTAAAATATGAAATGACATGCACATCGATAAAACACAATGAATTAGTGCCATAAAATAGAATATAAAGCAAGTGAAATAACGAACACCTATCTGGGTAACTACTAAAGTTCGGCATAGCTCTTACTAAGGTGAGCTCTTAGGGTTCACTATATGCGGTTTAGTTCTAAAGTTGGGGTACCCGAACCAGCAGATTCCTCGATCCTCACCCATTATAGGCTCATATGGACCGAGTTCGGTTCAGGGGAATACATTTCCCTATGGCCATGCGGAAGTGAAAACTTCACGAAGACATAGGTACAGGTGTATTCCGAAAGCAATCCACTAACCCATGCGGAGGTGAAAACCTCACGAAGGCATAGCTTCTCGCTCCCACTTAAGGGTGTGACCATAACAGTCATGCAGTGCAATGCAGAGAAATATATTTTAAAATCACATGCAATAAAAGGATCATATTTTTTTTAAAAAAAAAATTTTAATTCAGACAAAAGGGCATGAAATTATCAATTTTACGGCCTAACTCTCTTATTCCCCATTGAAGTCGCCAAGCTGTCGAAACCATTTTAAAAATCGTTTGAGAAAATGGGGATCAACTTTAAAACGAAAATGGAGTCCCCACCAATCCCTTTTTTCTTAGGTGTGATTGGATCACCTTGTAAAACGTTTTATTTTAAAACATTTGATTTTGGTCTACGAACAAAAGAGAAAACGGGTTCGGGAATCGGTTACGCTTGAGGAAGGGTTAGCACCTTCATAACGCCCAAAAATTAGTACCTAATTGATAAAATCATGTCCAAATGTTTGAAATTTAAAAAGTTTTAAATTAAGATCCGTTATTGGAAGGAAAAACAAGACTTACCTATTTCAAAGAAATAAAAATACCACACCCAATAAGTTAGGATACAGTATCTCATAACTTCGAAACTAGATACATCTTTTTAGAAAATTCTTACCTCGAGATACAAAACATCACACCCAATAAGTTAGGATACAACGTTTTGAATTCCCAAGAATAAGTTTTTTATTTTTAAAATTTGAGATTTCATTGTTCCGAAAGAATATAAACATCACATCCAGCACGTTAGGACATGACATTTTTTAAACCCTCGTAATTAAAGTCATCTCATGATTTACAAAACTTGTTAAAAGGGTATTTAGTTATTTAGCCAAACGGAAAATCGCACCCAGCACGTTAGGGCACTATTTTCCGAATTTCTAAATACCTAAACATTGCCTTATTTTTTAAACTTTTAAAAATATAATAATTTTGCAAACAATGTATTTTCATTTTAAATAATCCATGTAACAATATCGTGTTTATAAACTATCATACACAAATATTTAAAACAATTATAATACAATAGCATTTAATATAACATACAACTAAAATAACTACACTATGGTAATCATAAAATAATAAATAAATAAAAGGGCAAAACATAAAAAAAATAAAGCAATATATGGAAAACAATAAAAAATACTAAATAATAAAAATATGATTTAATACATATAAAAGATAATACATAATAATATACAGAATAATTTTGAATAAAAATATTTTAAAAAATAATATAAATAATATATGGAAAACATGTTATAAAATATAAATAAACTTTATACAAAAAATTTTAGAAAATAATATATGATATAATATGATACTACGTAATATAAAAAAATAAAACATATAATATAGTATATAAAAATTGCACAATTTTTATATCTAAAAGATAAGCAAAGTAATTTTTTGCAACATAAGCCCTCCACTTTTTTATTTTTTTATAAGGCCCTTTGCCTTTTCTATTTACTAAGTTAGTCCCTACAGTTTCATATTTATTCTTAATTTAGAAATAACTTAGTAATATTGTCCACATTAGTCCTTACATATTTTCAATTACTTATGAAAAGATTGACCTAATTTTCCCCTTTTTAGTTATAAAATCTTACTTTTATGAAATTAACACAAACAATTCGATCTCTATGATCTTAGTACCTCACTTCAGGGGCGTAGCTAGGGGGCTAGCAGGGGCCCCGACCCCCCTAAAATAGAAAATTTTCTATTTAAGCTTTTAAAAATTTTTAAAATTTTAGTAAAGGTAAAATTGCACTTTGCCTCCCCTAAAAATGACAAAAAAATTGATTTAATCCTTTAAAAATTATAAAGATATAGTCTATTTAAATGGAGAAATTGTATTTTTACTATTGCAAAAATTACAATTTGATTTTGCCCCTAAAAAAATTTCTGGCTTCGCCCCTGCTTAACTTATAACTTCAATTAATTAATTGGAAAATATTACTATTATATTTAAATGTTTAACTATTTAATATTGAAAAAACTTTATTTTGTAATTTTAACTAAACAGTAAAAGTTTAACCAATATGACACGAGTCTCAAGGCCAAATTTTAGGCCCATGGATGTGATGGGCTTATACTACCTCAAGGCCCAACAATAAGGTCAAAGGTCAAAGGTCAAATGTCAAAGGTTAAACAAATCAAACCAAGATTCGATCAAAGTCAGTATGTGAGGATGAATCTTTCGAGGAAATGAGGAACGGTACATGCATGGAATGAGAAAAATGTATTAAAGTCAATTCAACCAAACTGTAATTTTCAAGCTCAAAAGATTAGTCAACTTGTGAAAAATATTTGTATGGGATCTAGATATTTATGGATGAAAATGTATTCATAGTGTTCAAAGATCTATCTTTTATCTTCGAAACGCACTTTGAATCACTCTATTTCGAGTTCAGGAACTCAAGTTATGACTGTTTTAGTAAAGACTGTGCGAGTACAATTTCTGCACGAGATTATGAAGGGAATTACGTGTTTTGGGCTTTTAATTTGAATTTAAATCATATTGTGTTCAGGTTTTAGGCTTAATTTTTATTTCACATGAGCCCAATATTGTATTTATCATGTAACACCCCAAAACCGGCTTAGACGTTATGGCCGTATCTAGCAATGTCACACGATAGTGTTTTTGAAACCTCGTTGTTATGATGAAAACATTCCATTTTATTATCTTTAGTAAACCTTTGTTAAAACTTAGGAAGTCGTCTTTATTCATTTAAAACATTTGTTTTTAAACATCCCTCGTTGCGAAAGCTTTAATAAAACAGTCTAGATGATCATGCGTTTAGAAATTACTTTAACTTTTTGAAAATCGAATTTCCTATGACCAGCAGGTATAAATCCATAAAGTAAAATAAATAAATAAATAAAAACCCAAAGTCCTAGAGGGTCCTTAAATTACAGCCCAAATAATCAATAATAATCAAATCATAAATTGTAAATTGAAAACCATGAAGTCCAAAAATTACTGTGGTCACTGCTGAGTCCTCCGTCGCACCGATCCGTTTAAGCCTGGGGATTACCTGTGCACATTAAACAAAAAGGGTGAGTTTACGTAAAATCAGAGTGTAATCCCGCAGAAACAAACAAACAATCAGTATTCACAGTGCACAGTTGAATAGTCTTGGGCCTAAGCCCTTTTCAGTATCAGTGACAGTTTGGGCCTTAGCCCATCTCAGTACATTGTCAAAAATGCAGTAAGGCCTTAGTCCATCATAGTATCAGTAGCAGTAACAGTTATGCAGTAGCAAAATCCTACCTAACCAGCCTCTACACACCATCTCCGTCCAACCCTACACTCCATGTGGGGATATAATCAACCCACTCATCCCTACACTCCAAGTAGTACCAAATGCGGCACAAAATAGTAGTTTGCAGTTGTGCTGACAGTAAATTAGGCTTAAAGCCTTTCAGTACACTTCCTCCGAATAACAACCCCTGACCAATGCAATGCAACATACAATGGATGATATGCTATTATGCAATTTCAGTACATATATTCAGTTCAGATATTAAAATGCTCAGTACTAATATCATTCAGTCAATTTGACACATTTAGGGGTTTAAGTAGCGCTTACCGACCCTATAGTAGGTATACAGTCGGCTTGGGCGACCCATGCAACCTTAAAAACATTTTGGTAAAAATGGGCCCACATGCCCATGTGATATGCCCGTGTGGGCCTACACGCCCGTGTGGCCTACTAGGCCCAAATTGGCCTTGGTCGTGTGATCCATTTTTAAAGTAACCCATGCTAACTCAATACTCATATATGTTTCCCCTATTTACTTATTTGTTCATTCAAAGCTGTCTACTTGAGTCATTATCACTAAATTATTTATATCTTGAGCTACAGAATTCCGAATTATGATCCGCTTAATGTTTTTGAAACTAGACTCAAATACCTTTCTACCATAAAATTTTAAGAAATTATAGTTTATCAAATAAGTATAGTAAAATCTTTAAATTTATTCGTCTTCTGCTGTTTGACAGCTTCATCCTTTCCTTACTAAAAATTATTTATCTCTTAGTACGGAATTTAGATGATGTTTCCATTTGTTTCTCTTAAAAATAGACTAATTAAAGATTTAAACATATAAATTTAAACCGCTAATTATTGTTTTAAAATTTTTTATGATTTTCCTAAGTCAGAACAAGGGAACCCAAAATCATTCTGACCTTGTCTCATAAAATTTATTATATCTCATGATTTACAATTCCATTGCTTACACTGTTTCTTCCATGAAAAACTAGACTCAATAAAATTTAATTTCATATTTTATTCAACCTATAACTCAGTACCCACTATTTTTGATAATTTTTCAAAGTTAGACTACTATTGTTGTCCAAAACTATTTTAGTGCAAAATGTTGATTTCCAAGTTTATAACACCCTTATTTCCTTTCTCTACAATTTTTTTGCATCATTTTCTCTTATTTATTGACAGAAAGCAATTTTGGCTTTTCGTTGAATCCAATTTTCTGCATTTCGGGTACACATCTGGTATCATTTCTGATGCGAAAGCACTCCTAAGCCTCCAGAACCTAAAAATCGACCAACATATCTCCAGATTAGTCACTTAATTCGTTTTTAATCAACCAATTTCGGAAGGAACTCAACTAAAAACCTAGCAAAACCCTTACCTCGATTGAGTAACCACGACTTCGCACAACCACAGCGTCGATTCAAGACCACCAGCCGCTTGATGAACTCCTAAACACCAAAAAGGAATCCCCCTTTTAGAGATTAACCAAGAACGATTAACAATAGACAAAACCGTTACTTACCGAACACGCACAACCAACGATGAACAACCGAGTCAATTGGAAAAAAAAGAAAGAAATGAATGGGGAAAAAATAATGGAAATTTTGGCAGCAACTAGGGGAAAGAATCGGCAAAGGAGGAAAAAGAAGAAGAAGAAGAAGAAAACGCCAAAAAAAAGTTTGGGGAATTGGAGAGGAAACTAAAACTCTACTTTTTCTTTCTTCTTTTTGCAACAAAAAGATAATCAGATTATTTTCTGATAACCTCTCCCCAATTATCTCCTAAAATCACTCCTTATTAACCCACTAAAACACAACTACTCAAAATTTTGCCCCAACACAACTCTTAGCCGAAATTGGAGCAAAAATACTATCTCTATGCCATCACAGAGAATTGAACACAGGACTTCCAACACTCCACTTAACCACTAGACCAGTAGGCCCATTCTGATATAAACTTACCAACAATTAAACTTAAGCCTTTTGCACAAGGTTAAGGCTTTATTTATAAAAAATACCAAAATTTGCCCAAGTAAGGCTTGAACTTGGGACCTCACACACACACCCAGAACACATAACCATTGAAGCAGATAGACATTGTGTGTCACACATACAAGAAATCAAAAATTAAAATTTTGGGGCGTTACAATTCTATCCCCTAAAAGAAAATTTCGTCCTTGAAATTTACCCGGTTAGAACAGATGAGGATATTGTTGATGCATCATATCCTCAGGCTCCCACGTAGCCTCCTCAGTGCTATGATTACGCCAAATAACCTTAACCAGTGGAATAGATTTCCTCCTTAGTACTTTTACATCTCGATCCAAAATCTGAACCGGCTCCTCCTCAAAGGTCAAGTCTGGCCTAACTTCAATCTCCTCAACGAAAACGATGTGAGTAGGATCAGAGCGGTAGCACCTCAACATCGAGACATGGAACACGTTACGGATACGATCCAACTCTGGAGGTAGCTCCAACTGATAAGCAACTAGTCCCACTCGCTTCAAAATACTATAAGGTCCAATAAACCTAGGGCTCAACTTGCCCTTACAACCAAACCTCAGTACCTTCTTCCATGGCGAGACCTTAAGGAATACAAAGTCCCCCACCGAATACTCAATCTCATATCGCTTCAAGGCTGCATAGGATTTTTATCTGTCAGAAGCCACTTTTCGTTAATCCCGAATCAATCTAACCTTATCCTCTGTCTCAGAAACCAACTCAGGACCTAGAACATGTCGCTCGCCCAACTCAGTCCAACATAAAGGAGTGTGACACTTACAACCATACAGTGCCTCGTAAGGTGCCATCTGGATGCTAGACTAGAAACTGTTATTATAGGTAAGATCCGCTAGCGGTAGATAATCCTCCCAACTACCTCAGAAATCAATAGCACAGCTCTTGAATCTGAGCCTTAAGCTTCACAAGCTCCTTCTGTGCCATTCAACAGGGAGCGATGGACACCAGAGCTGTACCTAGAAGTAGCTTAATCCCAAATTCCAACTCGCGATTTGGAGGTAACCCCGATAGCTTCTCAAGAAAGACGTCCGAAAAAACCTTTACCATTCTGATATCCTTACCTGTAGAATCCCCAGAATTCGAAACACTTAAATAGGCCAAGAATGCCTCACATCCCTTACGAACCCTCTTCTCTGCCACCAGTGCAGAGATCACATTAGATAAGTAATTCCGGCGTTCTCCCATCAACAAGTCCTCATGGCTAAGGTGAACAGTCACTACGCACCAGGTAGGATTCCAGCGAAGAGGAGGTGAGTCACTAGGACTGCTTAAATACCAAGCTCTCCCTGAATCCAATCCTAGACATGCGTATGCCTATTGCCACACCCTAACCCATCGACCCGTTCACGGGTTTGGTTAGTTGGATTAAGTCTTATGGAATTGAAGAGTTGTTTATCTAGGCCTATATCATACTAGTCTACGTCCATAAAGCCCATCAAACCCCAATCATGCATATCATAACAAAGGTTAGGATACTTACCTGCGTGGATCGAGTGCTGGTAGACTCGAAGGCCATATCTTCTTCAAAATTTTTTTTTCAAATTCACATCAACTTTACAGAACATTAGTAGACCCATTTCACAGCCCGAGTTTTGAACTGGGCTATGATACCAAAATGTAACACCCCAAACCCGGCCCAAACGCTACGATCGGATCTAGTATGCTACGGGGTTTACGTTAAAAAATTCACTTGGATGATCTTTGGAAGTTCAGTTCTTTATTCAAGTATTCGTTAGGTAAGTGATATTGGAAGAAAACCTTTGCTCTTTTAGTGGATATAAATTTAAAAAAAAATAAATGAAGACATTAACAATTATAAATTGATAACCTAAGCTATGGAGGCCTTATTACATAAATAGTCCCAAAATTTAAACTTAAAGAAAAACCAGAAATAGTTTATGAAAATAAAAAGACTTGATGGCCCCTCAAGTCTGCCTCGGCTCCCATGTCCTCGATCTACTGCTCGTCTGAAAAGTTAGGGAAAATAAAAGGGTGAGTCACCAAGACTCAGTGTGCAAATCTCGAAAACACATAAAAGGCTTGGGCCCACAAACACATTATGGGCCTTAGCCCATCCACAATGGCAACAAAATATTTACATGCAACATGGCCCAACCCAACCTAAAAAATCCATCCTCTACACACTAGCCCGTACCAACCAACACACCTCGGGGATTTCTACAATCAACCCACCAACTGCTACACACCATATCGACAGCCATGCTGCCTATTCCTAACAGTCAGGAATAAATTTAACGTGGCTTAGCCACCGGTCACTATTGTGACCTAACTTTATAATTCGTGGTTTAACCACCGATCACCAAGTGACCTTATAAATCATTTGTGGCAGAGCCACCGATCACTACGTGACCTTATCACTTCTCCTTTATCATATCAACCCCATCCCATGCATACATACATGCAGAATCAAAACAATATACTACCTAAAAGTTCATAGTCTATCACATACATCAATACACATAGAGAAGTTTCTATGATTACGTACCTAGCATCCCTTGCCTACCCTTTTTGGGTAATCCGACTGTCTATACAGCCTTTTTTCGGCTTTTAGCCCATAACATATATTTAGTTCAGATTACTATTCAGCCTTTTTCCAGCTTTTAGCCCATAACATACATAATACAATTTAATTAGTGTGTTAGAGCTCTACACACCTGATTACAGTCAAGACAAGACCTTCTATGTCGACACTATCAGAAGCCGATACGACTGCTAACTGTCTAAGATTTTGTTCTGATGTCGGTCTACAACCCGGTGGCCAATCCCGTACTGCTGACACCGCTCGTTTCTTAAACTTAGGGATTGGTTTTACAGATCCAATCCCCTCCTTCACCTGATCGATATTTGATTCCATTAAAAGACCTTATCACAACATATGGTTAAGATCACAATTACGATAGCGAATCTAACGAGAATCTAAAGAGAACCCCTTACCTTGAAATCCCGAAAAGAGAGATATGAGGTTCAGAGACTAGCGGTTCCGGCTTTTAGATCTAAGCGATTTACTTCAATCCCCGAATGTCACCCAACATGTAAACACAAGAAACCAACAATCCATTAGCCTTTCGGCTTTGTCTTCTAAAAACCGAAAGAGAAAAAGAATAGATCAAAAGAAATCGAAACTTACTTTTACAGAAAATTCAGCAACTCCTAGAAGATTTAAGCTTTTGAGAAGATCAAAAAGAGAAGATGATAGGAAGAAATCTATGTAAATTTGACTTTTAGTGAAGAGATCGGCAAAAAGAGAATAGGAGGTATTCGGATATGGAGATGAGAAGAAAGTTCAGAGTTTCGGCTTTTGAAGGGAAAGACGTTGAGAAGAATTGGGTGGTTTCGGCTTTGTAGAAGAAAACAGAAAAAGAATAATAGACTTTCGGCTTTTGCATAGAATGGGAGAATAAAACCCTAATGCCAATTTTAATTAAAATAGTTGGGCTTCATGAAACTTGAATTTGGGCCTCCTCAATTGACGCCACTTCCCTGCTTTTAAGTGGCGTCACTTTGCCACTAGGCTACAAGCCCATTTGTATTTTAAAACACAGATAACATCTTTTAAGCCCTATCTTACCTGCCTTTCCACTAGAGTGTCCAAACAGAAAATTCGATTAAGGCCTCTGCCCAACCCTGAGCCCATTCTGGACCCCTAACATTCACATTTAACATAACCACACATTAAATGCATAGCCCCACAATTTCAGGATGTTACAGTTCTACCCCCTTAAAGAAATTTCGTCCTCAAAATTTCCAACTAACTATTAATCGTACTACCTAAGTCTCACCATTATGCTTTCGTTGCGCACTCTAATTCTAAAGCCAAAAGAAACACTTAGTATACTATAATAGAGTACGCACCGGTATTCGCATCTAGAGCGTCCTCGTCCCCTTGGCAACATGCTGCATAGACCAAAGTTGGCTGCCTCGCCTCAGCATAACCTGCACCTCCACGACCATGTCCTGTGCCATTGCCACCATTGACCTGACCACGGCCCCTTGATGGTTGTTGACCTCCTCTTCCCGGTGGTGCATTCTCTTGACCTGTGGGCCCTTCACTGCCCCGTTGCTGCGGACAGTTTCTAACTTGGCGGTCCATAGATCCACATCTAAAGCACTTCTCACTGCCTGCCCAACACTCACCTACATGAAATTTATCACATTGGGCACACTTCTGTGTCTGACCAGCAGCAGCAGGTCTCTCATTCCGACTCGGTCCATCTGACCTAGGCCTTTTTTGAGTACAGCCAGTTGTCCCTGACGATCCAAAATTCCTTTTTCCTCCACCCATATCTCTATCCCGATGCAGTTTTTTGTCCGCTTAACCTCCTCAGCTATCTTAGCTTTTTCCACAAGCACAGCAAATTCCCTCTCCTGCTGTGGTGCTATCAGTACACGCAGATTATCCCTCAGACCATCTTCAAATCAAACGCAATGTTCATGGTCCGTGGCCACCATCCCTCGAGCATAACGGCTAAGGCGTAAGAATTCCGCCTCATACGTAGCCACCGACCTACTTCTTTGAACCAGATTCAAAAATGCTCTGCGCTGCGCATCCACATAACTCGTCCCGATGTACTTACTTTGAAACGCCGTTTTGAAGAAATCCCAGGTGATACGGTCAGCCATCGTACCATCCTTAACCGTAAGCCACCATTGATAAGCTTCGTCCCGTAGGAGAGATATGACTCCTTTCAGTTTTTCCTCCTCCGTAAGATCCAGATCATCCATTATACGCTCAATCGCCTCCAACTAGTACTCAGCTGTACTCGGGGCTATACCAGAAACACCCCTAAACACTTCTACCCCATTAGCTCTAAGTCGCCCCGACACAGATTTCCGGGCTCCTGTGCCCATGCCTGCCCCAGCAACCCTCTCTAAAACCCTTAACATCGCCTGAGATGCCGCATCATCTCCGGCCGTCTGATCCTGAAATTTGGCCTCCACAGCTGGTGGAACTGGCATCTCGTTTCCTGACCCATGGCCAGATCCTACCGGTTCCGACACAGCCATCCTACCCCTACCACGGCCACGCGGCGGACGTCCACGACCCCTTGTACTCATTCTACCGATTAGCGTTTATCTGAGTAGAAATTTTATGAATTATTAATTTCTTCCACTAATTAACCACAAACAATCTTATTAACAGTAGTTTTAAGAGTAGTTCTTTCGAATTCAAAATTATACCTACGAGTTTCAGTCTCAAGTTCGTATCTCCTAGTTCTAGGAATCACATACATTCAGCCGTCATACATCAACATACAAGCATCATCCATGACTTACATTCATCACCTAAGGGTATTTTCGTTATTTCACTACCCAGAGGTTTTTCCGTAGTTTTGTCCTACAGGGTATCTTCCAAAATAAAGTATCTTGGTGATTTTTCTTTAAATTAAAAGTACTTTGGTACACATTTTTTTTAAAACGAGAGTATTTTGGTAATTTTCCTCAAAATAGGGTATTTTGGTGGTTTTGTTTTTTTTCCGAAGTAAAGATATTTTGATGTTGTTGTTTTTTTTTTTCTGAAGCAGGGATACTTTGGAAAATTTAATTTTGCAAACTGGGTTACCTTTGTAAATCTAGGGGTTTCCGGGTAAATTTGCAAAACTTAGGTATTTTGGTAAATTTTTTTCAACCAGGGGGTGTTTCGGTAATTTCACAAATTTTCGTAGTTTTACAAATCTAGGGTATTCGGGGGAATTTCACAAATCAAGGGTATTTTGGAAATTATATAAAACTTGGAGGTATTTTTGGTAATTTTGCAAAATAGGGTGGTTGGTCCCTTTCGGGTTTTAATTATAAATTTTGGCCCATCAACAAGTCCTCATGGCTAAGGTGAACAGTCACTACGCACCAGGTAGGATTCCAGCAAAGAGGAGGTGAGTCACTAGGACTGCTTAAATACCAAGCTCTCCCTGAATTCAATCCTAGACATGCGTATGCCTGTTGCCATACCCTAACCCATCGACTCGTTCACGGGTTTGGTTAGTTGGATTAAGTCTTATGGAATTGAAGAGTTGTTTATCTAGGCCTAAGGTCCATTAATACTATCATACTAGTCTACGTCCATAAAGCCCATCAAACCCCAATCATGCATATCATAACAAAGGTTAGGATACTTACCTGCGTGGATCGGGTGCCGGTAGACTCGAAGGCCATATCTTCTTCAAAACTCTTTTTTTTAAATTCACATCAACTTTACAAAACATTACTAGACCCATTTCACAGCCCGAGTTTTGAACTGGGCTATGATACCAAAATGTAACACCCCAAACCCAGCCCAAACGCTACGACCGGATCTGGTATGCTACGGGGTTTACGTTAAAAACTTCACTTGGATGATCTTTGGAAATTCAGTTTCTTTATTCAAGTATTCGTTAGGTAAGTGATATTGGAAGAAAACCTTTGCTCTTTTAGTGGATATAAATTTAAAAAAAAATAAATGAAGACATTAACAATTATAAATTGATAACCTAAGCTATGGAGGCCTTATTACATAAATAGTCTTAAAATTTAAACTTAAAGAAAAACCGAAAATAGTTTATGAAAATAAAAAGACTTGATGGCCCCTCGAGTCTGCCTCGGCTCCCATGTCCTCGATCTACTGCTCGTCTGAAAATTCAAGGAAAATAAAAGGGTGAGTCACCAAGACTCAGTGTGCAAATCCCGAAAACACATAAAAGGCTTGAGCCCACAAACACATTATGGGCCTTAGCCCATCCACAATGGCAACAAAATACTTACATGCAAACATGGCCCAACCCAACCTAAAAATCCATCCTCTACACACCAGCCCGTACCAACCAACACACCTCGAGGATTTCACCAATCAACCCACCAACCGCTATACACCATATCGACAGCCATGCTGCCTATTCCTAACAGTCAGGAATAAATTTAACGTGGCTTAGCCACCGATCACTATTGTGACCTAACTTTATAATTCGTGGTTTAACCACAGATCACCAAGTGACCTTATAAATCATTTGTGGCAGAGCCACCGATCACTACGTGACCTTATCACTTCCCCTTTATCATATCAACCCCATCCCATGCATACATACATGCAGAACCAAAACAATATACTACCTAAAAGTTAACAGTCTATCACATACACTGATACACATAGAGAAGTTTCTATGATTACGTACCTGGCATCCCTTGTAGAGAAGTTTCTATGATTACGTACATAGCATCCCTTGCCTACCCTTTTTGGGTAATCCGACTATCTATACAGCCTTTTTCCGACTTTTAGCCCATAACATATATTTAGTTCAGATTACTATTCAGCGTTTTCCCAGCTTTTAGCCCATAACATACATAATACAGTTTAATTAGTGTGTTAGAGATCTACACACCTGATTACAGTCAAGACAAGACCTTCTATGTCGACACTATCAGAAGCCGATACGACTGCTAATTGTCTAAGATTTTGTTCTGGCACCGGTCCACAACCCGGTGGCCAATCTCGTACTGCTGACACCGCTCGTTTCTTAAACTTAGGGATTGGTTTTACAGATCCAATCCCCTCCTTCACCTGATCGATATTTGATTCCATTAAAAGGCTTTATCACAACATATGGTTAAGATCACAATTACGATAGCAAATCTAACGAGAATCTAAAGAGAACCCCTTACCTTGAAATCTCGAAAAGAGAGATATGAGGTTCAGAGACTAGCGGTTCTGGTTTTTAGATCTAAGCAATTTACTTCAATCCCTGAATGTCACCCAACACGTAAACACAAGAAACCAACAATCCATTAGTCTTTCGGCTTTGTCTTCTAAAAACCGAAAGAGAAAAAGAATAGATCAAAAGAAATCGGCACTTACCTTTACAGAAAATTCGGTAACTCCTAGAAGATTTCAACTTTTGAGAAGATCAAAAAGAGAAGATGATAGGAAGAAATCTATGTAGATTCGACTTTTAGTGAAGAGATCGGCAAAAGAGAACAGGAGGTATTCGGCTATGGAGATGAGAAGAAAGTTCAGAGTTTCGACTTTTGAAGGGAAAGATGTTGAGAAGAATTGGGTGGTTTCAGCGTTGTAGAAGAAAACAGAAAAAGAATAATAGACTTTTGTCTTTTGCAGAGAATGGCAGAATAAAACCCTAATGCCAATTTTAATTAAAATAGTTGGGCTTTATGCAACTTGAATTTGGGCCTTCTCAGTTGACGCCATTTCCCTGCTTTTAAGTGGCGCCACTTTGCCACTGGGCCACAAGCCCATTTGTATTTTAAAACACAGATAACATCTTTTAAGCCCTATCTTACCAGGCTTTCCACTAGAGTGTCCAAACAGAAAATTAGATTAAGGCCTCTGCCCAACCCTGAGCCCATTCTGGACCCCTAACACTCACATTTAACGTAACCACACATTAAATGCATAGCCCCACAATTTCAGGATGTTACAAGCACCTTTGTCCGGTGCTCTCTGCCTACGACCCATGCCATTACCACACCTAGCCTGACCACGGCCTCTCGGTGGCTATTGTACTACCCTCTATGGCTGTGCATTACCAGTACCTTGAGCTTGCATCTGATCAGCCCTCAGTGGACACTCTTTGATACGGTGATCCAATGATCCACACCTCAGACACGCCCCAGTCCTCCTCCAACACTCGCCCTGGTAGCGTCTACCACAATCAACACGCGGCTGCTGTCCAATAACAGCAATAGGGGGCCCAGCTCTAACTAGCCCATCAGATTTGGCCTTTTCTTAGGCCTCTGTATAGAACTCGAGGACTCTGAATCCCTCTTGTTCCTACCTCTCTCTCTATCGCGGTTTTGGCGCTCAGTGCGCTTAACCTCCTCAGCGATCTTCACCTTCTCGACCGAGGCAGAAAAATCTCACTCCCTCTGCGGAGCTATCAAAACCCTCAAGTTATCCCTGAGGCCATCCTCAAAGCGAACACATTGCTCATAATCTGATGCTACCGTACCTCGTGCATAGCGGCTCTGTCTGAGAAACTCGGCCTCATGCTTGGCCACTGATCGATCTCCCTGTGCCAGATTCAGAAACTCCCTCCTACAAGCGTCCACATAACTGGCTCCCACACATTTTCCCTAGAAGGCAGTCTTAAAGAACTTCCAGGTCAGACGTTCAGGCTGAGTGCCCTTCTTAGCAGTAAGCCACCACTGATAAGCCTCATCCTGTAGCAGTGAGACTGCACCCTTTAGTTTCTGCTCAGGGGTGCAATCTAAATCATCCATAATCCTCTCTGTGGCCTCAATCCTGTACTCGGCCACATTAGGGGCAACTCCAGTGACACCCTAGAAGAGCTCAGCTCCATTGGATTTGAGTCGTTCCGTGACCAACCCTCGGCCCCAAATCCAGTATTAGGCCTAGCGACCCTCTCCAAAATACTTAGCATAGCCTGGGACAATGCGTTGTCCCCAACCATGCGATCTTGAGACCCAGTCTCAGTAGTAGGCGACACAGGCGTTTCACTTGTATCCAAATTCGGTATGCTACCCAGTGAAGAGGACTCAGCTCGAGCTCCTCTACCTCGACCTCTAGTACCCCGTCTGCGGATACCTCGTGCGCTCATTGTCTAATCATGTTTATCTGTATTAACAGTTTTAAAAATCAGTTACAGTCCCAGTGTTTATTAACAAATGTTTTATGTAAAATAGTATCGATTACTCAGAGTTCGTTTTTGTAAATCGCAGTCTCACTACAGTTTTCAGTTTCTCTACAATTTTCAGTATACACTAACTAGAGTGTTTTCAGTACAATCTACTACCTATAGTAGTTTTAGAATATACTATCCAAAACTGTTTCAGTTTACAACAAATCACAGTTCAAAATACTTACAGGATCAACGCCAGTGACTCGGTGTACCACTTACTCAGTAAAAACATTTCAAATCATTTGGAAATCAATCAATTTATTGAAAGCCCATTTTTTTATAAAACCCATTATCCATAGCTGAGTTTTGTAACCTAGCTCTGATACCACTAAATGTAACATCTCAAACCTGGCCTAGACATTATGGCCATATTTAGCAATGTCACACGATAGTGTTTTTAAAACCACGTTGTTACGATGAAAACATTTCATTTTATTATCTTTAGGAAACCTTTGTTAGAACTTAGGAAGTCGTCTTTACTCATTTAAAACATTTGTTTTGAAACATCCCTTGTTGCAGAAGCTTTAATAAAACAGTCTAGGTGATCATGCGTTTAGAAACTACTTTAACTTTTTGAAAATCGAATTTCCTACGACCACCAGGTATAAATCCATAAAGTAAAATAAATAAATAAAAACCCAAATTTAAAACCAAAGTTATAGAGAGTCCTTATATTACAACCCAAATAATCAATAATAATCAAATAATAAATCGTAAATTGAAAACCATGAAGTCCAAAAATTACTATGGTCACCGCTAAGTCCTCCGTCACACCAATCCGTCTATGTCTGGGGATTACCTGTGCACATTAAAAAAAAGGGTGAGTTTACGTAAACTTAGTGTGTAATCCTGCAGAAACAAACAAACAATCAGTATTCACAGTGCACAGTTGAACAATCTTGGGCCTAAGCCCTTTTCAGTATCAGTGACAGTTTGGGCCTTAGCCCATCTAAGTACAGTGTCAAAAATGCAGTAGGGCCTTAGCCCATCACAGTATCAGTAGCAGTAACAGTTATGCAGTAGCAAAATCCTATCCAACCAGCCTCTACACACCATCTCCATCCAATCCTACACTCCATGAGGGGATATAATCAACCCACCCATCCCAACACTCCAAGCAGAACCGAATACGGTACAAAACAATAGTTTGCAGCTGAGCTACCAGTAAATTAGGCTTAAAGCCTTTCAGTACACTTCCTCCGAATAACAACCCCCAATCTAATGCAATGCAACATACAATGAATGATATGCTATTATGCAATTTTAGTACATATATTCAGTTCAGATATTAACATGCCTTATAATTTATACCGAAAAACTTAATAATTTGATAATGTATATAAGATATGAATTTTAATATGATGCCTTCATGAATTAAAATCGACGTTTGGTACAAGCCTTAATTTCCATTTTTCATCAAATAATTCAAGTGTCTGAAAATAAGCCCAAAAACCGAAAATATAAAGTAAATAGCCCGTGGCCTTATTACAATAAAGTATAACCCAAAATATTAAATATAAATAAACAAAATAATGTCTTTTTCTGAATCCAAATAATATCTCGCATGGCCACCTCGCGCACCTCTCCAGCCCGGTCCGATGCACTAGGTGCTACCTGTAGTTGTTAAATAATAGGGTGAGTCGCGAGACTCAGTGTGCAACCCTCATGCACCATTAGATTTGGGCCTTAACCCCACAGAACATATAACAGAATATAATATATCAGAAAATATGCAAAGCCCAACCCAAATCCTAGGTTTCCATCCGCTACACGCCACCCTTACCTGCCAGTCACACCATTGGGGATTTCTACAATCAACCTACACCGCTACACACCATTGATGGCAGACATGCTGCTCATCGTCAGATCATGGCCGTAGCCACTACAACAGGTCATGGCAAAAGCCACTACAACAGGTCACGGCAGAAGCTGCTACAACTGGTCACGGCAGAAGCCGCTACAACAGGTCACGACAGAAGCCACTACAACAGAACACTTCCCTTTTCAATAAACCCAACCCCATGCAATCATAGAAACAGCATACTTATCACAGATGTCACCTTAACAGGAACATTCACTTAGGAATGACAGAGATCACTAACCTGGTGATTCGCTTTTACCCTCCTCGGGTTTCAACCATGATGCCGGGATTTTGGCATTTATCAGAATATAACAGATTTATAACATGATGCCAAGATTTCGGCATTTATCAGAAATTTATAACATATTTTAACAGGCAATCTAAAGGGTGTGGAAGTGTTACACACCTGATATCGCTTAGTTTTACTCCCTTAGTTAAATCCTTACTATCTGGATCTACAACCCTTAGTCTAAAACCTTGCTCAAAAGCCGGAAGAATACGAAGATTTGGGTTCCCCTACATTTGGCCAATGATTAATAAATACTCGAATTTACATGCTAAAAACAATAGATCTCCTTACCTTAAAATCCCGAAAGTAACATGATTCGAGTGTTACTGAACTCTGACTTAGAGATCTAAGCAAATGAATCCCCTTCAAATCCCGGAATGCCACAAATGAGAGAAAACACGAGATTAGCCAACTATTTAACCATTCGGCTATAGTCTCCAAAAGCCGAAAAAGATCAAAAGAAAACCCAAATCGATACTTACCTCTATAGAAAGTTTCGGCTATCCCTTGTAGAAAGATTCGGCAATCACATAAGAAGATTGAAGCGTAGAAGATTAGAGATCTAGGAGTTTTCGGCTTTTTAAGGAAATTCCGAAAAGATGAACTAGATGTGTTTTTTGGCTTTTAGAAGAATTGAATGAGGAGTTTCAGCTTTTAGTGAATGGGAGAAGAATAACAATGGAGATCAGAAGATTCGGCTAAAAGGAAATTTCAAAGAAAAAGAAAGAAAATGTGAGAAAATAATGGTGATTTTCGGCTTTTGGAAGAGAAAAGATGAGAAATGAAAACAAGTGAGATGGCCTTCAAATTTTCGGCACAGGAAGAGAAGAAAGAGTAGGGTTCCAATACCAGAATTGATTAGCTATCCCCCTATTTATAGAAATTTCGGCACTTACCTAACCTTGCAGATAAATCCTATCTTTTCTCCTTTATCTTAATCTACTAACTCATCTAAAAGAGAGTTAATTATCTCTAACTCTTCCTTCCTTTATCAGCTTAATTATCCATATATTAAAACATGAAATAAATCCCTAAATAATAGCCTTGTGCCGTCCCCCCTAGCTCCTCTTTAAATGCCGGATTTGGCCCAAAAACATGGGCTCCAAGTGGCCAAAACTTGGGCCTCCTCATTTACCAGTGACGCCAACTCCCTTCCCTCTTAGTGGCGCCATTTTGCCATTTTGCCACTGGGCCACGAGCCCAATCTTGATATTTTTAACATAGATAGCTATCTTTAAAACTTATAATGCCCAAAAAGAATATTTTAACTGAGGTCTAAGCCCATTCCTGAGCCCAATTTGGACCCCTAACACTTAGATTAACACATTAAACATATCCACCCATTAAACGCATAGGCCCAAAAATTCAGGATGTTACAGTTCTACCCCCTTAAAGAAATTTCGTCCTCAAAATTTCCAACTAACTATTAATCGTACTACCCAAGTCTCACTACTATGCTTTCGATGCGCACTCTAATAATATATAAACATTGCACACATACGGTTTCTATACCCAAAAATATAGCATCCACACAAAACATACCCGACTTAATGGTGATTGAACAATCCCGAGCCTTATGCTCATCAGACCCACATCTTAAACACGTTCCTGACTTCCTCCAACATTCACTCGGATGACGCCTTCTGCAATATTCGCAAACCCGGAAGTTTGGACGTACCTTAACATGCTTCACAGAATGAGACTGCAACCCTAGAAAACTACGATCTCTTTTTTTCTTACAGTCCACGCACCCAAACTGAAGTGTTTCACCGATTTCTTTAACCTCCTTCAGTACCTCCCTAACTAGTTGAGTCAGCACATCAGTCCTAATACTTCCACGGCCTCTGCCGCGGCCTCTTCTTCCTCTTCTAGAGCTCATCGTTGATTCTCTAAATTAGAAATTTTATGAACTATTAATTTCTTTCACTGATTAACCACGAACAATCTTATGGAAAGAAATTCTAAGAGTGATTCTTTCGAATTCGAACCTATCTACAGTTTCAGTCTCAAGTTTTCCTCCTAATTCTAGAGGCCACATACATTCAACAATCAACATACAAATCACATCCATGCAATCACATTCACCACATAAGGGTATTTTCATCATTTCACTACCCTGGGGTTTTTCGTAATTTTATCCTACAGGGTATTTTGTAATTTGACAAAATAAAGTATATTGATGATTTTTGAAAGAAAGGTATATATCATTTTAAAATTTTGGAAATTTTGATTCTAAAAGAGAGTGGTATTTTGGTGATTGTTGTCTTTGTTTGTTGTTGTTGTGTTTTGTTTTTCAAACGAGAGTTCATCGGTAATTGCTCAAATTTCATTGATTTTGTAAACCGGGTATTTCTTGTAGGTCTTAAGAGTTTCCGGGTAATTTGCAAAACTTGGGTATTTTGGAAATTTTGCCATCCAGGGGGTGCTTTAATAATTTCTCAAATTTTGATAGTTTTACAAATCCAGGGTATTCGAGGATATTTTCATAAATCAAGAGTATTTTGAAAATTATGCAAAACTTGGAGGTACTTTGAAAATTTTGCAAAATAGGGTTCCTTGATAATTTTGTGAAATAAGGGTATTTTAGTCATTTTATAAATCAAGGATAGTTTAGGGATTTTACAATCAAGGATATTTTGGTCATTTTACAAATCAAGGCAATTTTGTAATTTTACAAAATAGGATGGCTGGTCCCTTTCGGGTTTTAATTATAAAGTTTGGCCCGTCAACAAATCCTCGTAGCTAGGGTGAACAGTCACTACGCACCAGGTAGGATTCCAGCGAAGAGGAGGTGAGTCACTCGGATTGCTTAAGTACCAGGCTCTTCCGGATCCAATCCTAGACATGCGCATGCCTGTTGCCACACTCTAGTCTTGCGACTTGTTCACGGGTTTGTTTAGTGAAGTTAAGTCTTATGAGATTTAAGGAGTTGTTTAAGCTAAGCCTAGAGTCCATCAAGTTCTAATTCAAATAATCTACGTCCCATAAAGCCCATCAAGCCCACATACATTTATAACACAATAGTTTAGAATACTTACCTGGCGGACTTGGGCCGGAGACGCAGATGCCATGCCTAGCTAACGACCTGTTATCATAAAAACATGCATGTTTCAAAAGCCCATTCTTTTTAGAAAACATTTTGAGCCCAAAAACCCTAGAGCTGAGTTTTGAACAGGGCTCTGATACCAATTTGTAACACCCCAAACCCGGCCCAAACACCATGACCGGATCTGGCATGTCACTAAGAAGATTTTATAAAACATGTCACGATTTTGGAAATCATTTGTTGAGTTTAAACATTTATACCGGAAAACTTAATAATTTGATAATGTATATAAGATATGAATTTTAATATGATGCTTTTATGAATTAAAACCGAAGTTTGGTGCATGCCTTAATTTCCATTTTTCATCAAATAATTCAAGTGTCTGAAAATAAGCCCAAAAACCGAAAATATAAAGTAAATAGCCTGTGGCCTTATTACAATAAAGTATAACCCGAAATATTAAATATAAATAAACAAAATAATGTCTTTTTTTGAATCCAAATAATATCTCGCATGGCCACCTCGCGCTCCTCTCCAGCCCGGTCCGATGCACTAGGTGCTACATGTAGTTGTTAAATAATAGGGTGAGTCGCGAGCCTCAGTGTGCAACCCTCATGCACCATTAGATTTGGGCCTTAACCCCACAGAACATATAATAGAATATAATATATCAGAAAATATGCAAAGCCCAGCCCAAATCCTAGGTTTCCATTCGCTACACGCCACTCTTACCTGCCAGTCACACCATTGGGGATTTCTACAATCAACCCACACCGCTACACACCATTGATGGCAGGCATGCTGCTCATCGTCAGATCATGGCCGTAGCCACTACAACAGGTCATGGCAAAAGCCACTACAACAGGTCACGGCAGAAGCCGCTACAACAGAACACTTCCCCTTTCAATAAACCCAACCCCATGCAATCACAGAAACAGTATACTTATCACAGATGTCACCTTAACAAGAACATTCACTTAGGAATGACAGAGATCACTAACCTGGTGATTCGCTTTTACCCTCCTCGGGTTTCAACCATGATGCTGGGATTTCGGTATTTATCAGAATATAACAGATTTATAACATGATGCCGGGATTTCGGCATTTATCAGAATATAACAGATTTATAACATATTGTAACAGGCAATCTAAAGGGTGTGAAAGTGTTACACACCTGATATCGCGTAGTTTTACTCCCTTAGTTAAATCCTTACTATCTGGATCTACAACCCTTAGTATAAAACCTTGCTCAAAAGCCGGAAGAATACGAAGATTTGGGTTCCCCTATATTCGGCCAATGATTAATAAATACCCGAATTTACATGCTAAAAACAATAGATCTCCTTACCTTAAAATCCCGAAAGTAACACGATTCGAGTGTTACTGAACTCTGACTTAGAGATCTAAGCAAATGAATCCCCTTCAAATCCCGGAATGCCGCAAATGAGAGAAAACACGAGATTAGCCAACTATTTACCATTCGGCTATAGTCTCCAAAAGTCGAAAAAGATCAAAAGAAAACCCAAATCGATACTTACCTCTATAGAAGGTTTCGGCTAACCCTTGTAGAAAGATTCGGCAATCACAGAAGAAGATTGAAGCGTAGAAGATTAGAGATCTAGGAGTTTTCAGCTTTTTAAGGAAATCCCGAAAAGATGAACTAGATGTATTTTTCGGCTTTTAGAAGAATTGAATTAGGAGTTTCGGCTTTTAGTGAATGGGAGAAGAATAACAATGGAGATTAGAAGATTCGGCTAAAAGGAAATTTCAAAGAAAAAGAAAGAAAAGGTGAGAAAATAATGGTGATTTTCGGCTTTTGGAAGAGAAAAGATGAGAAAAGAAAACAAGTGAGATGGCCTTCAAATTTTCAGCATAGGAAGAGAAGAAAGAGTAGGGTTCCAATGCCAGAATTGATTAGCTATCCCCCTATTTATAGAAATTTTGGCACTTACCTAACCTTGCAGATAAATCCTATCTTTTCTCCTTTATCTTAATCTACTAACTCATCTAAAAGAGAGTTAATTATCTCTAACTCTTCCTTCCTTTATCAGCTTAATTATCAATATATTAAAACATGAAATAAATCCCTAAATAATAGCCTTGTGCCATCCCCCTAGCTCCTCTTTAAATGCCGGATTTGGCCCAAAAACATGGGCTCCAAGTGGCCAAAACTTGGGCCTCCTCATTTACCAGTGACGCCAACTCCCTTCCCTCTTAGTGGCGTCATTTTGCCACTGGGCCACAAGCCCAATCTTGATATTTTTAACATAGATAGTTATCTTTAAAACTTATAATGCCCAAACAGAATATTTTAACTGAGGTCTCAGCCAATTCCTAAGCCCAATTTGGACCCCTAACACTTGGATTAACACATTAAACATATCCACCCATTAAACGCATAGGCCCAAAAATTCAGGATGTTACACATTCAGTCAATTTCACACATTTAAGGGCCTAAGTAGAGCTTACCGGCTTTACAGTAGGTTCACAGTCAACTTGGGCGACCCGTACAACCTTAAAAACATTTCGGTAAAAATGGGCCCACATGCCCATTTGATCTGCCCGTGTGGCCCACTCGACCCAAATTGGCCTTGGCCGTGTGATCTATTTTTAAAGTAGCCCATGCTAGTTCAATACTCATATATGTTTTCACTATTTACTTATATGTTCATTCAAAGTTGTATGCTTGAGTCATTATCACTAAATTATTTATATCTTGAGCTACAGAATTCCAAATTAATATCTGCTTAATTTTTTTGAAACTAGACTCAAATACCTTTCTACCATAAAATTTTAAGAATTTATAGTTTATCACATAAGTACAGTAAAATCTTTAAATTTATCCCTATTCTCCTGTTTGACAGCTTCATCCTTTCCTTACTAAAAATTATTTATCTCTTAGTACGGAATTTAGATAATGTTTCTATTTGTTTCTCTTGAAAATAGACTCAATAAGGATTTAAACATATAAAATTAAGCCCCTAATTATTGTTGTACAATTTTTGATGATTTTCCTAAGTCAGAATAGGGGAACCCAAAATCATTCTGACCTTGTCTCACAAATTTTATTATATCTGATGATTTACAATTCCATTGCTTACACAGTTTCTTCCATGAAAAACTAGACTCAATAAAATTTAATTTCATATTTTATTCAACCTATAACTCAATTCCCACTATTTTTGATAATTTTTCAAAGTTAGACTACTGCTGCTGTCCAAAACTATTTTATTGCAAAATGTTGATTACGAAGTTTAAAACACCCTTATTTTCTTTCTCTACAATTTTTCGCATCATTTTATCTTATTTCTCTTATTTCTCGACAGCAAGCAATTCCGGCTTTTCATCGAATCTCATTTTCTGCGTTTCAGGTACACACCTAGTATCGTTTCTGATGCGTAAGCATTCCTAAGCCTCCAGAACCTAAAAATCGACCAACATATCTCCAGATTAATCACTTAATTCATTTTTAATCAACCAATTTTAGAATGAACTCGACTAAACACCTAGAAAAGCCCTTGCCTCGATTGGGTAACCACGACTTCGCACAATCACCGCGTCGATTCAAGACCACCGGCCCCTTGATTAACTTCTAAACACCAAAAAGGAATCCCACTTTTAGAGATTAACCAAGAACGATTAACAATAGACAAAATTGTTATTTACTGAACACGCGCAACCAACGATGAACAACCGAATCAATTGGAAAAAAAAAAAGAAACGGAAGGGGAAAAAATAATGGAAATTTCGACAGCAACTAGGGGAAAGAATTGGCAGACGAGGAAATTTCCCTGCCAACAAGGGGAAATTTCGACACCCCTTACCCGTAATCAACACCGGAACCGGGTACGAGGCATTACTGGACTTAACTTACTCAAACATACAACATCGGGCCATAAAATTTCATTTCAATTTAACATTTTCCATTTGAGCTCATAACGTTCCTCTTATAGGTCCAGGGGACCTTAAACATACTTACGGGGTGGTTCGAGACTGAACCGAAAACTTTTGAACACTTAGAAATTTTTTACACAAAACAGGACCACACGCCCGTGTCATAAGGGACACGCCCGTGTGGGCAGGCCGTGTGGTCACACACGCCCATGTCCCTAGTCTGTGTGGATTTTATTATTCATTTCGAACCTACAGGGGTTTTCACACGGCCGGACACACGCCTGTGTCCATGGCCCATGTCCCTCACATGGCCACGACAAGCCCGTCTCTTATCCCGTGTGCAAAAACCTTGACATTCTGTTTCTGATGTCATCATCCTATTATGGTCATACGGCCATGGCACACGCCCGTGTCCTTAGACTGTGTGGCCAATTAAATTCCTAAATTAAGGTGTAGACTTCACACGGCCTGGGCACATGCCCATGTCTAAGGCCGTGTCTCCCATACGGTTGAGACACACGGCCGTGTCTCTGCCCGTGTGGTTACTACTGAGCATACCGACTTACCAACTTAGCATACAATAGGACTCATGGCCTAACAACACGCCCATGGGGCTGACCGTGTGTCACACACGGCCTAGACACATACCCGTGTGCCTACCCGTGTGGACAAACAATATGACAACACATTACATACCAAGTCTAAATCCCTTTACATGCCATACTCAAAATGCTAAATCTAACTATACCAAAATATGTGGATAGTGTGGATGATCCTCTGACTATCTCCGTATCCCGAGCTGGCTCTTCGACACTATAAAACAAGGGAAAATAGAAAGGAGTAAGCTTTAAGCTTAGTAAGTCTATATGTAAACAATAAGCATCATACCAAATACTTATCAATCAAAAAAATTACATACTAAGTAAAAACAATTCATATCCTCATAATCATGCTTACTCATTTCAAACCTTACCCCATCCCAACACATATCATAAAACAATGCTTACATTTACTTGCACTTATATCCTGCACTTATCACCATAAGACACATGTAATTTCATTTAGACAAGTTTCTCAATGAACACTTCAGAATAATGTTAGATACCTGGTGGTTTCGCACACAGCCCACCATTTAATAATCAACAAGGTGGTATCGCACACAGCCCACCAATAATTACATGTCTACGGTGGTATCGCACACAGCCAACCAATGAAAATAAATATGATGGTATCGCACACATCCCATCGTTAATAAATAACAAGGTGGTATTGCACACAGCCCACCAATAATAAATGAATACGGTGGTATCGCACACAACCCACCAATAAAATAAACACATGTTTACGGATATTTATCCGCACCCATTTTCCTATTCCGAAGGTTCATTCGAGAATTTCCTCACATTCTATCATTTTTAATAGAATCCTATTAATAATCATTCTCATTCACACAATGCCTTAATTAGTAAAACATACACAATAAGGATGTATCGTTTACACATAAACTTACCTTGATACAAAATGTCAGATTGCAATTTATTCCGTAACCTTCCCTTTTCCCCGATCAAGGTTGATTCCACGCTCTTATTGATCTATAATGACATATTTAACTTATTAAATCACCACATTATTCAAAACATTTCAAAATTTCTATTATGGAAAAATTACCATTTTGCCCTTATACTTTCACAAAATTACACTTTTGCCCCTAGGCTCGTAAAATGAAATGTGTTCATTTTTCACATATCCAAACCTAGTTGATTTATTTTTTCTCTTATAGCAACTCACAATTTCAATTATTTCACACACTTATTATTTATTTTATATCTTTACAAAGTAGTCCTACTAGGAGTTTTAATGCAAAATCCTTTCACAAAAGTTGTTCTTTAACCCACTAAGATTCATTTTATTCCATAAAATTTCAACAATAAACACAAATGTTCACATGGAAAATCCCTAGACTCTCAACCATTTTTGTAAAATAGTCCCCTTATTAGCTAGATTAAGCTTTTGGGGTTCCAAAAACACAAAAATCATCAAAAATAACAATCATAATCACTTACTTGCAAGAGGATAGCTTGACTGAAAGTTTGAGCTTCAAAAACCCCTATTTCTTGCTAAAAAGTTTGGTGGAGGATGAAGGAGAATGAAAAAGATGATAGCTTTCTTGTTTTTCTCTTATTTTATTCAATTAAGTCACCTAATCCACCAAACATTGACTAAATTAAGTCTCTTGTCCCCCGTATGGCTAGCTATTGCCTTTAAAAAGGACTAATTAAACATTTAGGACCTCCAATTAAAATTCTATAGCTATTTGACATCTCTAGCTTGTAAAATAAAACTTTCGTACTTTTTGCGATTTAGTCCTTTTTTGCGATTAACCATGCAATCACCAAAATCAATGCACCAAAATTTTCATGCACTCATATAATCATGATATAACACATATAATAATATTAAAAATAATTTCTCTGGTCTCAGATTAGTGGTTCTGAAATCACTGTCCCGACTAGCCCCAAAATTGGGCTGTTACAAAAACGTCAAAAAAAGTTTGGGGAATTGGAGAGAAAACCGAAACTCTACTTTTTTTCTTTCTTTTTGCAACAAAAAGATAATTAGATTATTTTCTGATAACCTCTCCCCAATTATTTCCTAAAATCACTCCCTATTAACCTACTAAAACACAACTACTCAGAATTTTGCCCCAACACAACTCTTAGCCGAAATTGGAGCAAAAATACTATCACCACGCCATCACAGAGAATTGAACACAGGACCTCCAACACTCCACTTAACCACCAGACCAGCAGACCCATTCTAATATAAACTTACCAACAATTAAACTTAAGCCCTTTGCACAAGGTTAAGGCTTTATTTATAAAAAAATACCAAAATTTGCCCAAGTAAGGCTTGAACTTGGGACCTCACACACACCCCCAGAACACATAACCACTAGAGTAGATAGACATTGTGTGTCACACATACACGAATCAAAAATTAAAACTTTGGGGCGTTATATATCAGCTATTATTATTTTATTCTAATTTTTTTATAATTATTAAGTATTTTAAGTTATTTAGGAGTTTTATGTCAACAAGTGGAGCCCCAAACCCGGCCGAGATGATCCGACCCGAATTTTGAACGTCACATCAGCCACCTAAGTGACTCTCCGTTTAAACCACCACAAAACACACTAACCGACCAATCACATCATACAATTGATCATGGAATATTTAATAAAAACGTAATATCATGCTTCCCTTGTGCTACTTTGATCAACAATTAACAACAAGACTAATTCACAATTTAATATTTAACAAATAATTACCTCGAAAATTTTAGTTCAACATACATGCATGCAGTAGGGTATTTTTTAAAAGGCAATATTTGTAAATACTTGAGCAACCATTTTGTTTAAAAACATATAATTATATGTAAATCGTAATATATATTGATATGTTGGGAAAAACTCCATTTTCACAAAGTTTAACAATAGTATTGTAAGATTATACGTATAAATTTTATTTTGGAAATTTTATTAAAGCATCTCACATAACCACATAACATCATTAATTAATTAATTAACAGACATTTAATAGTTTACATGACTTGACCAAATTTTGTGTTGTATCTCATGCATACCAAGTACATGTTTGTATCCAAATCACACATAGAACATGTAAGGTTTACCTCGATGTCCAACGACTCTTCCACTTGCACTTACGAGTTAGTCAATCAATTAATCAAAGCATTGATCAAGCAATCATAATCCATCATTCAATCATCTATCTAAATGAGTAATATAAGTTTCAAACCAAACAATTAAATAGTTCATAGTATCCAATTACAACCCGATGATTATAAGTAAGTTTAATTCTAAATCCCATAATTTGGTCCCACATTGTCTTCCTCATCGGGTTTGAAAACACAACAACATACCTAGGTATAGCCTCGATTTGGATCACTTGGATGGCTCACTTCTCCACCTCTTCACAAGTTAAGTCACTACAATATTATAAAACAGAGGGTGAGCTTATTGAAGCTTAGTGAGTGTTCAAACATACTACAGATAAACACATTAGTTGGGTTAAAGGGTGACATACTATAACAGTTCACATAAAATATGCAGTTAGCATAAAATAATAGTTCATGCATAATAACAGTTCATTCAATATAACATTTCATACAATATAACAGTTCATTCAATGTAATAATTCATTCTGTAACGCCCCAAACCCGGCCTAGACGTTACGGTCGAATCTGGCTTATCAAATCAAACGATTGTATTCAACTACTCGATCATTTAAAAACCCTTCCTCGATTTAAAACTTTTTACTGTGTAGAAACCCAGAATTTTGTTGCTAATCAAAACAAGATTTTCTTAAGGTTGTTATCCTTGTAAACATAATATTATTTTCAAAACGTGGCTTCTTAGAAATCATTCTTGGAAAACTTTATTATCATTAAAACCTTGTTTGATGCGGAAGCTGATGTTTATAACTAGTAGCGCAACGTGATATTTTGAAAACAGTAGTTATTACTTTAAAAAAACTCGTATTTATTTGTTTAGCAGTTTATATCTAAAAGAATTACCAAATGAAAGTTAAAAATAAAACCCAACGGCCTTATTACATGAAATTTAACCCATATTTGCTAAGTTTATTCCTTATCCAAAACCGACATATGGCCACCTCCGAGTCCATCGTAGCTCCAAATCCTCTGACACTGGGGATTACCTGCACGGTTAAAAGAAAAGGGGTGAGTTACAAGAACTCAGTGTGTACTCCCCTATAACGGTCATAATCTGGGCCCAAGCCCATACGGTGTCGGTCTAGGCCTAAGTCCTATTCGGTAACAAGCTGGGCCTAAGCCCCAAATCATCTCAATGCAAGTGGATATGTACCCACCCCAATCATATCTAGCCAACTAACTTTCCACCCGTACCAACCAACACACCATGTGGGGACCATGTCAACCTACCCAGCCAAAACTCTCCAATATTGCAGTCAAGCTGCTAATTACGGTAGATGTGGCTGAGCCACTCGAACGGTATGTGGCAGAGCCACTAGAACAGTACTTTCTCCAGTCATCAACCCAACCCAATCCAATGCAACATGATATGAATGTAGTGTATTACAATTATAAACATATATATATATATAATCACATAAACGAGATTTAACTACCACCAAGGGTATAACGGTCATTTTGTCACTTGGGGGTAACACGGTAATTTCACCCATTGGAGGTATTTCGGTAATTTACCCATCGAGGGTATTTCGGTAACTTACCCACTAAGGGTATTTCGGTAATTTACCCCCTAAAGGTATTTTTGTAATTTACCCACTGAGGGTATTTCGGTAATTTACCCACTAAGGGTATTTCAGTAATTTACCCACTAAGGGTATTTCGATAATTTGTCACCCAACAGTCTTTCTGGAGGCCCACTGTCGCCTCGAGCGACACAGGTTCCCTTTTGGGTCACTACGGTGTAATTGGGCCTAAAATCCAATTTTGGCCCAAACGGGCCCACACGCTCGTGTGGCCCATTCAGCTCATTTTCGGTCTCAAATCTACGGACTTTGCAGTCGCATTACTCATTCGGCAATTTCCATCGTTTCCGCTCATGTGGGCCCGTTAACCCATTGGACCCACTTAGCTCGCTTCAGCTCATCAAGGCCCATTACGGCCTCAGTTCCATGAGAGAGTTCGTGAAACTCGTAATGATCTATCGCCATCCCTAGTGGCTCAGTTGACCTCTCCGAGCGCTCGCACGCTCGAGTGATCTCGGTTGCCCATATTTCAGCTTGCCGATATTTCAGTTTTTGGCCGATTCACAATACAGTGCATAATAAAACGAGCAAGGGTGTGGGATTACACACCTTAATCTCTGGATTGTTCCTCGAATTCACAAGTACCAACCTAGAACTGTCGAAACCATTGTTAAACTTTAATTGCTATGGTAACAACCCCATTAAAACACAAACTCCCACATATCACCCTTACCTTGTTTTATAGGGTTTTGCTAAGTCCTTCCCGAACCCAGTGAAGATTATGAATCCTGGAATCAATCCTGCGTTACAACACACTCTTATTAAAAGAGTTGAATAACGATGTGGTTAACATCCATCCTTGACAAAACAAAATGAAAGTGCTTACTTACTTACTCAAGGCCCAGAGTACGAACCAATTGCTTCCGTGCGCTAATCTCTTCCCACTCCTCGAGTGACCCTTACACCAACTCATATCAAACTTAAGAAGAAGGGAAGATTCGGCAATAGGGAGAAATCTAGAAAAGGACTAGTACCACTTACCCTCAAATTCGGCAAAGACAGATTCTTTGAGCAAAAAGAAGTTGAACACGCACGGCCCTCAGAGATGATAATAACTTAGAAAGGAAAGGGAGAGATTAGTTTCGGCTTAGCCAATTTGAGAGCAAGAGATGAAGTGTTGGGGAAGAATAGATTCGGCTAATGAAAGAAGAGATTAGAAACGCAGGAAAAACAAAAGAAATAGATTCGGCCTACCCCAAATTAGCTAGCTTTGAATCATGAAGAGAGGAGCATCAAGAGAACAAGAAACTAGTTGAAGAATAGAAGAAAAGGGAATAGATTCGGCTATGGAGAGGAAAGGGGTGTCGACTACAAGAGAAGAAGAGATGCACGAGTGGTCAATTCACAAATAGATTCGGCAAAGACACAATTGAGAAAAGAAAAGAAGGAAGAAAAGAGTACCCAAAATTCCAAAGAGAAACAAAACCCGAAAAATATCCCAAAAGAATACTAAAGAAAATTCAGCACTCTCCCCTCTCCCAAAACCTAATATGCACTCCCAAAGACCACCCTTGATCGAAATTCCTCTCTTCCACTTCCCCACATTCGGCCAACACTTCCCCTCTCCTCTATCTCCACTATTTTCTCCACCAAAGACTCCTAGAATAGCTCCCCTCCATCCGTTTGAAATGTTTAACCAAGTCTCCAACTCCCCTTGAAGAGTTTGATCCAAACTCTGCTTCCTCCACTCATCTGACACAAAATAAAACCCCATTTTTGCAAACTGTGGGATTCGAACCCCTGCCCTCATTGCTCTCCACTTGACGCCACACCATCACACCACATGCTCAACTTGTGTTAGCAAAACACACACAAATTCACTTAAACCCTACAACTGCCAACCCTATTCACTTTAGGGTCAAAAACCAAAATTTTTCCAAGGCTCAGACTCGAACCCAAGCCTCTTTAGGACCCCCAAACACACTCAAATAACTAGGCAAATAAGCATATCATGAATTTAAGCAAAACTACAAACCCCTAACTTTTAGGGCGTTACACATTCATACCACATTGTAACTCATACATCTCAAATAATGATAAATTGACATTTTTGTGATTATGAAACATATAGGGGACTCTATCACCATACATTGGATACACGGATCTCCTAATAACGCCTCATTTTTTTACTTAAAGAGCCCTACGTTGTCTCCGATATAAGTGTAGCATGAATGCTCACACTCTCCAACACTCCCGACTCATAGAGCCTTGCATTGTGTCTGTTGAATGGAGCTATGCTCAACATTCCCTTATCTCTCCAATGCTATCTCTGGGCACAATGCTCATCACAGTAATGTGAGTGATTACTCACAATTCTATGGCATTCCAACTATATCCAATGGTTCCATGAGGTCACAATGCCAGCATATATCTTTAATACATTCACAATATTCAGTATAATAGGGCTCACAATTAAGCAGAGCTCACACATTATAACACAGTTCGCAATTCACAATTACCAATGGAGCATGGTTCGCAAATAATATAACTTCCATGCCATATATTGCACACATAACATAGTTCACATATCATTCATGACATAGCTCACATAAATAATTGTTCGCATATTTTATTTAGCATAGGGTTCACAATACATAGTTTGGCAAATTAATACAGTTCGCCATATTAATACAGATCACCAAATTAACACAGTTCGCCATAATAATATAATTCACGAAGTTAAAATGGTTCAAAATATAACACAATACAAAAATATAATTGACTCACACTACAGTTGAGTTCGCACTTAGCATTTCACTATAATATAATTTTTCACTAATCAGAGCTTGCATTACCATAGAGCTCATAATTCACATACTGGTTCGTGCATGCATAGATGTACATTATCAGTAAAATTCACATGTTATAAGAGTTCACATTATATATTTTTTTATTAGTTTGCAAGCATTACAAAACCCATATACATATATATTATATAAAATAAGACCCATATGTGCATATATATGTAACGTGTAGGTTTGTGCAAGTGTACACAGTCGTTATCCAGTAATAAGTAAGTATCGAGTTATCGTCTCCACAGGGATTGTATTTGTGCTAACTCACTTAATCGTAAAATTATACTAGCAACTTGGTAAATAAAAACACAATATGGTTGAGAAGTGATGATTAATATTAAATATATTAAACTAAATGCAATGATCCCTAATGCAAATTATCCTAAGTATGCAAACTATATGAATGAAATAGATTTTAGCAAAATTAAACACAATTTGCAACAATTATAACATAAATAAACTAGGACAATTACTTTAATTAAACTCAATTTATTATCAACATGCTTAATAACATTCAGAAAACATTCCATGGCAACTCGATCTTTCATGAGTTTGGAAACCACATTAGGTCTTCGGAATCCTTTACTTAGTAAATAAGCATTTTACTGATCCTTATTTACTAAGGGTTTCTTAGCATTCGTGTGAGGTAACGGGGACATGTTAGGTTTGAAACAGTTTAATCACACAAATCTAAAAACTATGCAGATAACAGAGCTTGGTTAGAGTTGTTATGCAACCTACAATTTAATCGGGTTAGGATCTAAATTGAGTGTAACACCCCAAACCTGACCCATACGTTATGACCGGATCTGTCATGTCACATGAGAAAAACATGTTAAATCCTTTTTATTCGTACTAAATAGGTATTGAATTACTAAAATCAAGAAAACAAGTTTGATTTGAAATATTTGATAAAATACTACTAACCTCGAGGATTGATTGATAAATCGATAAATTTGAACTAGAGATTTTATAAACCGTGACTTTTGAAAATATCGATTGATAATTCGAGAGAAAATTTTCGAGTTAAAATATTCGTAGAAGTTTGTTATGAAATCCATTTGTTAATCGATTTTTGGAAAACCTTTATTTAAGTTTTTAGAAAAATTCCCATTTAAAATAATTTAAGAAAAATTATAAGTTCGTCAAACATAAAGCAAAAATAAGATAATTTAGAGGCCTTATTACAACATAAAAACCCAAAATAGTAAAGTAAACGGAAATGGAAATCTAAAGTTCAAAATAAAACACCATTTCTGAAGTATGGCCTCCACCGAGTCATCCATGGCCCAAATCCACGTTACTGAGCATTACCTGCAAGGGTTTAAGGAAACGGGGTGAGTTACTAGAACTCAGTGTATAATCTCCTTACCGTTGTCCACTGGGCTTGAACCCGTTTAGCAAAACTTGGGCCTGAGCCCATAAAGCATAATCTTGGGCCGATGCCCATTTACATAACAGAACATATATATATATATATATATATATATGTGCAATGTATGCAACCCAACCCATCCTAGTAATCCATCCGCTACACACCACCCGTACCATCCCATCACACATGCGGGGATCAAGTCAACCCACCCTGCCAAACACACCAATCGCAGGCAAGTTGCCATTTATAATATATTTGATTGTGGCCAAGCCACTTGAAACACCCAAAACCCGACCCACGAGCCCTGACCGGATCTGGTATGTTCCTCGAAGAAAACCGGTTCAAAATTCTTTTGTTACTTAGGAAAAACTTGTGTGATTTTTAAAAAAATATTGTTTGGGTTGGGCTTGTGTTGAAAACAAACTGGATTTTTATATTAGAAAACCCTTTTTTAATTTTAAGTAATAAACATCTCGATTATATTTTAAAATAAAATACTTAGTCTTTAACTTAATCAAAATTTGTAACACAATAAAACAACAAGTAGAAATAAAAATCGTTCATCATGGCCTTATGGCCCTATTACATCAAATAGTTTCCAAAATATTTCAAAGTACTAAAATAAATTCAAGAGTCCATAAAACTATAAACTTCATGTTGAGCATGGCCACCACAAGTACTGCCGTCCCGGTCCATCACTGTTCATCACCTGAAACATGGTCCCACAACGGGGTGAGTCAAACAGACTCAATGTGTACACGACACTAAATCATAATAGGATCAGGCATACAATAGTTACACATTCAAAACATAAAATACAAGTTATGATGCATTCCCAAGCCTAAACCTAATTGTCCATCCGCTACACACCCCCGTACCTGCCAGTCACACCGTGGGGACTACTAAGTCGACCCTCCTTCCGTTACACTCCAAATTGCGGTCTTAGGTCACCGCATTCGTGGTCTTAGGTCACCACGTTCAGATTACTGTGGTCTTAGGTCACCACTTTCAGATTACTGTGGTCTTAGGTCACCACTTTTCACTTCCCCTTTCAAACAAACCCATATGCCCATAACATATTATGCAATTACATGCCCAAGTTCACATTCTTATCATATTCTCATGTTACGAATAACATTTTTCATATTCCTAGTAGAAGTAGGAAACGTACCTGAGTACTTAGTACCATATCATGGTACTTTAGCCACTTTCATATACTTAATAACACATATATTAATAAACATAGCGATAATACATATTATAAAGTAGTGTGGGGTACACACTGATTCGCTTAACAGATTCCTTGAGATCCCGAGATCTGATCTACTGCCTTAGATCTCAAGTTCCTACAATTGATTAATCACTTTTTACCTTAATAAAAAGCCATTCGGCCAAAATTCCAAATCCTAGTAGGATTAGTATTCTTACCTTGTTGCCAGTTGGATCACCAACAAATCCCGAAACTTTCTTGTTTCCCTAGGAATGTCGAAATCCTTAAAACCTTACGTTAGACTTAATCTTAATCATCAAAACATAAATCAAGGCCTTTGGCCGAATATTCACATGTCTTACCTTAATCTTAGAAATCCCGAATACTCCTCCTTTTAGTCGTCTACTCTGATAATCCCGAAAGATCCTTCCATATTCGGCAACCAAAATATGTATGGGGTTAGATTATCTCTCGACTAATCTAAAAGAAAAGAATGGAAATCAAACTTGCTCTTACCTTTGAAGAAATCGACAGCACCTATGCTTGAAGCCTTTCCAAGATTCGGCTTTTGAATGGATTGGTAAGGAGAAATAGGAAGAAAAGAAAGATAAAGAGATTGGCTTGCTTTACTAGGGTTTTTGGTTTTAACAAAATAGCAGAGAAAAGAGAGAATTGGCTAGGAAAATTTTGGCAGAGAGAGGGGAATGTCTTAGGGAATTTTCGGCAGAAAGAAGAGAAGGAAGAAAGAATTGATGAGTAGCCCTATTTTCCTCCTTTTATAGCCGAACTACTACTCAGAATCCCTTACTTGGCCACCACTCTTCTTTATTTGATAGCTTTATCTCTTTAATTTAAAATAATTAAAGAAATATCCTTTATTATCTCTTATCTCTTAATAAAAATAATACTAATAATAATCCTCTTTTATCTCTTCCTTATCTATCAAAATAAAAGAAATAAATCCATATTTATCCATCTATTATCTCTTCAAAAAAAAATAATCCAATTTAAATCCCTTATTTATCCCATTAATTACCGAAATTTAAAGGGAATAAAACACCCTTTTTCTAGAAGCCTTGCCGTCCACTCCTCTGCTTCTGGAAGCAAAAATAAAACTCCTTTTATTTGCTTCCCAAGTGACTCAAACTCAGGCCCAACACCTTGCATGTGGCGCCATTTCCAAAGGCCCTAAGTGGCATCTCCAGGCCACTTTTCCAAGCCTGTTTGTGTGTCAAATTTCACAAACTTTTTCTTTGAAGGCCACCTTGCCTTAATTTCCTCTTTTAAACTTTAAAACTCGACATTTCTAAGTCATTTCTAAGTTTCCAAAAATTTTCGTTCGGCTCTGTAACTTGACATTTCCTTACATTTCCAAGTTTCCAAAAATGTTCACTTTCCTCTTTTAAACTTAACGTTTCCAAAGCATTTCCTTACATTTCCTTACATTTCCATACATGCCTTACATTTCCATACATTTCCACACATTTCCATACATTTCCATACATTTCCATACATTTCCTTACATTTCCATACTTTTCCATACATTTCCATACATTTCCATACATTTCCATACTTTTCCATACACCTTAGGGTTCCTAGAACTCCTCAGAACACATCCAACACACCCACTGAGCCCACTATCTCATGAATTACGCACGAACGCATAACCCCTAATCTAGGATGTTACATTCTACCCTCCTTAAAAATAATTTCGTCCTCGAAATTACTTATTAACAGTCGTACAATCCTTCTCACCGCACTATGCTTACGCTGCGCACTCTGATTTTAATAGAACCATCATACTTTCTAGGCACAATCTCTAAGTTCACGTCCCCTAGAACTTATTTCTAACGTCGCGATTTAATCTGATTACAAAGTTTTATGCATTAGTCCTTGTTTCACTTATTACCCGCGAAGAAGTTTTATGAGAAGAATTTTAGGAGTGGTTCTTTCGTATTCATACATGCACACAGTCTTTTCATTCATACATCCATCAATCAATTATGAACTTCCGTTCATTCAGAGAAATGTTGTAGTTTTCATTGTTGTTGTTTTTCCACTACCCAGGGTTATTTTCGTAATTTGCCCTACAGGGGTATTTTCGTAATTTTTCAAAAGAAAAAAGTTCCTTGGTGATTTTGTCAATAAGGGTATTTTGGTAATTTTTTTTGAAATCCCGGGGGTATTTCAGAAATTTTTAAATTACAGGGGTATTTCGGTAAATTTTGAAACTTGGGGGTATTTTGGTAATAAATCAGAGTAAATTTGTAAAGCTTAATAAATCAAGGGTATTTCCAAAATTTGCAAAACTTGAGGGTTCTTTTTGAGAATTTGTTTCCAAATCGGTGATGTTGCAAAATTTTTGAAATTCAGGTCATTTTGGTAATTTTGTAAGTCAGGGGCAATTTCGTAATTTTTCAAAATCAAAGTATTTTGATATTTTGCAAATTAGGGTTTTTGGACTGGTTATAAAGTAATGAAATTTTTGATAAGAACTGTGGGTATTTTGGAAATTTCATAAACCAAGGGCAATTTAGTAATTTTGCAAATAATCATGTTTGCAATTCAAAAGGATAATTTTAAGAGTTTTAAAACTAGGTTTTTTTTTTTGAAAATACGGCTAGTTCCCTTTCGGGTTTTAGTTAAAGGTTTAGCCCATGAATAAGTCCTCTTGGTTAGGGTGAACCGAAGCTACGCACCAGGTAGGATTCGTGTGGAGAGGAGGTGAGTCACGCGGACTGCTTAAATACCAAGCTCCCACCGAATACCAATCCTAGACATGCGCACAATGGCTGCCACACCCTAACTCGGCAGCTTAGACACAGGTTTGTTTAATTAAGCATTTAAAATCTTATGTAACTGTTGGGGTAAACTAGTCCTAGGGTTCAAGTACCTATCATACTATTCTACGTTCCATTCCATTTCTACCCTTCTACAAATCACAATATAAATCACAAAAAAGATAGGGGTACTTACCTGGTGGACTGCGGGTCGGAGACTTAGGTGCCATGCCAGAATAACCTGCTTATTTTCAAAAATATTTTTATAAAGCTTACTTGGGCTCGATTTGAAAATGTTTTGGGCCTTATACCACAGGCCGAGAGTTTAAAACTGGGCTCTGATACCAAATTGAAACACCCCAAACCCGGCCCACGAGCCCTGACGGATCTGGTATGTTCCTCGAAGAAAACCGGTTCAAAATTCTTTTGTTACTTAGGAAAAACTTGTGTGATTTTAAAAAAATATTGTTTGGGTTGGGCTTGTGTTGAAAACAAACTGGATTTTTATATTAGAAAACCCTTTTTTAATTTTAAGTAATAAACATATCGAGTATATTTTAAAATAAAATACTTAGTCTTTAACTTAATCAAAATTTGTAACACAATAAAACAACAAGTAGAAATAAAAATCGTTCATCATGGCCTTATGGCCTTATTACATCAAATAGTTTCCAAAATATTTCAAAGTACTAAAATAAATTCAAGAGTCCATAAAAATATAAACTTCATGTTGAGCATGGCCACCACAAGTACTGCCGTCCCGGTCCATCACTGTTCATCACCTGAAACATGGTCCCACAACGGGGTGAGTCAAACAGACTCAATGTGTACACGACACTAAATCATAATAGGATCAGGCATACAATAGTTACACATTCAAAACATAAAATACAAGTTATGATGCATTCCCAAACCCAAACCTAATTGTCCATCCGCTACACACCCCCGTACCTGCCAATCACACCGTGGGGACTACTAAGTCGACCCTCCTTCTGCTACACTCCAAATTGCGGTCTTAGGTCACCGCATTCGTGGTCTTAGGTCACCACGTTCAGATTACTGTGGTCTTAGGTCACCACTTTCAGATTACTGTGGTCTTAGGTCACCACTTTTCACTTCCCCTTTCAAACAAACCCATATGCCCATAACATATTATGCAATTACATGCCCAAGTTCACATTCTTATCATATTCTCATGTTACGAATAACATTTTTCATATTCCTAGTAGAAGTAGGAAACGTACCTGAGTACTTAGTACCATATCATGGTACTTTAGCCACTTTCATATACTTAATAACACATATATTAATAAACATAGCGATAATACATATTATAAAGTAGTGTGGGGTACACACCTGATTCGCTTAACAGATTCCTTGAGATCCCGAGATCTGATCTACTGCCTTAGATCTCAAGTTCCTACAATTGATTAATCACTTTTTACCTTAATAAAAAGCCATTCGGCCACAATTCCAAATCCTAGTAGGATTAGTATTCTTACCTTGTTGCCGGTTGGATCACCAACAAATCCTGAAACTGTTCCTTGTTTCCCTAGGAATGTCGAAATCCTTAAAACCTTACGTTAGACTTAATCTTAATCATCAAAACATAAATCAAGGCCTTTGGCCGAATATTCACATGTCTTACCTTAATCTTAGAAATCCCGAATACTCCTCCTTTTAGTCGTCTACTCTGATAATACCGAAAGATCCTTCCATATTCGGCAACCAAAATATGTATGGGGTTAGATTATCTCTAGGCTAATCTAAAAGAAAAGAATGGAAATCAAACTTGCTCTTACCTTTAAAGAAATCGACAGCACCTATGCTTGAAGCCTTTCCAAGATTCGGCTTTTGAATGGATTGGTAAGGAGAAATAGGAAGAAAAGAAAGATGAAGAGATTGGCTTGCTTTACTAGGGTTTTTGGTTTTAACAAAATAGCAGAGAAAAGAGAGAATTGGCTAGGAAAATTTTGGCAGAGAGAGGGGAATGTCTTAGGGAATTTTTGGCAGAGAGAAGAGAAGGAAGAAAGAATTGATGAGTAGCCCTATTTTCCTCCTTTTATAGCCGAACTACTACTCAGAATCCCTTACTTGGCCACCACTCTTCTTTATTTGATAGCTTTATCTCTTTAATTTAAAATAATTAAAGAAATATCCTTTATTATCTCTTATCTCTTAATAAAAATAATACTAATAATAATCCTCTTTTATCTCTTCCTTATCTATCAAAATAAAAGAAATAAATCCATATTTATCCATCTATTATCTCTTCAAAAAAAAATAATCCAATTTAAATCCCTTATTTATCCCATTAATTGCCGAAATTTAAAGGGAATAAAACTCCCTTTTTCTAGAAGCCTTGCCGTCCACTCTTCTGCTTCTGGAAGCAAAAATAAAATTCCTTTTATTTGCTTCCCAAGTGACTCGAACTCAGGCCCAACACCTTGCATGTGGCGCCATTTCCAGAGGCCCTAAGTGGCATCTCCAGGCCACTTTTCCAAGCCTGTTTGTGTGTCAAATTTCATAAACTTTTTCTTTGAAGGCCACCTTGCCTTAATTTCCTCTTTTAAACTTTAAAACTCGACATTTCTATGTCATTTCTAAGTTTCCAAAAATTTTCGTTCGGCTCTGTAAACTTGACATTTCCTTACATTTCCAAGTTTCCAAAAATGTTCACTTTCCTCTTTTAAACTTAACGTTTCCAAAGCATTTCCTTACATTTCCTTACATTTCCATACATTGCCTTACATTTCCATACATTTCCACACATTTCCATACATTTCCATACATTTCCATACATTTCCTTACATTTCCATACTTTTCCATACATTTCCATACATTTCCATACACCTTAGGGTTCCTAGAACTCATCAGAACACATCCAACACACCCACTGAGCCCACTATCTCATGAATTATGCACGAACGCATAACCCCTAATCTAGGATGTTACACCACCGGAATCATAGTGAATCATAACAATCATTTTTGTGGCGGTGCCACCGGGCTACACTTCTCTTCAACATTTTTCCCATCCCATGCAGAATTATGTAAATGCAACATACATAATAAAGCATAATATTTACAAATATAAACAACAATCATTAGTCCAATATTTTATTACAGTGAATCTACCCATTTTAGCACTTCTGAAAGTTGGCCCATTAAGGCAATCTAGTAAATCGGCCCATAGGGCATTTCGATAATTCGGCCCATAGGGGCATTTCAGTAATTCGGCCCATAAAGGCATTTCGGTAATTTGGCCCATAGGGGCATTTCGGTAATTCGGCCCATAAGGGCATTTCAGTAAATCTCACAGTTTTTAATATCGATTTTTGACAAATCTATCGAAATAATGTAATTTAGGCCAATTTCTCGATTTATGCCATATCATGATTTTAATCATAAAAATAATAACGATCTATTTCCAATATGATATCGAATCTTAAAATCTACGGAATAACGGTGTGGGATTACACACCTGATTACGGTAAGGATTAAACCGTCTTGATCGTCGGCACCTATGACAACATAACACTCGATTAATCTAACGGACGAGATTTTTATTAATCCAAAACTAAACCAAGCGATCTATACTACTTACTCTCAAAATCGTGAACGACCACGATTTATCGATTCTCCCCGGATGATGGTCCACAACCCGGTGGAAAATCCCGAACCGCTGATACTGCCTTTCGCTTGAACTTAGGAGTAGGAATCGCAAATCCGCTCCTTTTGTGATCTCCAATCGCTTTCCCTTTCAAATTGGTTCCACTTGCCTCCATAGGAAAAAGTCGTAATAAAAAACGATATTACAATATATATTGATTGTCTAAGGGAAAAAGGGTTCGGCTTACCACTATCTCCATAGAATCAACGAGTGCATAATAACGGGCGATCCCTTGACAATAGTAGATCCAACTTTCCCCGATTGGACTTATGACTAGAATTGAATCTTCAATGATGTGGTATTCGGCCACCCACTATAACACTACGAAAAAGTATTGATCACAACATGAGAGTGATGGATAGAAATGATGTTTCAATAAGAAACAAAGTAAACTAACCGAATAATGATGAACACACATATTCGGCTAGGAAAAGAAAATGAAATGAAAAGAGGGATATAAGATCACTTACTGATTCGATTAAGAAGAGATTGTCCAACACGAAAGGAAAAGAAATGGTGAAGAAGTAGGGTGGTATTAGGTTCGGCTATGGAGAGAAAATGGGCAAGAAAGTTTGATCACAAGATAATGTCAATTTAAGAAAAGAGAAAAGGTTGATGAGATGATTGAAAGAAAAGAATGGATGGAAGAAGAGTGCCTTGGTAGATTCGGCTATCAAGAGAAAATGGGCAAGAGTAAGTTGAGGGTTACGACAAAGCAAGGGAGAAAAATGAACAATTTTGGACTAAGAAGTTTCGGCCAAAGCAAGGGGAATGTTTCAGCAAGACAAAGAATAATGAACAATTTTTGTTCTTGAGTGATTTGGCAAGAAAGGAAAAAGGTTTGGAAAAGAAACTCAAAGTGTTCAAACAAAAGAAAAAAAATACCACTCAAGCACCAAAACTAGCAAAATGGCTTGCAAAATTCAGCTCTCCCTATTCCTTCACCAAAACCGTGTATAGTTTTGCCAAAAGGGTAAGTGTTGACCAAAAACACTTTCCAAAACATTACCCATGAAAAAGGCCAACATGCTCCCTTCTCTTGCCTTTTTCTTTTGATTCTTTCCTTCATTATCCCTTATCTCCCTCCTTACCATAATCCTTAGCCACCTTTCCATAATTTAAAAAGTCCACCTTACCAAAAATACAACCATGGCCGACACTATGGATGGATAACTAAAAATTAAATCAAAATTTTGCACTTGATGGGATTTGAACCCCTTCCCTCCATGCTCTCCACTTGATGCCATAACCTCCTTGCCATATGCTCACTTATGCTAGCAAAATACACATTAATTTCCTTAAGCCTTAATGCCATTTACCTTCTTTCCTTAAAGTGCTTAAACACAAAAATTTTACTAAGGCCCAATTCAACCCCAAACCTTCTTAGGACTCCTAAACATACACAATTAATATTTTTAACTAGCTTAACGTAAGAAAAAAATGCAACACATAAAATTCTAAATTTTAGGATGTTACATTAAGCATGCACATTTTAATTATGTGTCCACTAGTCGTCATTTGGTTAGGATCGCTCAGCTAATTCAGGTACATTTCAATCACGTATGAACAAAATTCAGACTTGGTTTTAACTGAAAACATGATCAATTGAGGCACAAACATTATAAGCATGAATCAAATAAATATTATTTAATCAAAGTAATCATCCTAGCTTAAATAAAATTAAGCTAACATTATTGTAAACAAGAACAAAGAACACATAGCAAACATTTTTAGATTGAATTAAAGAAAAGAAAGATTAAACCCAAATCAGAGTGGCAGTCACCCAAGACTTTGATCGATGAGACTCTTTCACTCCTTCGCTTTGCTCCTTTGCTGATGGCTTTCCAAGGTGGCTGACCAAGGGCTTTTTAAGAGGCTTAATTGATAAAATCTTTATGAAGAGATGATGTTAGGCGTGGGGAATGAAAAATGCTTAGGAGAATTGAGAGAAAAGAGAGAATGATGAAGGATGAGGGGTGAGGGATGAAGGAATGAAGGGGTCTTATTTATAGGTGAAGAAAGGTGGGTAGTTTGCTAAAAATATCTGGGTTCAGTCTCTTCCAACTTCTTCCATGAGTGGCCGACCACAATTAGTGGAACTTGAGCTGATTTTTGCTTGATTTTTAAGCAATTTAAATGCCATAATAACTCAAGACTGAGACTCGGTCCAATATAAATCTTCGGGCAAATCTTTAATTTCTTCAACAATGCAAGGACCTTGTGTAATTAAATCAAAAAGTGGTTTAAATGGACAATCATGTGTAGCCGAATTTGGGTTGACTTGGTCTTCAATTTGAACGTTTTTTGTAATCCAACAAAGCTATCAGACCTGTCCAAAACAAATCAATAAGTTAAAGGACCAAGGAATAAAAATTATCCAATTTAAATAATTAATTACAACCCAAATTATTAATTAAATATTTAAAATGATTTATTAAATATAAATTTATATTTTATTATTTAATTTAATCATGCATGACCAATTTTATGTCTTAAAAATATAATATGTTCAAATAAGTATAAAATAAGCCATTTTATGCATGAAAACTATATAATAAAGTATAAAATCACATTTTAATAATTTCTATATCCTAATTTCATATTTTCACATATTTCATTAATTTATTAAACAATTACTTAGTTTTAACAATGAATTTAAGTAAAAATGTGATAAGTTACATAGGAAAATCCTATATATTTTTCAGTTTACACACCCCCAAACTTAAATCATTGCTCGTCCGGAGTAATGTTTATGCACATCAAAAAGGTCTTGTTAAGGCAAAATTGCTAAATGTGTAAGCAGCATCAACTTTTGTCCCATAATCATGCATTAATAACTTCATGTTCATAGTTCTTCTTTATTAACAAGTAATTCATATGCAAACATTTATAGAATTTTATACTAAGTTTCAAAATATGACAACATAAATCATAGTTTGCATGTATGTCACAGCCATAGATAACATTCTTCATTCAACATAATTTCTTATCAAACAATCATAAAGCTTATTTATGATCTTCATATGTTGAACTTAGTACTTCCTCTCCACTAATGTAGGCGACATAATCATCAAATCAATAGGTCTTTTATAAGGTTGTAATGGGGCTCGGTTAAAGGTAGGGATTTTTAAAAGATGAGACATTTCGGTTTCAAAATCTTAACCTTTAACTTTGTCTTGGATTTCTCAAAATACAGCCTTTTTCTTAAAGTGAACCTTTGGAACACCCCTAAACTTATTTTGAACTCAAGCTCATACATTTTTCCTTTTTGGAGACTGAGCAAACTTTTCTTCGCTTCTTCTTCGTCTCTCTTTTTTTTTTTAAGCATGAGCACATACATCTTTTTGAAAATTTCCTCAAGTGTTGATTATCAAGACAACTTTAGTTAAGATTGGTGCAAAAAATTAGGATAACTTAAAAAGATGGTAATGTGGCTTATAATGTAGGTTCATTGCAAAAAATAGACCTTTAACCTCAAAATTACAGTTTCAAGGGTCTAATATCATATGGTCGGCTTGAAAAGGCTTAAACGATCCAAAGAAATTGTGCCTATATCATTTTAGATTTTTATGTCCCCTAGGATTTCGCCTCAAGAAAGTTACTAAGTCAATTCTAAAGATATAAACCTTCATGCATGTCTAATCTCAAGAGAACTAAGTTTTCATGGCAAACATTACTAAGACTAAGATCATACAAGCATTCCATTCTTCATGATAACATACTTTCACTCAGAAATAATCATCATTCATACTTGCATACAAACTATCTCATTAACTAAAAATGTCTCTAAACATTCATTTATTAAAATATACTTATGAAAGAAATGATTGAAACATACTTGAAATTTCAAAATTTGAACAATTTATTTGCTTTACCCCCCTTTAAAAAGAAGCAATGTCCTCATTGTAAGAACAAAGTAATGAATGAAAACTAAACACCAGGTAGGGTTGTAAAGAAAGAGAGGTGAGTCATTAAGACTGATTAAATACCAAGTCTTTCCTAATAACCCAATCCTAGACATGTTCATTCCCATTACCACATCACTTAGTCTTTTCCTTTCTAAAGAAGTGTTAAGTTTATTCATGCTTGTTATGTTTTATTCAATAGACATTAAATCCTAATTACAAAAGACATAAATTCCTAATGACCTAAAAGTAATTAAATCAATAACAAGACAAGAATGCCCCCTTTTATTTTTCTGACTTATTCCCCTTGTCTTCTTCAGCTCAGCTTGCACAGTCAGTATCTTCCGTCCATGGCTCAAAGATAGCATCTTTTTCTTTCGAACGATGACCTCAGTAGCATCTTCATAGTTAAACTAGCATAGAATTCCCGAACTAGTTCATCATCTGGAAGTGAACGAGTATCACAAAATCGTTCCCACTTGAGAGCATTGATTTTCTTTCTAATCAGTATAGGAAAAACCATCAAATCATTATTCTTCAAGTCTAAACCTTTTTTCCGGCATCATAGGTTAATGCTTGAAGATTGAATCAAATCACTCTTTCACTTCATCAATCAAAATCGGGTTTTCAGGAGTAGTCTTTGAAGATCTAGTTCTTTTACGAGACATGGTATCTTCTCTTGAGAATTTGACAAAGTTTCTGCACAAGGGAGAAAGGAGAAATCGGCAAGGTGGGTAAGGACTTGCTACGACGAAATTCTTGCAACGGCAAGGATGGTGCGGCGGTAACGACAGCGTGCGATAGCAATGGCGGTGTGTGGTAGCAACGTTGGTGCTTCGACAATCTTCTTGCAGCGGCAATAGGTGATTTCAGAAAAAAGGGAAGAGAAACTAGGGTTTCTTTCGGGATTTGTGGCTAGCAGCACAAGAGGGAGATTTAGGGATTTTTAGGGTTAAGCAAATTGCTTTGAGGGATATGAAAAATAGTAGAATGAAGAGGAGTTTATATAGGGAAGAATTAGGGCAACATGTAGCGAAAAATTAGCTACATTAGGGTTACTTGGGCGACAAGAAATGGGAGTGGTGGAAAAGTATGGATTTCTCCCTTCTTTTTGCTGTCTTGGGCCTCAAACTCAGATTGTGTTTACAAACTTACTCAAAAAAAAAAAAATTGATTAATACTTGGGCCAAATTTGACCCCTTTATTAACATAAAAATTTAATATTTAAACAAAAACAAATGAAACTTAAAATTTTAAATCTTAATTAGAAAATTTCTTCTTAACATATTATATTAAATTAATTCCCAAAAAAGGTTGGGGAGGTCACAATGGTCCCGCTTAAGTTCCAATCTCCTTAGACAGAATTAATTAAATGTAATAAGTTAAGAAAATAAGTTCTAATTATTTATTTATTTACAAAACGAGTTCATGAAAAATCAAGGGTCTGTTAATTTGAACGAGGATTCAACTCGCTCAACTTAACCATCCCAGTTGTGTTTGAGACGTTGACCATTAACTTTAAACGTACCTCCATAATTGTCATATAATTCAATAGCTCCATAAGGATAAACTCGGTAAATGGTATAGGGTCCTTTCCATCGGGATTTAAACTTCCCAGGAAATAACTTCAACCTTGAACTAAACAACAAAACCTTCTGACCTTTTTTAAACCCGCGAGGTTGTATATGACTATCATGCCATCTCTTTGATCTTTCTTTACACATTTTGGCATTCTCATAGGAAAACAACCTCAGCTCTTCCAACTCACCAAGTTGTAACATCCTTCTCTCACCGGCTTGCTTAAGATCAAAGTTCAACTGCTTCAAAGCCCAGTCAGCTCTATTCTCCAACGCTAATGACAAATGACATGCCTTTCCAAAGACTAACCGATAAGGAGTCGTTCCTAACGATGTCTTAAATGTTGTTCGATAGGCCCATAATGCATCATCGAGCCTTCGAGACCAATCTTTTCTGCTAGGGCTTACTACCTTTTCAAGGATACCTTTGATTTCATGGTTCACTCTTTCAACTTGCCTAATAGACTGGGGGTGAAAGGCAGTAGCAATCTTGTGCTTCACATCATAATTTTCAAGCAACCACTTAAGCCATTTGTTCACAAAGTGAGAACCTTCATCACTAATAATAGCTCTTGGTGTCCCAAATCATGTAAACACATACTTATGTAGGAATCGTATGACTACCTTAGCATCATTTGCAAGGTATGTTTCAGCTTCAACCCACTTGGATACATAGTCCACAGCAACTAAGATGTATTTGTTCCCATACGAAGAAGGAAACGGGCCTAAGAAGTCAATGCCCCATACATCAAATAATTCAATCTCCAAAATGTTTGTCAAGGGCATCTCATTCCTCCTTGATATATTTCCTGTTCTTTGGCATTTATCACAGTTCTTCACATAAGCATAAGCATCTTTGAATAGCGTAGACCAAAAGAAACCTGCTTGTAAAATCTTTGCTGCGGTACGTGAACCACCAAAGTGTCCCCTACATGGAAATGAATGGCAATGATATAAGATCTCAGCAATCTTACTTTCAGCTACACACTTTCGGATTATATTATCTGCACACTGTTTAAATAAAAGCGATCCTCCCAAATATAATACCGACTATTATGAATGAATTTTTTCCTTTGTTGGTATGTCATTTCTCGAGGAATTATTCCACATGCAAGATAATTGGCAAAATCAGCAAACCAAGGTGTTTCATGAATTCGACTTACCTCAAATAAGTGTTCATCTAGAAAATTCTCGTTGATAGGTACACATGATCAAGTTACCTCATCTTGCTCCAACCTTGACAGATGATCAGCTATATGATTTTCGACACCTTTTCTGTCTTGGATCTCAAGGTCAAATTCTTGGAGTAAAAGTATCCAACGAATTAGCCTTGGTTTCGCATCTTTCTTCGTGAGCAAGTATTTAATGGTCGCATGGTCAGTAAATACTGTAACTTTGGTACCTATAAGATATGAGAGGAATTTGTCAAAAGAAAAAACTATAGCAAAGAGTTCCTTTTCAGTTACCGTATAATTGAGTTGGGCTCCCGTCAAAGTTCTACTTGCATAGTAAATAGGGTGAAACACTTTGTTTCTTTTTTGACCCATCACAGCTCCAAAGGCATAATCACTTGCATCGCACATCAACTTAAAAGGTGAGCTCCAATCAGGTGTAATGATTATTGGGGCTGAGATTAACCATTTTGTTATATCTTCAAAAGCTTCTAAACATGATTTTTTGAAATCAAACACTGTATCTTTCTCTAACAATAAACACAACAGTTTAGAAATTTTCGAGAAATCTTTGATAAACCTTAGGTAAAAATTGACATGGCCTAAGAAACTTCTGACTCTTTTCATATTAATTAGGGCCGGTAATCTTTCAATTACATTCACCTTTGCTTTATCGACTTCAATTCCACTCTTTGAGATTTTATGCCCTAAGACAATCCCTTCCTTAACCATAAAGTGACATTTTTCCTAGTTAAGGACAAGATTTGTCTCTTCACATCTCTTCAGCACCTTAGCCAAATTACTTAAACAAATATCATAAATGTTACCAAAAAAAAGAAAAATCATCCATGAAAACCTCAACAAAATTTTCAGCCATATCAGTGAATATTGCCATCATGCATCGTTGAAATGTTGCAGGTGCATTACATAAACCAAAAGGCATTCACCTAAAAGCAAACGTACCGTATGGACAAGTAAAGGTTGTTTTATGTTGGTCCTTAGAAGCTACAACTATTTGGTTATATCCCGAATAGCCATCTAAAAGATAATAAAATTCATTATCTGCCAGTCGATCTAACATCTGATCCATAAAAGGCAATGGAAAATGGTCCTTTCGAGTGGCTTTATTCAACTTTCTGTAATCAATACAAATTCTCCAACCAGTAACAAGTCTTGTTGGAATCAACTCGTTACGCTCATTTTCAACAATCTATTCCACCTTTCTTCGGTATACACTGCACCGGACTTACCCACGAACTATTTGAAATAGAATAGATGATTCCTGCATCTAACCATTTGATCACTTCCTTTCTCACAACTTCTTTCATAATAGGATTGGGCCTCCTTTGCCCATCAATTCGAGCTCTTTCACCTTCTTCTAAAATAATTTTATGCATACAAAAAGAAGGGCTTATACCTCGAATCAGCTATGGTCCAACCGATTGCTTTCTTAAATTTCTTTAGAACAGCAATTAGTTGCTCCTCTTGCTCTTTCGTCAGTTTTGCTGAAATAATCACAGACAAAGTGAAATAGTCACCTAAATAACCGTATTTTAAATGGGAAGAAAGTACCTTTAGTTCGAGTTTAGGTGGTTCTTCAATTGACAACTTGGGTTGCACAAATTCTCTGATTTCTAACTCCAACTGTTCAAACCGTGTGGATTGAATAAAATTTCTCGGATTGGTTTCCATCAAAGCCATGTTTTCTTCACCTTCTTCATCTTCCAAAGGGTCAAGATCTAAGGCTTTCTCCAAAGGATCTTCTTCAAAATTGCTTTCCATAGAAACCAAGGTTTCTATCTCTTCCATAGCTAAACACTCTTCTGCCGGATCGGGAAATTTCATCGCTTTAAGAATGTTAAAGGTTACCTGATCATCTTGAACTCGCATGATGAGTTCAGCTTTCGACACATCAGTTAACCTTCTTCCCGTGGCTAAGAAAGGTTTCCCAAGGATGATCGGAACTTCCTTATCTGCTTCAAAATCTAAGACAATGTGTCGAAACCTTTTTTTTTTGTAAAACGGGAATCGACTTTGGTTTTGCAAACGAAAATAAAAAACGAGAGTCACCACCAATCTTTTGATGAGGTGTGATTGGGTCACCTCGTAAAACGGTTGTTTTTAATAAACAGTTTGATTTATCAAAACAATGATTTTGGTCTACGAAACTCAGAAAATGGGTCTGGGAGTCGGTTACGTACGAGGAAGGGCTAGCACCCTCATAACGCCCAAAATTGGTACCGAATTGATTGATTAATGTCTTAATGTCGAAAACTTGAAAATATTCGAAAAATACGATCCTTTTTGTTAAAGAAAACCTAAATAATAAAAAGGTCAATGACGAGACCCTCTTATTTCGAAGAAGTAAAATATCATGTCCAGTGAGTTAGGGCGCGACATTTCAAATTCCCGAAACTGAACTTGTCTTCTAACTTTTGAAACTCGTATTTAAGTTGGAGGAGGATATTCGATTATTTGTCAAGTGAGAAATCAGAACCCAGTAAGTTAGGGCTCGTTTTCTCAAAATTCCAAATATAGAACATTGCCTTTATTTACAAGAAAACTCGTCTCGGGGTAACAAGATGTCATGGCCAATAAGTTAGGGCACAACACTTCGAATCTCCAAGAGCAAGTATTTTATTCAAAACTTGTATTACGATTTAAAAAGGATATTCCGTTATTCAGATTAAATGAGAAAAACCAGAACCCAGTAAGTTAGGGCACGATTTTTCTCGAATCTCTGATACGAAATATCAGTTATTTGAAAACTTGATGTATTGGTAAAGGTTAATGTAATACGATGTGAATAAAGAATAAATTACAAAGCTAGGTTGCATAATAGAATGATTATTAATAAACTAATGTAAAAGGTAATAACAAAGACAAGAATAAAATGAAATAGAGAAAATAAAACAAACGGATTGTTAACAGAAGAAATAATAGGTAAAACTAAACGAATAGTAAAAAAAAGATGTATGTAACAATACTAAGTTAACTAATTTAATGATATAATGGTGATAATAACAATAATAATGCGATAATAGTAAAATGAAGAAGAATAATAATAATACATCTATAATAACAACAATAAAAGGAATAATAATAGAAATAGAAATAATAGTAATAATAATCATAATAATAATAACAATAGTAAAATAGTAATAGAAATTAAAATGATAAAATAAGAATAATAATGATAAAATAATAATAATAATGATAATATAAAGGAAAATAAAATAATAATAATAGTAATAATAATTGTAACTAATAAACATTTAATAAAAATATATGTATAAAATATTGTGTAATAATAATAATAATAATAATAATAATAATAATAATAACAAAATAGTGAAAATAACAAATTAGTTAAATTAATAATAAATAGTGAAAATAACAAAAGGGACTAAATTGAATTAAAAACAAGATATTCGGGGCAAATCTGAAATAAATAAGAAGAGGAAGGACCAAACCGAGTGCGCGAATAACAAGAAGGGACTAAAAGGGAAATTTTCCCTTCTCCTCCGAAACATGCAGCATAGGGGGACCAAATTGAAAATCAAATAAATTATTAGGCAAAATTTAAAAATAAGAAAAATCTTATTATAAAACAATAAAAAAAATGGAAGGGCTAAAAGTGCAATTTGCCATTCCTTTAAAAAACACGCGGATCCTAAGCTCTGGGTCGGGTCAAAATAAGGTCGAATCAAAATGACGTCGTTTTGGTGTGTAAAGCTTAAGCCCAAAACGACGCCGTTTTGATGGGCTATATAAGTAAAAATTAGAGAAAGAAAAATCATTTGTAGCCCCCTTCTAAAAAAAAGATTATCTCTCTAAAAACCTTTTCCCCTTTCCCAAATCTGACCGAATTCCGGTCATTAGCCGATCGTCGGACCACCGCCATTTGCCGCCGGCGACCGCCGTGCATGGCGACGCCCGAGGTAAATTTTTTTCCTTTTTTTTTATACTTAGTGTGTATATATGTGTGTGTGTGTGTGTTTGTGTAATTAAAAAAGGATTCAAAATGAAATAAAAAAATAAAAAGGGTAGAAATAAATGAAATCACCTCCTAAAGCTACTGATCCGATTTTTGCGTTTTGGTTCTCCTCTTTTTTAATGCTTAATCTTTGTTCTTTCGTATTTGAAAATCTATTGCTCTCTATTAATCCAAAAAAAATCCCCCTTACAAATGGTTTTTGTTCGGCTTATATAGCCGTTTACAACTTGCATGCTTAATTATTTACTGTCTTGTCTTCTTTTTTTCTGCAGGTGGATGGGCGGTGCTGACATGGGTAGTGCTACAGGCGTGGCAGTGGCGATGGGTCAGAAGGCAGAGGCGTCTGACATAGGTAGCTAGGGTTTTTGTTTTGTTTCTGATTTGGGTTAGGCTAGGGTTAGGCTTAGATTGGGTTGTAATGGGTTTAATTGGGTTTTGGGTCTTAGTGGGTTGTTGGGTTAGGTTTCATTGGGCCCGGGCAAAAGTGGGTTTGTACAGCTGCCCCTCTTTACTCGTTATTGTGTAACAAGAACAGAGTAAAGACTTTTAAGAAAGGCCAATTTTTCCCGGTCCTGCTGAATCTTGACTTCTTTGGTGCTCTTTTTCTTCATGTAGCCTCGTTCTAGTCCACCGCATCTAGTTGCTTTGATCCACTCCACCACTACTTTAGAGAGATAGGACCTGTAGCTTCAATTTCTTCCTGCTGCAACTTCGAGGGGATGAGATTTGTTTATTTTTTAACTTGCTCCACTGTGATTTTAGGATAAGAATTCAGGGAGAAGAGATTCGTAACCTCAATCTTCTCTGCTGAAACTTTAAAGAAATAAGGATTGATCCTCAATGTAAACTCAGGGAGAAGGGATTTGTAGCCTCAACCTACTCCACTGGAACTTTGAGGAGATAAGAATTCAGGGAGAAGAGATTCGTAACCTCAATCATCTCTGCTAAAACGTCAAAGAAATAAGGATTGATCCTCTATGTAAACTTAGGGAGAAGGGATCTGTAGCCTCAACCTACTCCACTGGAACTTCGAGGAGATAAGAATTCAGGGCGAAGAGATTCGTAACCTCAATCTTCTCTGCTGAAACTTCAAAAAAATAAGGATTGATCCTCTATGTAAACTCAGGGAGAAGGGATCTGTAGCCTCAACCTACTCCACTAGAACTTCGAGGAGATAAGAATTCAGGGAGAAGAGATTCGTAACCTCAATCTTCTCTGCTGAAACTTCAAAGAAATAAGGATTGATCCTCTATGTAAACTCAGGGAGAAGGGATCTGTAGCCTCAACCTACTCCACTGGAACTTCGAGGAGATAAGAATTCAGGGAGAAGAGATTCGTAACCTCAATCTTCTCTGCTGAAACTTCAAAGAAATAAGGATCTGGCATGTCACTAAGAAGATTTTATAAAACATGTCACGATTTTGGAAATCATTTGTTGAGTTTAAACATTTATACCGGAAAACTTAATAATTTGATAATGTATATAAGATATGAATTTTAATATGATGCCTTTATGAATTAAAACCGAAGTTTGGTGCATGCCTTAATTTCCATTTTTCATCAAATAATTCAAGTGTCTGAAAATAAGCCCAAAAACCGAAAATATAAAGTAAATAGCCTGTTGCCTTATTACACTAAAGTATAACCCAAAATATTAAATATAAATAAACAAAATAATGTCTTTTTCTGAATCCAAATAATATCTCGCATGGCCACCTCGCGCTCCTCTCCAGCCCGGTCCGATGCACTAGGTGCTACATGTAGTTGTTAAATAATAGGGTGAGTCGCGAGACTCAGTGTGCAACCCTCATGCACCATTAGATTTGGGCCTTAACCCCACAGAACATATAACAGAATATAATATATCAGAAAATATGCAAAGCCCAGCCCAAATCCTAGGTTTCCATTCGCTACACGCCACTCTTACCTGCCAGTCACACCATTGGGGATTTCTACAATCAACCCACACCGCTACACACCATTGATGGCAGACATGCTGCTCATCGTCAGATCATGGCCGTAGCCACTACAACAGGTCATGGCAAAAGCCACTACAACAGGTCACGGCAGAAGCCGCTACAACAGGTCACGGCAGAAGCCGCTACAACAGGTCACGGCAGAAGCCACTACAACAGAACACTTCCCCTTTCAATAAACCCAACCCCATGCAATCACAGAAACAGTATACTTATCACTGATGTCACCTTAACAAGAACATTCACTTAGGAATGACAGAGATCACTAACCTGGTGATTCGCTTTTACCCTCCTCGGGTTTCAACCATGATGCCGGGATTTCGGTATTTATCAGAATATAACAGATTTATAACATGATGCTGGGATTTCGGCAATTATCAGAATATAACAGATTTATAACATATTTTAACAGGCAATCTAAAGGGTGTGAAAGTGTTACACACCTGATATCGCGTAGTTTTACTCCCTTAGTTAAATCCTTACTATCTGGATCTACAACCCTTAGTATAAAACCTTGCTCAAAAGCCGGAAGAATACGAAGATTTGGGTTCCCCTATATTCGGCCAATGATTAATAAATACACGAATTTACATGCTAAAAACAATAGATCTCCTTACCTTAAAATCTCGAAAGTAACACGATTCGAGTGTTACTGAACTCTGACTTAGAGATCTAAGCAAATGAATCCCTTCAAATCCCGGAATGCCGCAAATGAGAGAAAACACGAGATTAGCCAACTATTTAACCATTCGGCTATAGTCTCCAAAAGCCGAAAAAGATCAAAAGAAAACCCAAATCGATACTTACCTCTATAGAAGGTTTCGGCTATCCCTTATAGAAAGATTCGGCAATCACAGAAGAAGATTGAAGCGTAGAAGATTAGAGATCTAGGAGTTTTCGGCTTTTTAAGGAAATCCCGAAAAGATGAACTAGATGTGTTTTTCGGCTTTTAGAAGAATTGAATTAGGAGTTTCGACTTTTAGTGAATGGGAGAAGAATAACAATGGAGATTAGAAGATTCGACTAAAAGGAAATTTCAAAGAAAAAGAAAGAAAATGTGAGAAAATAATGGTGATTTTCGGCTTTTGGAAGAGAAAAGATGAGAAAAGAAAACAAGTGAGATGGCCTTCAAATTTTCAGCATAGGAAGAGAAGAAAGAGTAGGGTTCCAATGCCAGAATTGATTAGCTATCCCCCTATTTATAGAAATTTTGGCACTTACCTAACCTTGTAGATAAATCCTATCTTTTCTCCTTTATCTTAATCTACTAACTCATCTAAAAGAGAGTTAATTATCTCTAACTCTTCCTTCCTTTATCAGCTTAATTATCCATATATTAAAACATGAAATAAATCCCTAAATAATAGCCTTGTGCCATCCCCCCAGCTCCTCTTTAAATGCTGGATTTGGCCCAAAAACATGGGCTCCAAGTGGCCAAAACTTGGGCCTCCTCATTTACCAGTGACGCCAACTCCCTTCCCTCTTAGTGGCGTCATTTTGCCACTAGGCCACAAGCCCAATCTTGATATTTTTAACATAGATAGCTATCTTTAAAACTTATAATGCCCAAACAGAATATTTTAACTGAGGTCTCAGCCAATTCCTAAGCCCAATTTGGACCCCTAACACTTGGATTAACACATTAAACATATCCACCCATTAAACGCATAGGCCCAAAAATTCAGGATGTTACACATTCAGTCAATTTCACACATTTAAGGGCCTAAGTAGCGCTTACTGGCTTTACAGTAGGTTCACAGTCAACTTGGGCGACCCGTACAACCTTAAAAACATTTCGGTAAAAATGGGCCCACATGCCCATTTGATCTGCCCGTGTGCCCCACTCGGCCCAAATTGGCCTTGGCCGTGTGATCTATTTTTAAAGTAGCCCATGCTAGTTCAATACTCATATATGTTTTCACTATTTACTTATATGTTCATTCAAAGTTGTCTGCTTGAGTCATTATCACTAAATTATTTATATCTTGAGCTACAGAATTCCAAATTAATATCTGCTTAATTTTTTTGAAACTAGACTCAAATACCTTTCTACCATAAAATTTTAAGAATTTATAGTTTATCACATAAGTACAGTAAAATCTTTAAATTTATCCCTATTCTCATGTTTGACAGCTTCATCCTTTCCTTACTAAAAATTATTTATCTCTTAGTACGGAATTTAGATAATGTTTCTATTTGTTTCTCTTGAAAATAGACTCATTAAGGATTTAAACATATAAAATTAAGCCCCTAATTATTGTTGTACAATTTTTGATGATTTTCCTAAGTCAGAATAGGAGAACCCAAAATCATTCTGACCTTGTCTCACAAATTTTATTATATCTGATGATTTACAATTCCATTACTTACACAGTTTCTTCCATGAAAAACTAGACTCAATAAAATTTAATTTCATATTTTATTCAACCTATAACTCAATTCCCACTATTTTTGATAATTTTTCAAAGTTAGACTACTGCTGCTGTCCAAAACTATTTTAGTGCAAAATGTTGATTACGAAGTTTAAAACACCCTTATTTTCTTTCTCTACAATTTTTCGCATCATTTTATCTTATTTCTCTTATTTCTAGACAGCAAGCAATTTCGGCTTTTCACCGAATCTCATTTTCTGCGTTTCAGGTACACACCTAGTATCGTTTCTGATGCGTAAGCATTCCTAAGCCTCCAGAACCTAAAAATCGACCAACATATCTCCAGATTAATCACTTAATTCATTTTTAATCAACCAATTTTAGAATGAACTCGACTAAAAACCTAGAAAAGCCCTTACCTCGATTGGGTAACCACGACTTCGCACAATCACCGCGTCGATTCAAGACCACCGGCCCCTTGATTAACTTCTAAACACCAAAAAGGAATCCTACTTTTAGAGATTAACCAAGAACGATTAACAATAGACAAAATTGTTATTTACTGAACACGCGCAACCAATGATGAACAACCGAATCAATTGGAAAAAAAAAATAAACGGAAGGGGAAAAAATAATGGAAATTTCGACAGCAACTAGGGGAAAGAATTGGCAGAGGAGGAAATTTCCCCGCCAACTAGGGGAAATTTTGACACCCCTTACCCGTAATCAACACCGGAACCGGGTACAAGGCATTACTGGACTTAACTTACTCAAACATACAACATCGGGCCATAAAATTTCATTTCAATTTAACATTTTCCATTTGAGCTCATAACGTTCCTCTTATAGGTCCAGGGGACCTTAAACATACTTACGGGGTGGTTCGAGACTGAACCGAAAACTTTTGAACACTTAGAAATTTTTTACACAAAACAGGACCACACGCCCGTGTCATAAGGGACACGCCCGTGTGGGCAGGCCGTATGGTCACACACGCCCATGTCCCTAGTCCGTGTGGATTTTATTATTCATTTCGAACCTACAGGGGTTTTCACACGGCCGGACACACGCCTGTGTCCATGGCCCATGTCCCTCACACGGCCACGACAAGCCCGTCTCTTATCCCGTGTGCAAAAACCTTGACATTCTGTTTCTGATGTCATCATCCTATTATGGTCATACGGCCATGGCACACGCCCGTGTCCTTAGACCGTGTGGCCAATTAAATTCTTAAATTAAGGTGTAGACTTCACACGGCCTGGGCACATTCCCATGTCTAAGGCCGTGTCTCCCATATGGTTGAGACACACGGCCGTGTCTCTCCCCGTGTGGTTACTACTAAGCATACCGACTTACCAACTTAGCATACAATAGGACTCATGGCCTAACAACACGCCCATGGGGCTGACCGTGTGTCACACACGGCCTAGACACATACCCGTGTGCCTACCCGTGTGGACAAACAATATGACAACACATTACATACCAAGTCTAAATCCCTTTACATGCCATACTCAAAATGCTAAATATAACTATACCAAAATATGTGGATAGTGTGGATGATCCTCTGACTATCTCCGTATCCCGAGCTGGCTCTTCGACACTATAAAACAAGGGAAAATAGAAGGGAGTAAGCTTTAAGCTTAGTAAGTCTATATGTAAACAATAAGCATCATACCAAATACTTATCAATCAAAAAAATTACATACTAAGTAAAAACAATTCATATCCTCATAATCATGCTTACTCATTTCAAACCTTACCCCATCCCAACACATATCATAAAACAATGCTTACATTTACTTGCACTTATATCCTGCACTTATCACCATAAGACACATGTAATTTCATTTAGACAAGTTTATCAATGAACACTTCAGAATAATGTTAGATACCCGGTGGTTTCGCACACAGCCCACCATTTAATAATCAACAAGGTGGTATCGCACACAGCCCACCAATAATTACATGTCTACGGTGGTATCGCACACAGCCAACCAATGAAAATAAATATGATGGTATCGCACACATCCCATCGTTAATAAATAACAAGGTGGTATTGCACACAGCCCACCAATAATAAATGAATACGGTGGTATCGCACACAACCCACCAATAAAATAAACACATGTTTACGGATATTTATTCGCACCCATTTTCCTATTCCGAAGGTTCATTCGAGAATTTCCTCACATTCTATCATTTTTAATAGAATCTTATTAATAATCATTCTCATTCACAGAATGCCTTAATTAGTAAAACATAAGGATGTATCGTTTACACATAAACTTACCTTGATACAAAATGTCAGATTGCAATTTATTCCGTAACCTTCCCTTTTCCCCGATCAAGGTTGATTCCATGCTCTTATTGATCTATAATGACATATTTAACTTATTAAATCACCACATTATTCAAAACATTTCAAAATTTCTATTATGGAAAAATTACCATTTTGCCCCTATACTTTCACAAAATTACACTTTTGCCCCTAGGCTCGTAAAATGAAATGTGTTCATTTTTCACATATCCAAACCTAGTTGATTTATTTTTTCTCTTATAGCAACTCACAATTTCAATTATTTCACACACTTATTATTTATTTTATATCTTTACAAAGTAGTCCTACTAGGAGTTTTAATGCAAAATCCTTTCACAAAAGTTGTTCTTTAACCCACTAAGATTCATTTTATTCCATAAAATTTCAAAAATAAACACAAATGTTCACATGGAAAATCCCTAGACTCTCAACCATTTTTGCAATATAGTCCCCTTATTAGCTAGATTAAGCTTTTGGGGTTCCAAAAACACAAAAATCATCAAAAATAACAATCATAATCACTTACTTGCAAGAGGATAGCTTGACTGAAAGTTTGAGCTTCAAAAACCCCTATTTCTTGCTAAAAAGTTTGGTGGAGGATGAAGGAGAATGAAAAAGATGACAGCTTTCTTGTTTTTCTCTTATTTTATTCAATTAAGTCACCTAATCCACCAAACATTGACTAAATTAAGTCTCTTGTCCCCCGTATGGCTAGCTATTGCCTTTAAAAAGGCCTAATTAAACATTTAGGACCTCCAATTAAAATTCTATAGCTATTTGACATCTCTAGCTTGTAAAATAAAACTTTCATACTTTTTGCGATTTAGTCCTTTTTTGCGATTAACCATGCAATCACCAAAATCAATGCACCAAAATTTTCATGCACTCATATAATCATGATATAACACATATAATAATATTAAAAATAATTTCTCTGGTCTCAGATTAGTGGTTCTGAAATCACTGTCCCGACTAGCCCCAAAATTGGGCTGTTACAAAAACGTCAAAAAAAGTTTAGGGAATTGGAGAGAAAACCGAAACTCTACTTTTTTTCTTTCTTTTTGCAACAAAAAGATAATTAGATTATTTTCTGATAACCTCTCCCCAATTATTTCCTAAAATCACTCCCTATTAACCCACTAAAACACAACTACTCAGAATTTTGCCCCAACACAACTCTTAGCCGAAATTGGAGCAAAAATACTATCACCACGCCATCACAGAGAATTGAACACAGGACCTCCAACACTCCACTTAACCACCAGACCAGCAGACCCATTCTAATATAAACTTACCAACAATTAAACTTAAGCCCTTTGCACAAGGTTAAGGCTTTATTTATAAAAAAAATACCAAAATTTGCCCAAGGCTTGAACTTGGGACCTCACACACACACCCAGAACACATAACCACTAGAGTAGATAGACATTGTGTGTCACACATACACGAAATCAAAAATTAAAACTTTGGGGCGTTACATATCAGCTATTATTATTTTATTCTAATTTTTTTATAATTATTAAGTATTTTAAGTTATTTAGGAGTTTTATGTCAACAAGTGGAGCCCCAAACCCGGCCGAGATGATCTGACCCAAATTTTGAACGTCACATCAGCCACCTAAGTGACTCTCCGTTTAAACCACCACAAAACACACTAACCGACCAATCACATCATACAATTGATCATGGAATATTTAATAAAAACGTAATATCATGCTTCCCTTGTGCTACTCTGATCAACAATTAACAACAAGACTAATTCACAATTTAATATTTAACAAATAATTACCTCGAAAATTTTAGTTCAACATACATGCATGCAGTAGGGTATTTTTAAAAGGCAATATTTGTAAATACTTGAGCAACCATTTTGTTTAAAAACATATAATTATATGTAAATCGTAATATATATTGATATGTTGGGAAAAACTCCATTTTCACAAAGTTTAACAATAGTATTGTAGGATTATACGTATAAATTTTATTTTGGAAATTTTATTAAAGCATCTCACATAACCTCATAACATCATTAATTAATTAATTAACAGACATTTAATAGTTTACATGACTTGACCAAATTTTGTGTTGTATCTCATGCATACCAAGTACATGTTTGTATCCAAATCACACATAGAACATGTAAGGTTTACCTCGATGTCCAACGACTCTTCCACTTGCACTTACGAGTTAGTCAATCAATTAATCAAAGCATTGATCAAGCAATCATAATCCATCATTCAATCATCTATCTAAATGAGTAATATAAGTTTCAAACCAAACAATTAAATAGTTCATAGTATCCAATTACAACCCGATGATTATAAGTAAGTTTAATTCTAAATCCCATAAGTTGGTCCCACATTGTCTTCCTCATCGGGTTTGAAAACACAACAACATACCTAGGTATAGCCTCGATTTGGATCACTTGGATGGCTCACTTCTCCACCTCTTCACAAGTTAAGTCACTACAATATTATAAAACAGAGGGTGAGCTTATTGAAGCTTAGTGAGTGTTCAAACATACTACAGATAAACACATTAGTTGGGTTAAAGGGTGACATACTATAACAGTTCACATAAAATATGCAGTTAGCATAAAATAACAGTTCATGCATAATAACAGTTCATTCAATATAACATTTCATACAATATAACAGTTCATTCAATGTAATAATTCATTCTGTAACGCCCCAAACCCGACCTAGACGTTACGGTCGAATCTGGCTTGTCAAATCAAACGATTGTATTCAACTACTCGATCATTTAAAAACCCTTCCTCGATTTAAAACTTTTTACTGTGTAGAAACCCAGAATTTTGTTGCTAATCAAAACAAGATTTTCTTAAGGTTGTTATCCTTGTAAACATAATATTATTTTCAAAACGTGGCTTCTTAGAAATCATTCTTGGAAAACTTTATTATCATTAAAACCTTGTTTGATGCGGAAGCTGATGTTTATAACTAGTAGCGCAACGTGATATTTTGAAAACAGTAGTTATTACTTTAAAATAACTCGTATTTATTTGTTTAGTAGTTTATATCTAAAAGAATTACCAAATGAAAGTTAAAAATAAAACTCAACGGCCTTATTACATGAAATTTAACCCATATTTGCTAAGTTTATTCCTTATCCAAAACCGACATATGGCCACCTCCGAGTCCATCGTAGCTCCAAATCCTCTGACACTGGGGATTACCTGCACTGTTAAAAGAAAAGGGGTGAGTTACAAGAACTCAGTGTGTACTCCCCTATAACGGTCATAATCTGGGCCCAAGCCCATACGGTGTCGGTCTAGGCCTAAGTCCTATTCGGTAACAAGCTGGGCCTAAGCCCCAAATCATCTCAATGCAAGTGGATATGTACCCACCCCAATCATATCTAGCCAACTAACTCTCCACCCGTACCAACCAACACACCATGTGGGGACCATGTCAACCTACCCAGCCAAAACTCTCCAATATTGCAGTCAAGCTGCTAATTACGGTAGATGTGGCTGAGCCACTCGAACGGTATGTGGCAGAGCCACTAGAACGGTACTTTCTCCAGTCATCAACCCAACCCAATCCAATGCAACATGATATGAATGTAGTGTATTACAATTATAAACATATATATATATAATCACATAAACGAGATTTAACTACCACCAAGGGTATAACGGTCATTTTGTCACTTGGGGGTAACACGGTAATTTCACCCATTGGAGGTATTTCGGTAATTTACCCATCGAGGGTATTTCGGTAACTTACCCATTAAGGGTATTTCGGTAATTTATCCCCTAAGGGTATTTTTGTAATTTACCCACTGAGGGTATTTCGGTAATTTACCCACTAAGGGTATTTCAGTAATTTACCCACTGAGGGTATTTCGATAATTTGTCACCCAACAGTCTTTCTGGAGGCCCACTGTCGCCTCGAGCGACACAGGTTCCCTTTTGGGTCACTACGGTGTAATTGGGCCTAAAATCCAATTTTGGCCCAAACGGGCCCACACGCTCGTGTGGCCCATTCAGCTCATTTTCGGTCTCAAATCTACGGACTTTGCAGTCGTATTACTCATTCGGCAATTTCCATCGTTTCCGCTCATGTGGGCTCGTTAACCCATTGGACCCACTTAGCCCGCTTCAGCTCATCAAGGCCCATTACGGCCTCAGTTCCATGAGAGAGTTCGTGAAACTCGTAATGATCTATCGCCATCCCTAGTGGCTCAGTTGACCTCTCCGAGCGCTCGCACGCTCGAGTGATCTCGGTTGCCCATATTTCAGCTTGCCAATATTTCAGTTTTTGGCCGATTCACAATACAGTGCATAATAAAACGAGCAAGGGTGTGGGATTACACACCTTAATCTCTGGATTGTTCCTCGAATTCACAAGTACCAACCTAGAACTGTCGAAACCATTGTTAAACTTTAATTGCTATGGTAACAGCCCCATTAAAACACAAACTCCCACATATCACCCTTACCTTGTTTTACAAGGTTTTGCTAAGTCCTTCCCGAACCCAGTGAAGATTATGAATCCTGGAATCAATCCTGTGTTACAACACACTCTTATTAAAAGAGTTGAATAACGATGTGGTTAACATCCATCCTTGACAAAACAAAATGAAAGTGCTTACTTACTTACTCAAGGCCCAGAGTACGAACCAATTGCTTCCGTGCGCTAATCTCTTCCCACTCCTCGAGTGACCTTTACACCAACTCATATCAAACTTAAGAAGAAGGGAAGATTCGGCAATAGGGAGAAATCTAGAAAATGACTAGTACCACTTACCCTCAAATTCGGCAAAGACAGATTCTTTAAGCAAAAAGGAGTTGAACACGCACGGCCCTCAGAGATGATAATAACTTAGAAAGGAAAGGGAGAGATTAGTTTCGGCTTAGCCAATTTGAGAGCAAGAGATGAAGTGTTGGGGAAGAATAGATTCGGCTAATGAAAGAAGAGATTAGAAACGCAGGAAAAACAAAAGAAATAGATTCGGCCTACCCCAAATTAGCTAACTTTGAATCATGAAGAGAGGAGCATCAAGAGAACAAGAAACTAGTTGAAGAATAGAAGAAAAGGGAATAGATTCGGCTATGGAGAGGAAAGAGGTGTCGACTAGAAGAGAAGAAGAGATGCACGAGTGGTCAATTCACAAATAGATTCGGCAAAGACACAATTGAGAAAAGAAAAGAAGGAAGAAAAGAGTACCCAAAATTCCAAAGAGAAACAAAACCCGAAAAATATCCCAAAAGAACACTAAAGAAAATTCGGCACTCTCCCCTCTCCCAAAACCTAATATGCACTCCCAAAGACCACCCTTGATCGAAATTCCTCCCTTCCACTTCCCCACATTCGGCCAACACTTCCCCTCTCCTCTATCTCCACTATTTTCTCCACCAAAGACTCCTAGAATAGCTCCCCTCCATCCGTTTGAAATGTTTGACCAAGTCTCCAACTCCCCTTGAAGAGTTTGATCCAAACTCTGCTTCCTCCACTCATCTGACACAAAAATAAAACCCCGTTTTTGCAAACTGTGGGATTCGAACCCCTGCCCTCATTACTCTCCACTTGACGCCACACCATCACACCACATGCTCAACTTGTGTTAGCAAAACACACACAAATTTACTTAAACCCTACAACTGCCAACCCTATTCACTTTAGGGTCAAAAACCAAAATTTTTCCAAGGCTCAGACTCGAACCCAAGCCTCTTTAGGACCCCCAAACACACTCAAATAACTAGCCAAATAAGCATATCATGAATTTAAGCAAAACTACAAACCCCTAACTTTTGGGGCGTTACACATTCATACCACATTGTAACTCATACATCTCAAATAATGATAAATTGACATTTTTGTGATTATGAAACATATAGGGGACTCTATCACCATACATTGGATACACGGATCTCCTAATAACGCCTCATTTTTTTACTTAAAGAGCCCTACGTTGTCTCCAATATAAGTGTAGCATGAATGCTCACACTCTCCAACACTCCCGACTCATAGAGCCTTGCATTGTGTCTGTTGAATGGAGCTATGCTCAACATTCCCTTATCTCTCCAATGCTATCTCTGGGCACAATGCTCATCACAGTAATGTGAGTGATTACTCACAATCCTATAGCATTCCAACTATATCCAATGGTTCCATGAGGTCACAATGCCAGCATATATCTTTAATACATTCACAATATTCAGTATAATAGGGCTCACAATTAAGCAGAGCTCACACATTATAACACAGTTCGCAATTCACAATTACCAATGGAGCATGGTTCGCAAATAATATAACTTTCATGCCATATATTGCACACATAACATAGTTCACATATCATTCATGACATAGCTCACATAAATAATTGTTCGCATATTTTATTTAGCATAGGGTTCACAATACATAGTTTGGCAAATTAATACAGTTCGCCATATTAATACAGATCACCAAATTAACACAGTTCGCCATAATAATATAATTCACGAAGTTAAAATGGTTCAAAATATAACACAATACAAAAATATAATTGACTCACACTACAGTTGAGTTCGCACTTAGCATTTCACTATAATATAATTTTGCACTAATCAGAGCTTGCATTACCATAGAGCTCATAATTCACATACTGGTTCGTGCATGCATAGATGTACATTATCAGTAAAATTCACATGTTATAAGAGTTCACATTATATATTTTTTTATTAGTTTGCAAGCATTACAAAACCCATATACATATATATTATATAAAATAAGACCCATATGTGCATATATATGTAACGCGTAGGTTTGTGCAAGTGTACACAGTCGTTATCCAATAATAAGTAAGTATCGAGTTATCGTCTCCACAGGGATTGTATTTGTGCTAACTCACTTAATTGTAAAATTATACTAGCAACTTGGTAAATAAAAACACAATATGGTTGAGAAGTGATGATTAATATTAAATATATTAAACTAAATGCAATGATCCCTAATGCAAATTATCCTAAGTATGCAAACTATATGAATGAAATAGATTTTAGCAAAATTAAACACAATTTGCAACAATTATAACATAAATAAACTAGGACAATTACTTTAATTAAACTCAATTTATTATCAACATGCTTAATAACATTCAGAAAACATTCCATGGCAACTCGATCTTTCATGAGTTTGGAAACCACATTAGGTCTTCGGAATCCTTTACTTAGTAAATAAGCATTTTACTGATCCTTATTTACTAAGGGTTTCTTAGCATTCGTGTGAGGTAACGGGGACGTGTTAGGTTTGAAACAGTTTAATCACACAAATCTAAAAACTATGCAGATAACAGAGCTTGGTTAGAGTTGTTATGCAACCTACAATTTAATCGGGTTAGGATCTAAATTGAGTGTAACACCCCAAACCTGACCCATACGTTATGACCGGATCTGTCATGTCACATGAGAAAAACATGTTAAATCCTTTTTATTCGTACTAAATAGGTATTGAATTACTAAAATCAAGAAAACAAGTTTGATTTGAAATATTTGATAAAATACTACTAACCTCGAGGATTGATTGATAAATCGATAAATTTGAACTAGAGATTTTATAAACCGTGACTTTTGAAAATATCGATTGATAATTCGAGAGAAAATTTTCGAGTTAAAATATTCGTAGAAGTTTGTTATGAAATCCATTTGTTAATCGATTTTTGGAAAACCTTTATTTAAGTTTTTAGAAAAATTCCCATTTAAAATAATTTAAGAAAAATTATAAGTTCGTCAAACATAAAGCAAAAATAAGATAATTTAGAGGCCTTATTACAACATAAAAACCCAAAATAGTAAAGTAAACGGAAATGGAAATCTAAAGTTCAAAATAAAACACCATTTCTGAAGTATGGCCTCCACCGAGTCATCCATGGCCCAAATCCACGTTACTGAGCATTACCTGCAAGGGTTTAAGGAAACGGGGTGAGTTACTAGAACTCAGTGTATAATCTCCTTACCGATGTCCACTGGGCTTGAACCCGTTTAGCAAAACTTGGGCCTGAGCCCATAAAGCATAATCTTGGGCCGATGCCCATTTACATAACAGAACATATATATATATATATATATATATATCTGTAATGTATGCAACCCAACCCATCCTAGTAATCCATCCGCTACACACCACCCGTACCATCCCATCACACTTGCGGGGATCAAGTCAACCCACCCTGCCAAACACACCAATCGTAGGCAAGTTGCCATTTATAATATATTTGATTGTGCCCAAGCCACCTGAAACACCCAAAACCCGGCCAACGAGCCCTGACCGGATCTGGTATGTTCCTCGAAGAAAACCGGTTCAAAATTCTTTTGTTACTTAGGAAAAACTTGTGTGATTTTTAAAAAATTATTGTTTGGGTTGGGCTTGTGTTGAAAACAAACTGGATTTTTATATTAGAAAACCCTTTTTTAATTTTAAGTAATAAACATATCGATTATATTTTAAAATAAAATACTTAGTCTTTAACTTAATCAAAATTTGTAACACAATAAAACAACAAGTAGAAATAAAAATCGTTCATCATGGCCTTATGGCCTTATTACATCAAATAGTTTCCAAAATATTTCAAAGTACTAAAATAAATTCAAGAGTCCATAAAAATATAAACTTCATGTTGAGCATGGCCACCACAAGTACTGCCGTCCCGGTCCATCACTGTTCATCACCTGAAACATGGTCCCACAACGGGGTGAGTCAAACAGACTCAATGTGTACACGACACTAAATCATAATAGGATCAGGCATACAATAGTTACACATTCAAAACATAAAATACAAGTTATGATGCATTCCCAAGCCCAAACCTAATTGTCCATCCGCTACACACCCCCGTACCTGCCAGTCACACCGTGGGGACTACTAAGTCGACCCTCCTTCCGTTACACTCCAAATTGCGGTCTTAGGTCACCGCATTCGTGGTCTTAGGTCACCACGTTCAGATTACTGTGGTCTTAGGTCACCACTTTCAGATTACTGTGGTCTTAGGTCACCACTTTTCACTTCCCCTTTCAAACAAACCCATATGCCCATAACATATTATGCAATTACATGCCCAAGTTCACATTCTTATCATATTCTCATGTTACGAATAACATTTTTCATATTCCTAGTAGAAGTAGGAAATGTACCTGAGTACTTAGTACCATATCATGGTACTTTAGCCACTTTCATATACTTAATAACACATATATTAATAAACATAGCCATAATACATATTATAAAGTAGTGTGGGGTACACACTTGATTCGCTTAACAGATTCCTTGAGATCCCGAGATCTGATCTACTGCCTTAGATCTCAAGTTCCTACAATTGATTAATCACTTTTTACCTTAATAAAAAGCCATTCAGCCAAAATTCCAAATCCTAGTAGGATTAGTATTCTTACCTTGTTGCCAGTTGGATCACCAACAAATCCCGAAACTATTCCTTGTTTCCCTAGGAATGTCGAAATCCTTAAAACCTTACGTTAGACTTAATCTTAATCATCAAAACATAAATCAAGGCCTTTGGCCGAATATTCACATGTCTTACCTTAATCTTAGAAATCCCGAATACTCCTCCTTTTAGTCGTCTACTCTGATAATCCCGAAAGATCCTTCCATATTCGGCAACCAAAATATGTATGGGGTTAGATTATCTCTCGGCTAATCTAAAAGAAAAGAATGGAAATCAAACTTGCTCTTACCATTGAAGAAATCGACAGCACCTATACTTGAAGCCTTTCCAAGATTCGGCTTTTGAATGGATTGGTAAGGAGAAATAGGAAGAAAAGAAAGATGAAGAGATTGGCTTGCTTTACTAGGGTTTTTGGTTTTAACAAAATAGCAGAGAAAAGAGAGAATTGGCTAGGAAAATTTTGGCAGAGAGAGGGGAATGTCTTAGGGAATTTTCGGCAGAGAGAAGAGAAGGAAGAAAGAATTGATGAGTAGCCCTATTTTCCTCCTTTTATAGCCGAACTACTACACAGAATCCCTTACTTGGCCACCACTCTTCTTTATTTGATAGCTTTATCTCTTTAATTTAAAATAATTAAAGAAATATCCTTTATTATCTCTTATCTCTTAATAAAAATAATACTAATAATAATCCTCTTTTATCTCTTCCTTATCTATCAAAATAAAAGAAATAAATCCATATTTATCCATCTATTATCTCTTCAAAAAAAAATAATCCAATTTAAATCCCTTATTTATCCCATTAATTACCGAAATTTAAAGGGAATAAAACTCCCTTTTTCTAGAAGCCTTGCCGTCCACTCCTCTGCTTCTGGAAGCAAAAATAAAACTCCTTTTATTTGCTTCCCAAGTGACTCAAACTCAGGCCCAACACCTTGCATGTGGCGCCATTTCCAGAGGCCCTAAGTGGCATCTCCAGGCCACTTTTCCAAGCCTGTTTGTGTGTCAAATTTCACAAACTTTTTCTTTGAAGGCCACCTTGCCTTAATTTCCTCTTTTAAACTTTAAAACTCGACATTTCTAAGTCATTTCTAAGTTTCCAAAAATTTTCGTTCGGCTCTGTAAACTTGACATTTCCTTACATTTCCAAGTTTCCAAAAATGTTCACTTTCCTCTTTTAAACTTAACGTTTCCAAAGCATTTCCTTACATTTCCTTACATTTCCATACATCGCCTTACATTTCCATATATTTCCACACATTTCCATACATTTCCATACATTTCCTTACATTTCCATACATTTCCATACATTTCCATATATTTCCATACATTTCCATACACCTTAGGGTTCCTAGAACTCCTCAGAACACATCCAACACACCCACTGAGCCCACTATCTCATGAATTACGCACGAACGCATAACCCCTAATCTAGGATGTTACAGTTCTACCCTCCTTAAAAATAATTTCGTCCTCGAAATTACTTATTAACAGTCGTACAATCCTTCTCACCGCACTATGCTTACGCTGCGCACTTTGATTTTAATAGAACCATCATACTTTCTAGGCACAATCTCTAAGTTCACGTCCCCTAGAACTTATTTCTAACGTCGCGATTTAATCTGATTACAAAGTTTTATGCATTAGTCCTTGTTTCACTTATTACCCGCGAAGAAGTTTTATGAGAAGAATTTTAGGAGTGGTTCTTTCGTATTCATACATGCACACAGTCTTTTCATTCATACATCCATCAATCAATTATGAACTTTCGTTCATTCAGAGAAATGTTGTAGTTTTCATTGTTGTTGTTTTTCCACTACCCAGGGTTATTTTCGTAATTTGCCCTACAGGGGTATTTTTGTAATTTTTCAAAAGAAAAAAGTTCCTTGGTGATTTTGTCAATAAGGGTATTTTGGTAATTTTTTTTGAAATCCCGGGGGTATTTCAGAAATTTTTAAATTACAGGGGTATTTCGATAAATTTTAAAACTTGGGGGTATTTTGGTAATAAATCAGAGTAAATTTGTAAAGCTTAATAAATCAAGGGTATTTCCAAAATTTGCAAAACTTGAGGGTTCTTTTTGAGAATTTGTTTCCAAATCGGTGATGTTGCAAAATTTTTGAAATTCAAGGTCATTTTGGTAATTTTGTAAGTCAGGGGCAATTTCGTAATTTTTCAAAATCAAAGTATTTTGATATTTTGCAAATTAGGGTTTTTGGACTGGTTATAAAGTAATGAAATTTTTGATAAGAACTGTGGGTATTTTGGAAATTTCATAAACCAAGGGCAATTTAGTAATTTTGCAAATAATCATGTTTGCAATTCAAAAGGATAATTTTAAGAGTTTTAAAACTAGGTTTTTTTTTTTTTTTGAAAATACGGCTAGTTCCCTTTCGGGTTTTAGTTAAAGGTTTAGCCCATGAATAAGTCCTCTTGGTTAGGGTGAACCGAAGCTACGCACCAGGTAGGATTCGTGTGGAGAGAAGGTGAGTCACGCGGACTGCTTAAATACCAAGCTCCCACCGAATAGCAATCCTAGACATGCGCACAATGGTTGCCACACCCTAACTCGGCAGCTTAGACACAGGTTTGTTTAATTAAGCATTTAAAATCTTATGTAACTGTTGGGGTAAACTAGTCCTAGGGTTCAAGTACCTATCATACTATTCTACGTTCCATTCCATTTCTACCCTTCTACAAATCACAATATAAATCACACAAAAGATAGGGGTACTTACCTGGTGGACTGCGGGTCGGAGACTTAGGTGCCATGCCAGAAAAACCTGCTTATTTTCAAAAATATTTTTATAAAGCTTACTTGGGCTCGATTTGAAAATGTTTTGGGCCTTATACCACAGGCCGAGAGTTTAAAACTGGGCTCTGATACCAAATTGAAACACCCCAAACCCGGCCCACGAGCCCTGATCGGATCTGGTATGTTCCTCGAAGAAAACCGGTTCAAAATTCTTTTGTTACTTAGGAAAAACTTGTGTGATTTTTAAAAAAATATTGTTTGGGTTGGGCTTGTGTTGAAAACAAACTGGATTTTTATATTAGAAAACCCTTTTTTAATTTTAAGTAATAAACATATCGAGTATATTTTAAAATAAAATACTTAGTCTTTAACTTAATCAAAATTTGTAACACAATAAAACAACAAGTAGAAATAAAAATCGTTCATCATGGCCTTATGGCCTTATTACATCAAATAGTTTCCAAAATATTTCAAAGTACTAAAATAAATTCAAGAGTCCATAAAAATATAAACTTCATGTTGAGCATGGCCACCACAAGTACTGCCGTCCCGGTCCATCACAGTTCATCACCTGAAACATGGTCCCACAACGGGGTGAGTCAAACAGACTCAATGTGTACACGACACTAAATCATAATAGGATCAGGCATACAATAGTTACACATTCAAAACATAAAATACAAGTTATGATGCATTCCCAAACCCAAACCTAATTGTCCATCCGCTACACACCCCCGTACGTGCCAGTCTCACCGTGGGGACTACTAAGTCGACCCTCCTTCCGCTACACTCCAAATTGCGGTCTTAGGTCACCGCATTCGTGGTCTTAGGTCACCACGTTCAGATTACTGTGGTCTTAGGTCACCACTTTCAGATTACTGTGGTCTTAGGTCACCACTTTTCACTTCCCCTTTCAAACAAACCTATATGCCCATAACATATTATGCAATTACATGCCCAAGTTCACATTCTTATCATATTCTCATGTTACGAATAACATTTTTCATATTCCTAGTAGAAGTAGGAAACGTACCTGAGTACTTAGTACCATATCATGGTACTTTAGCCACTTTCATATACTTAATAACACATATATTAATAAACATAGCCATAATACATATTATAAAGTAGTGTGGGGTACACACCTGATTCGCTTAACAGATTCCTTGAGATCCCGAGATCAGATCTACTGCCTTAGATCTCAAGTTCCTACAATTGATTAATCACTTTTTACCTTAATAAAAAGCCATTCGGCCAAAATTCCAAATCCTAGTAGGATTAGTTTTCTTACCTTGTTGCCGGTTGGGTCACCAACAAATCCCGAAACTGTTCCTTGTTTCCCTAGGAATGTTGAAATCCTTAAAACCTTACGTTAGACTTAATCTTAATCATCAAAACATAAATCAAGGCCTTTGGCCGAATATTCACATGTCTTACCTTAATCTTAGAAATCCAGAATACCCCTCCTTTTAGTCGTCTACTCTGATAATACCGAAAGATCCTTCCATATTCGGCAACCAAAATATGTATGGGGTTAGATTATCTCTCGGCTAATCTAAAAGAAAAGAATGGAAATCAAACTTGCTCTTACCTTTGAAGAAATCGACAGCACCTATGCTTGAAGCCTTTCCAAGATTCGGCTTTTGAATGGATTGGTAAGGAGAAATAGGAAGAAAAGAAAGATGAAGAGATTGGCTTGCTTTACTAGGGTTTTTGGTTTTAACAAAATAGCAGAGAAAAGAGAGAATTGGCTAGGAAAAGTTTGGCAGAGAGAGGGGAATGTCTTAGGGAATTTTTGGCAGAGAGAAGAGAAGGAAGAAAGAATTGATGAGTAGCCCTATTTTCCTCCTTTTATAGCCGAACTACTACTCAGAATCCCTTACTTGGCCACCACTCTTCTTTATTTGATAGCTTTATCTCTTTAATTTAAAATAATTAAAGAAATATCCTTTATTATCTCTTATCTCTTAATAAAAATAATACTAATAATAATCCTGTTTTATCTCTTCCTTATCTATCAAAATAAAAGAAATAAATCCATATTTATCCATCTATTATCTCTTCAAAAAAAAAATAACCCAATTTAAATCCCTTATTTATCCCATTAATTGCCGAAATTTAAAGGGAATAAAACTCCCTTTTTCTAGAAGCCTTGCCGTCCACTCCTCTGCTTCTGGAAGCAAAAATAAAACTCCTTTTATTTGCTTCCCAAGTGACTCGAACTCAGGCCCAACACCTTGCATGTGGCGCCATTTCCAGAGGCCCTAAGTGGTATCTCCAGGCCACTTTTCCAAGCCTGTTTGTGTGTCAAATTTCACAAACTTTTTCTTTTAAGGCCACCTTGCCTTAATTTCCTCTTTTAAACTTTAAAACTCAACATTTCTAAGTCATTTCTAAGTTTCCAAAAATTTTCGTTCGGCTCTGTAAACTTGACATTTCCTTACATTTCCAAGTTTCCAAAAATGTTCACTTTCCTCTTTTAAACTTAACGTTTCCAAAGCATTTCCTTACATTTCCTTACATTTCCATACATTGCCTTACATTTCCATACATTTCCACACATTTCCATACATTTCCATACATTTCCATACATTTCCTTACATTTCCATACTTTTCCATACATTTCCATACATTTCCATACACCTTAGGGTTCCTAGAACTCATCAGAACACATCCAACACACCCACTGAGCCCACTATCTCATGAATTACGCACGAACGCATAACCCCTAATCTAGGATGTTACACCACCGGAATCATAGTGAATCATAACAATCATTTTTGTGGCGGTGCCACCGGGCTACACTTCTCTTCAACATTTTTCCCATCCCATGCAGAATTATGTAAATGCAACATACATAATAAAGCATAATATTTACAAATATAAACAACAATCATTAGTCCAATATTTTATTACAGTGAATCTACCCATTTTAGCACTTTTGAAAGTTGGCCCATTAAGGCAATCTAGTAAATCGGCCCATAGGGCATTTCGATAATTCGGCCCATAGGGGCATTTTAGTAATTCGGCCCATAAAGGCATTTCGGTAATTTGGCCCATAGGGGCATTTCGGTAATTCGGCCCATAAGGGCATTTCAGTAAATCTCACAGTTTTTAATATCGATTTTTGAAAAATCTATCGAAATAATGTAATTTAGGCCAATTTCTCGATTTATGCCATATCATGATTTTAATCATAAAAATAATAACGATCTATTTCCAATATGATATCGAATCTTAAAATCTACAGAATAACGGTGTGGGATTACACACCTGATTACGGTAAGGATTAAACCGTCTTGATCGTCGGCACCTATGACAACATAACACTCGATTAATCTAACGGACGAGATTTTTATTAATCCAAAACTAAACCAAGCGATCTATACTACTTACTCTCAAAATCGTGAACGACCACGATTTGTCGATTCTCACCGGATGATGGTCCACAACCCGGTGGAAAATCTCGAACCGCTGATACTGCCTTTCGCTTGAACTTAGGAGTAGGAATCACAAATCCGCTCCTTTTGTGATCTCCAATCGCTTTCCCTTTCAAATTGGTTCCACTTGCCTCCATAGGAAAAAGTCGTAATAAAAAACGATATTACAATATATATCGATTGTCTAAGGGAAAAAGGGTTCGGCTTACCACTATCTCCGTAGAATCAACGAGTGCATAATAACGGGCGATCCCTTGACAATAGTAGATCCAACTTTCCCCGATTGGACTTATGACTAGAATTGAATCTTCAATGATGTGGTATTCGGCCACCCACTATAACACTACGAAAAAGTATTGATCACAACATGAGAGTGATGGATAGAAATGATGTTTCAATAAGAAACAAAGTAAACTAACCGAATAATGATGAACACACATATTCGGCTAGGAAAAGAAAATGAAATGAAAAGAGGGATATAAGATCACTTACTGATTCGATTAAGAAGAGGTTGTCCAACACGAAAGGAAAAGAAATGGTGAAGAAGTAGGGTGGTATTAGGTTCGGCTATGGAGAGAAAATGGGCAAGAAAGTTTGATCACAAGATAATGTCAATTTAAGAAAAGAGAAAAGGTTGATGAGATGATTGAAAGAAAAGAATGGATGGAAGAAGAGTGCTTTGGTAGATTTGGCTATCAAGAGAAAATGGGCAAGAGTAAGTTGAGGGTTACAACAAAGCAAGGGAGAAAAATGAACAATTTTGGACTAAGAAGTTTCGGCCAAAGCAAGGGGAATGTTTCAGCAAGACAAAGAATAATGAACAATTTTTGTTCTTGAGTGATTTGGCAAGAAAGGAAAAAGGTTTGGAAAAGAAACTCAAAGTGTTCAAACAAAAGAAAAAAAAAATACCACTCAAGCACCAAAACTAGCAAAATGGCTTGCAAAATTCAGCTCTCCCTATTCCTTCACCAAAACCGTGTATAGTTTTGCCAAAAGGATAAGTGTTGACCAAAAACACTTTCCAAAACATTACCCATGAAAAAGGCCAACATGCTCCCTTCTCTTGCCTTTTTCTTTTGATTCTTTCCTTCATTATCCCTTATCTCCCTCCTTACCATAATCCTTAGCCACCTTTCCATAATTTAAAAAGTCCACCTTACCAAAAATACAACCATGGCCGACACTATGGATGGATAACTAAAAATTAAATCAAAATTTTGTACTTGATGGGATTTGAACCCCTTCCCTCCATGCTCTCCACTTGATGCCATAACCTCCTTGCCATATGCTCACTTATGCTAGCAAAATACACATTAATTTCCTTAAGCCTTAATGCCATTTACCTTCTCTCCTTAAAGTGCTTAAACACAAAAATTTTACTAAGGCCCAATTCAACCCCGAACCTTCTTAGGACTCCTAAACATACACAATTAATATTTTTAACTAGCTTAACGTAAGAAAAAAATGCAACACATAAAATTCTAAATTTTAGGATGTTACATTAAGCATGCACATTTCAATTATGTGTCCACTAGTCGTCGTTTGGTTAGGATCGCTCAGCTAATTCAGGTACATTTCAATCACGTATGAACAAAATACAGTCTTGGTTTTAACTGAAAACATGATCAATTGAGGCACAAACATTATAAGCATGAATCAAATAAATATTATTTAATCAAAGCAATCATCCTAGCTTAAATAAAATTAAGCTAACATTATTGTAAACAAGAACAAAGAACACATAGCAAACATTTTTAGATTGAATTAAAGAAAAGAAAGATTAAACCCAAATCAGAGTGGCAGTCACCCAAGACTTTGATCGATGAGACTCTTTCACTCCTTCGCTTTGCTCCTTTGCTGATGGCTTTCCAAGGTGGCTGACCAAGGGCTTTTTAAGAGGCTTAATTGATAAAATCTATATGAAGAGATGATGTTAGGCGTGGGGAATGAAAAATGCTTAGGAGAATTGAGAGAAAAGAGAGAATGATGAAGGATGAGGGGTGAGGGATGAAGGAATGAAGGGGTCTTATTTATAGGTGAAGAAAGGTGGGTAGTTTGCTAAAAATATCTGGGTTCAGTCTCTTCCAACTTCTTCCATGAGTGGCCGACCACAATTAGTGGAACTTGAGCTGATTTTTGCTTGATTTTTAAGCAATTTAAATGCCATAATAACTCAAGACTGAGACTCGGTCCAATATAAATCTTCGGGCAAATCTCTAATTTCTTCAACAATGCAAGGACCTTGTGTAATTAAATCAAAAAGTGGTTTAAATGGACAATCATGTGTAGCCGAATTTGGGTTGACTTGGTCTTCAATTTGGACGTTTTTTGTAATCCAACAAAGCTATCAGACCTGTCCAAAACAAATCAATAAGTTAAAGGACCAAGGAATAAAAATTATCCAATTTAAATAATTAATTACAACCCAAATTATTAATTAAATATTTAAAATGATTTATTAAATATAAATTTATATTTTATTATTTAATTTAATCATGCATGACCAATTTTATGTCTTAAAAATATAATATGTTCAAATAAGTATAAAATAAGCCATTTTATGCATGAAAACTATATAATAAAGTATAAAATCACATTTTAATAATTTCTATGTCCTAATTTCATATTTTCACATATTTCATTAATTTATTAAACAATTACTTAGTTTTAACAATGAATTTAAGTAAAAATGTGATAAGTTACATAGGAAAATCCTATATATTTTTCAGTTTACACACCCCCAAACTTAAATCATTGCTCGTCCGGAGTAATGTTTATGCACATCAAAAAGGTCTTGTTAAGGCAAAATTGCTAACTGTGTAAGCAGCATCAACTTTTGTCCCATAATCATGCACTAATAACTTCATGTTCATAGTTCTTCTTTATTAACAAGTAATTCATATGCAAACATTTATAGAATTTTATACTAAGTTTCAAAATATGACAACTTAAATCATAGTTTGCATGTACGTCACAGCCATAGATAACATTCTTCATTCAACATAATTTCTTATCAAACAATCATAAAGCTTATTTATGATCTTCATATGTTGAACTTAGTACTTCCTCTCCACTAATGTAGGCGACATAATCATCAAATCAATAGGTCTTTTATAAGGTTGTAATGGGGCTCGGTTAAAGGTAGGGATTTTTAAAAGATGAGACATTTTGGTTTCAAAATCTTAACCTTTAACTTTGTCTTGAATTTCTCGAAATATAGCCTTTTTCTTAAAGTGAACCTTTGGAACACCCCTAAACTTATTTTGAACTCAAGCTCATACATTTTTCCTTTTTGGAGACCGAGCAAACTTTTCTTCGCTTCTTCTTCGTCTCTCTTTTTTTTTAAGCATGAGCACATACATCTTTTTGAAAATTTCCTCAAGTGTTGATTATCAAGACAACTTTAGTTAAGATTGGTGTGCAAAAAATTAGGATAACTTAAAAAGATGGTAATGTGGCTTATAATGTAGGTTCATTGCAAAAAATAGACCTTTAACCTCAAAATTACAGTTTCAAGGGTCTAATATCATATGGTCGGCTTGAAAAGGCTTAAACGATCCAAAGAAATAGTGCCTATATCATTTTAGATTTTTATGTCCCCTAGGATTTCGCCTCAAGAAAGTTACTAAGTCAATTCTAAAGATATAAACCTTCATGCATGTCTAATCTCAAGAGAACTAAGTTTTCATGGCAAACATTACTAAGACTAAGATCATACAAGCATTCCATTCTTCATGATAACATACTTTCACTCAGATATAATCATCATTCATACTTGCATACAAACTATCTCATTAACTAAAAATGTCTCTAAACATTCATTTATTAAAATATACTTATGAAAGAAATGATTGAAACATACTTGAAATTTCAAAATTTGAACAATTTATTTGCTTTACCCCCCTTTAAAAAGAAGCAATGTCCTCATTGTAAGAACAAAGTAATGAATGAAAACTAAACACCAGGTAGGGTTGTAAAGAAAGAGAGGTGAGTCATTAAGACTGCTTAAATACCAAGTCTTTCCTAATAACCCAATCCTAGACATGTTCATTCCCATTACCACATCACTTAGTCTTTTCCTTTCTAAAGAAGTGTTAAGTTTATTCATGCTTGTTATGTTTTATTCAATAGACATTAAATCCTAATTACAAAAGACATAAATTCCTAATGACCTAAAAGTAATTAAATCAATAACAAGACAAGAATGCCCCCTTTTATTTTTCTGACTTATTCCCCTTGTCTTCTTCAGCTCAGCTTGCACAATCAGTATCTTCCGTCCATGGCTCAAAGATAGCATCTTTTTCTTTCGAATGATGACCTCAGTAGCATCTTCATAGTTAAACTAGCATAGAATTCCCGAACTAGTTCATTATCTGGAAGTGAACGAGTATCACAAAATCGTTCCCACTTGAGAGCATTGATTTTCTTTCTAATCAGTATAGGAAAAACCATCAAATCATTATTCTTCAAGTCTAAACCTTTTTTCCGGCATCATAGGTTAATGCTTGAAGATTGAATCAAATCACTCTTTCACTTCATCAATCAAAATCGGGTTTTCAGGAGTAGTCTTTGAAGATCTTGTTCTTTTACGAGACATGGTATCTTCTCTTGAGAATTTGACAAAGTTTCTGCACAAGGGAGAAAAGAGAAATCGGTAAGGTGGGTAAGGACTTGCTACGACGAAAATCTTGCAACGGCAAGGATGGTGCGGCGGCAACGACAGCGTGCGATAGCAATGGCGGTGTGCGGCAGCAACGTTGGTGCTTCGACAATCTTCTTGCAGCGGCAATAGGTGATTTCAGAAAAAAGGGAAGAGAAACTAGGGTTTCTTTCGGGATTTGTGGCTAGCAGCACAAGAGGGAGATTTATTGATTTTTAGGGTTAAGCAAATTGCTTTGAGGGATATGAAAAATAGTAGAATGAAGAGGAGTTTATATAGGGAAGAATTAGGGCAACATGTAGCGAAAATTTAGCTACATTAGGGTTACTTGGGCGACAAGAAATGGGAGTGGTGGAAAAGTATGGATTTCTCCCTTCTTTTTGCTGTCTTGGGCCTCAAACTCAGATTGTGTTTACAAACTTACTCAAAAAAAAAAACTGATTAGTACTTGGGCCAAATTTGACCCCCTTTATTAACATAAAAATTTAAAATTTAAACAAAAACAAATGAAACTTAAAATTTTAAATCCTAATTAGAAAATTTCTTCTTAACATATTATATTAAATTAATTCCCAAAAAAGGTTGGAGAGGTCACAATGGTCCTGCTTAAGTTCCAATCTCCTTAGACAGAATTAATTAAATGTAATAAGTTAAGAAAATAAGTTCTAATTATTTATTTATTTACAAAACGAGTTCATGAAAAATCAAGGGTCTGTTAATTTGAATGAGGATTCAACTCGCTCAACTTAACCATCCCAGTTGTGTTTGAGACGTTGACCATTAACTTTAAACGTACCTCCATAATTGTCATATAATTCAATAGCTCCATAAGGATAAACTCGGTAAATGGTATAGGGTCCTTTCCATCGGGATTTAAACTTCCCAGGAAATAACTTCAACCTTGAACTAAACAACAAAACCTTCTGACCTTTTTTAAACTCGCGAGGTTGTATATGACTATCATGCCATCTCCTTGATCTTTCTTTACACATTTTGGCATTCTCATAGGAAAACAACCTCAGCTCTTCCAACTCACCAAGTTGTAGCATCCTTCTCTCACCGGCTTGCTTAAGATCAAAGTTCAACTGCTTCAAAGCCCAGTGAGCTCTATTCTCCAACTCTAATGAAAAATGACATGCCTTTCCAAAGACTAACCGATAAGGAGTCGTTCCTAACGATGTCTTAAATGTTGTTCGATAGGCCCATAATGCATCATTGAGCCTTCGAGACCAATCTTTTCTGCTAGGGCTTTGTAACACCCTGGTTTAGGGGCTAGGCAATTTGGGTAGAATTCATGTGTTGGAAGGTTTTGGGGTGTTTTTGGATGTGTTTTAAAGGTTTAAGAATGCTTGGATGAAAGGGGAAGGCTTTGAAAAATTTTGGATTTTTAGGGTAAAAAGGGGAAATAGGGCAAGAAGGCTTTAAAATAAATTTTTGGAGTTTAGGACACAAGGAAGGAGTTGGCAAAGTGGCATGGAGGCGCTGCTTGGGGCTTGGGAAGGAGACGCCTAAGGGAACAAAGGTTCGAGTTGCTGGGGCAGCAATTTTGTTTTTATTTTTGCGTCAAGGGACTGGGCTAAGTAGGCCTTAAAAATAAATGGCCAGGTTGATGGACATGAAAGTCCAACTGGCGAAGTGGCTCTCATGCGCCACTTAGGCGCTAGAGGTAAGCGAGGGCGCAGGTTCGAGGGCCTGGAGCGGCATTTTGGAGTTTTATTTTTGTTATGGGTGATGGGCTGAAGTACGAAGGCTTTATAAATAATTGTTGGGGCTATTTGGCATAAAAATCAAAGTGGCCGAGTGGCCTGGGCGTTGGAGGAGAGGTGTGCAGCAGGTTGGTGCTAGGTTCGAACCCAAGGCTGTGCAATTGGAGTATTATTTTTATTTTACTCTTATTTTTGCAGCAGCTTGGTGAACGGTGGACGGCACATGGAACCTCTAATTGGGGATAAGGATTGAGTTAAATTTGTTCGGTGGGATAATGGTTTATTATTAATTTTATTTTTGTTTTATTTTTATTTAAATTGAAAAGGTGACATAGGATGAAGGTGGGATTAGTGTTTAATTTGATCTAGTATTTGTTTTTATTTATTGTAGGATAATTATTATTTTTATAAGTGGGATAATAGTGGAACAATTCAAATTGTTTTTGAATTGAACTAATTCAAATTAATTTGAATTAGTAGGTGTTGGCCGAACCTTGGGTTCTTCATACGGGATAGTGGCCGAATTTTATAAATAGGGGGAGCACCCTTTTCATATTTTTTTTCTCTCCTTTTATTGCTTGTGCCGAAATCTATTTTTTCTTCTCCAGTGTTCTTGCCGAATTTGAAGCAAGAGAGATTCTTTATTTTCCCCAATTATTTTGCGTAGGCCAAGACTTCTTTAATGTTGAACACCATTGCCGAAACCTCTTAACTCTTTTTCAGTTAGCCTAAGCCGAATATCCATAGCCTTTTCTCCTTTTCTTTTCTTTATTTGTTTTAGCCGAATCTCCTCCCAAACCTGGTCGAAATCTCCTTTTGATAGCCTAGGGTGGTGGCCGAATATCAACAAAGGTGATCTCCTTGGTTCATCTCCATTCGATTTTAAGGCCAACGCAAGGGAGCACTTAGGGGCTGTTCAGATTCGGCTACTCAAGGTAAGGGTTAGGTACTATTCGGCCAAAGGGGTCCTCTTTTCATGGATTTTTGTTATAAGCCATATTTGGCATTTGTGGTAACCGATTCTGACCTTGACCATTTAGGAGTTTTAGCAGTGATTAAGGAGCTTTCGGGATTTCAAGACTCTGTCGGTAAGGATGAGTAGTTTATGATTATTCGTTTGAGATTTGTATTAACCAAGTTTTGATTAGATATCGTTATGGATGCGAATACCAGTCAAGGTGAGCAAGGGAAAGTCCTTGTCCCGAAGTTTAAGAAAAGAGCCGTCTCGGCAGTTCGGGATTGGCCACCGGGGTGTGGACGTGCAGCAGAAAACGATAGGCAGATAGCTGTAGTCTCGCTAAGCGATAGCGTCGAAATCGAGGGTTTAGAGCTTCAGGTTATAAGGTGTGTAACTAACTCACTGTTTCCGAGTTTTATGTGTTATATGTTTTACTAACAAGTGCAGTAATAAGTGTGCCATATATATCCTTAAAGGGTATAGCGATGATCAGGTTAGTATCGAACCTTTGCAATGTGATTACTTGCTTGTATATGAGTATGTTTATGAATATTAATAAGCATGTGCATGCAGTATCATGATTATGTTTTATGTGGCATGTGCATGGGTGGGTTATGAAAAGAAGGTACGGGTGTACTTTGAGTACGTGGTTGATGTCAGCTTTGTGCTACATCGTGGATTGGCGCTGACTGAGGTCGCGTTGTGGATCTTTGCGATTTAGTTCGCGTGGTTACCTTGATTGCTATCGGCTTTATGCCATATCGTGGCTTGATGGGTTGCTATGTGCCCCATCGTGGATGGCATTGGTTGCCTTTTTGGACGGAAAAGGAGAGGGTGACTCGATAGTCCCTTGGTGTGTGGTAGGCTGGATAAGGGGGTGTGTAGCGGATGGACCTTAGGATTGGGTTGGGTATCATGATTGCATGGTTTCGTTATGAATTGATATGGAAATGGGCCAAGCCCAATATGAAATATGAATAGGTATGTTTTGAGAACATACGTGGAAATGGGCCAGGCCCAGTGATCAGTGAATTAATAAGAAAAGGGCCTAGCCCAGTGCTTGAATATGATTTGATTGTGGGCTAAGCCCAGATTGTGGTAATGTCTAAATGATTATATTTATATGTTGCATTTGATAATTGGGTTGATTTGTGGCTAGCATGTGGGTGGATATCAGTGGTTCTAATTACACACTGAGTCTGTATGACTCACCCAATTATTTATCCAACATCGCAGGTGACAGGATGATTGGACCGGGTTGGAGTGGATACAAGGTGGCCCATGCAGAGGACGTTTTTAATCTTTTCTTTATGCGTTTTATTATCGAGTACTTGGATTAATTATTTTTGTAATAAGGGCCTTATTATTATTATTATTATTATTATTATTATTATTATTATTATTTTTGTTATCACTATTTTTGATATTACTTGATATTATGGTTTACTTAAAGAAATTATTATGTGAAGATAATTTTAGTTTTAGCAACCTATTTAATCAAAGTATTTATATATTTTTTATACTAAAGTTTTACTATGGATTATTTTTTTAATAACAAAGCTTTATTTATAATTATGAAAGAAAAGACATGGTTTCCAAAAGTTAATAAAATTTTCAAGTTTTATTCTAAAGTCAAAGATTTTGCAAACGGTTTTCGCAGTGACATAACTAGATCCGGTCAGGACTTGTGGGCCGGGTTTGGGGGTGTTACAGTTTGGTATCAGAGCCAGGTTCAAAACTCGGCTTTGAGGGTTTTGGGGCCCAAAAACGTTTTCAAATGGGCTTTTCAAAAATATGGGTTTTTATGAAATATTTTCAGGTTATTCTGGCATGGCACCTGTACCTCCGGCCCGAGTCCACCAGGTAAGTACTTCAGACTTGTGAAGTAGCTTGTTATATGAACTGTTATGGGCTTAGTTGGGCTCGTAGATTAGTGAACTAGGATCTATTGAACCCTAGGACTAGTCTACTCAAACATATACATAAGACTTAAAAATTACTGAACAAACCTACGACTAAGTCGCCGAGTTAAGGTGTGGCAACCTGTGTGCGCATGTCTAGGATTGGATCCGGAAGAGCCTGGTACTTAAGCAGTCCTTGTGACTCACCTCCTCTTCGCAGGAATCCTACCTGGTGCGTAGCTACGGTTCACCTTAACCAAGAGGACTTGTTCATAGGCTAAACCGATTATTAAAACCCGAAAGGGATTAGCCTTACTGTTTTAAAATCTTTAGTTCTAAAATTTCCAAAATTTACCCCTTTGGGTTGTAAACCCTAAATCTGATTTTGAAAAACATTTTCTCGATTTACCAAAATTACCAAAATGCCGCTAGTGGCAAAATTACAAAAATGCCCCTGTATTGTAAAATTACCGCACTACCCTCAACTTTTATTAAAATGATTTTACTTCATCCTGAGTTTCAAATATTAAGATTCCCTGATTTGGGGAGAATCTACGAAAATACCCCTGGTTTCCAAAATTCTATCGTGCCTTAAATTTGGCAAATTTTCAGAAATACCCTCCAGTTGTTGAAATTTCAAAATGTTCGGGTTTACTAAAGTTTTAAAATTTCTCTGGTTTATTACGAAAATGTCCCTGTAGGACAAAATGACGAAAATACCCCTGGGGTAGAAAAGGGCAGAAAGGTCCGAATAGTGAATGTGTGTGGTGGATACCACTGAGTGTGCCTTTACTGAGGAAGGAATGTGTTTTTGATGATGAATGGATGTGTGTGTGAATGTGATTCTTGAACTAGAGTAGTAAACTCGAACTGAACTTTGTGTGATCGAAAGAATTACTTTTAAATACCCTTCTCTCATAAAATTTGCTCGTGGTTAAATAGTGGAACAATTTCTAATGCATAAAACTTGTTAATCAGATTAAATCGCGACGATAGAGATGAGTTCTAGGGGACGCGGTAGAGGTAGGATGGCAGCTTCGGAACCCGTAGGGTCTGACCATGGGTCAGGAAATGAAGTGCCGCCGCCAGTCGTAGGCGCGGAAGATCAAGATCAGGCAGGAGGGGAAGATGCAGTGTCACAAGCTATGTTACGCGTGCTACAGCAAGTGGTAAGAGCTGGTATGGGAAACGGAGCTCGGAAGTCAGTGTCCGAGAGGCTCAGGTCGAACGGGGCTGAAGTTTTTAGAGGAGTATCGGGAGTGGCTCCGAATGTAGCAGAATATTGGCTGGAAGGGGTCGAAAGAATTATGGACGACTTGGATTGTACCCTAGAGGAAAAGCTGAAAGGTGCTGTTTCGCTACTTCGGGACGAGGCTTATCGATGGTGGCTCACGGTTAGGCAAGGTGCTCCGGCAGATCGATTGGATTGGGATTACTTTAAGGCTAAGTTTGAAGGGAAGTATGTAGGAGCCAGTTACTTAGACGCACAAAGGAAGGCGTTTCTGAATCTAGTACAAGGGAATAAGTCGGTAGCGGAGTATGAAGCGGAATTCGTGCGACTAAGTCAGTACGCCAAAGGAATCGTGGCTACTGATTATGAAAGGAGTGTTCGATTCGAGGATGGGCTGCGAGATGAGTTGCGGGAGTTGATCGCTCCGCAAAGAGAAAGGGACTTCGCCATTCTGGTAGAGAAAGCTCGGATCGCTGAAGAGGTTAAAAAGACTATAAGAGAAAACCGAGGGAAGAATAGGAACGAGAATAAGAGAAGGGTTGAGCCGTCAGCATCATTTGGAGATGCTCAGAAAAGACCAAGGATTGAGAATCCTGTGCGTGCACTTGTCCCAGTGGATCGGAATCGTTCTTGTGTTCGATGTGGAAGACCTCACACAGGAGAGTGTTGGGGGAATAGTAAAGAATGCTTCCGGTGCGGATCTAAGGCATATCTGGTTAAGAATTGTCCTCGAGCAACGAGGGGTCGTGGTTCTAGTCAAAGTCAACCAAGGATGTGATATCGGGTAAGCTCCTTTGTTTTGGAATATTCTTTAATTGTTTTCCTTGTTTGTAAGTTAGCTTTTTCCTGTACGATTTGGATCCTGAATGAGAACTTAGAAACTATGTTTGGGGAAGTATGATAGCCTTAGTAAGATCAGAGTGCGCAGCATAAGCGTAAGGTGGTAAGATAGGTTGTACGGACGTTCGTTAGTAAAGTAATTTCGAGGACGAAATTATTTTAAGGAGGGTAGAATTGTAACACCCTGGTTTAGGGGCTAGGCAATTTGGGTAGAATTCATGTGTTGGAAGGTTTTGGGGTGTTTTTGGATGTGTTTTAAAGGTTTAAGAATGCTTGGATGAAAGGGGAAGGCTTTGAAAAATTTTGGATTTTTAGGGTAAAAAGGGGAAATAGGGCAAGAAGGCTTTAAAATAAATTTTTGGAGTTTAGGACACAAGGAAGGAGTTGGCAAAGTGGCATGGAGGCGCTGCTTGGGGCTTGGGAAGGAGACGCCTAAGGGAACAAGGGTTCGAGTTGCTGGGGCAGCAATTTTGTTTTTATTTTTGCGTCAAGGGACTGGGCTAAGTAGGCCTTAAAAATAAATGGCCAGGTTGATGGACATGAAAGTCCAACTGGCGAAGTGGCTCTCATGCGCCACTTAGGCGCTAGAGGTGAGCGAGGGCGCAGGTTCGAGGGCCTGGAGCGGCATTTTGGAGTTTTATTTTTGTTATGGGTGATGGGCTGAAGTAGGAAGGCTTTATAAATAATTGTTGGGGCTATTTGGCATAAAAATCAAAGTGGCCGAGTGGCCTAGGCGTTGGAGGAAAGGTGTGCAGCAGGTTGGTGCTAGGTTCGAACCCAAGGCTGTGCAATTGGAGTATTATTTTTATTTTACTCTTATTTTTGCAGCAGCTTGGTGAACGGTGGACGGCACATGGAACCTCTAATTGGGGATAAGGATTGAGTTAAATTTGTTCGGTGGGATAATGGTTTATTATTAATTTTATTTTTGTTTTATTTTTATTTAAATTGAAAAGGTGACATAGGATGAAGGTGGGATTAGTGTTTAATTTGATCTAGTATTTGTTTTTATTTATTGTAGGATAATTATTATTTTTATAAGTGGGATAATAGTGGAACAATTCAAATTGTTTTTGAATTGAACTAATTCAAATTAATTTGAATTAGTAGGTGTTGGCCGAACCTTGGGTTCTTCATACGGGATAGTGGCCGAATTTTATAAATAGGGGGAGCACCCTTTTCATATTTTTTTTTCTCTCCTTTTATTGCTTGTGTCGAAATCTATTTGTTCTTCTCCAGTGTTCTTGCCGAATTTGAAGCAAGAGAGATTCTTTATTTTTCCCAATTATTTTGCGTAGGCCAAGACTTCTTTAATGTTGAACACCATTGCCGAAACCTCTTAACTCTTTTTCAGTTAGCCTAAGCCGAATATCCATAGCCTTTTCTCCTTTTCTTTTCTTTATTTGTTTTAGCCGAATCTCCTCCCAAACCTGGTCGAAATCTCCTTTTGATAGCCTAGGGTGGTGGCCGAATATCAACAAAGGTGATCTCCTTGGTTCATCTCCATTCGATTTTAAGGCCAACGCAAGGGAGCACTTAGGGGCTGTTCAGATTCGGCTACTCAAGGTAAGGGTTAGGTGCTATTCGGCCAAAGGGGTCCTCTTTTCATGGATTTTTGTTATAAGCCATATTTGGCATTTGTGGTAACCGATTCTGACCTTGACCATTTAGGAGTTTTAGCAGTGATTAAGGAGCTTTCGGGATTTCAAGACTCTGTCGGTAAGGATGAGTAGTTTATGATTATTCGTTTGAGATCTGTATTAACCAAGTTTTGATTAGATATCGTTATGGATGCGAATACCAGTCAAGGTGAGCAAGGGAAAGTCCCTGTCCTGAAGTTTAAGAAAAGAGCCGTCTCGGCAGTTCGGGATTGGCCACCGGGGTGTGGACGTGCAGCAGAAAACGATAGGCAGATAGCTGTAGTCTCGCTAAGCGATAGCGTCGAAATCGAGGGTTTAGAGCTTCAGGTTATAAGGTGTGTAACTAACCCACTGTTTCCGGGTTTTATGTGTTATATGTTTTACTAACAAGTGCAGTAGTAAGTGTGCCATATATATCCTTAAAGGGTATAGCGATGATCAGGTTAGTATCGAACCTTTGCAATGTGATTACTTGCTTGTATATGAGTATGTTTATGGATATTAATAAGCATGTGCATGCAGTATCATGATTATGTTTTATGTGGCATGTGCATGGGTGGGTTATGAAAAGAAGGTACGGGTGTACTTTGTGTACGTGGTTGATGTCAGCTTTGTGCTACATCGTGGATTGGCGCTGACTGAGGTCGCGTTGTGGATCTTTGCGATTTAGTTCGCGTGGTTACCTTGATTGATATCGGCTTTATTCCATATCGTGGCTTGATGGGTTGCTATGTGCCCCATCGTGGATGGCATTGGTTGCCTTTTTGGAGGGAAAAGGAGAGGGTGACTCGATAGTCCCCTGGTGTGTGGTAGGCTGGATAAGGGGGTGTGTAGCGGATGGACCTTAGGATTGGGTTGGGTATCATGATTGCATGGTTTCGTTATGAATTGATATGGAAATGGGCCAAGCCCAATATGAAATATGAATAGGTATGTTTTGAGAACATACGTGGAAATGGGCCAGGCCCAGTGATCAGTGAATTAATAAGAAAAGGGCCTAGCCCAGTGCTTGAATATGATTTGATTGTGGGCTAAGCCCAGATTGTGGTAATGTCTAAATGATTATATTTATGTGTTGCATTTGATAATTGGGTTGATTTGTGGCTAGCATGTGGGTGGATATCAGTGGTTCTAATTACACACTGAGTCTGTATGACTCACCCAATTATTTATCCAACATCGCAGGTGACAGGATGATCGGACCGGGTTGGAGTGGATACAAGGTGGCCCATGCAGAGGACGTTTTTAATCTTTTCTTTATGCGTTTTATTATCGAGTACTTGGATTAATTATTTTTGTAATAAGGGCCTTATTATTATTATTATTATTATTATTATTTTTGTTATCACTATTTTTGATATTACTTGATATTATGGTTTACTTAAAGAAATTATTATGTGAAGATAATTTTAGTTTTAGCAACCTATTTAATCAAAGTATTTATATATTTTATACTAAAGTTTTACTATGGATTATTTTTTTAATAACAAAGCTTTATTTATAATTATGAAAGAAAAGACATGGTTTCCAAAAGTTAATAAAATTTTCAAGTTTTATTCTAAAGTCAAAGATTTTGCAAACGGTTTCCGCAGTGACATAACTAGATCCGGTTAGGACTTGTGGGCCGGGTTTGGGGGTGTTACAGGCTTACTACCTTTTCAAGGATACCTTTGATTTCATGGTTCACTCTTTCAACTTGCCTAATAGACTGGGGGTGAAAGGCAGTAGCAATCTTGTGCTTCACATCATAATTTTCAAGCAACCACTTAAGCCATTTGTTCACAAAGTGAGAACCTTCATCACTAATAATAGCTCTTGGTGTCCCAAATCATGTAAACACATACTTATGTAGGAATCGTATGACTACCTTAGCATCATTTGCAAGGTATGTTTCAGCTTCAACCCACTTGGATACATAGTCCACAGCAACTAAGATGTATTTGTTCCCATACGAAGAAGGAAACGGGCCTAAGAAGTCAATGCCCCATACATCAAATAATTCAATCTCCAAAATGTTTGTCAAGGGCATCTCATTCCTCCTTGATATATTTCCTGTTCTTTGGCATTTATCACAGTTCTTCACATAAGCATAAGCATCTTTGAATAGCGTAGGCCAAAAGAAACCTGCTTGTAAAATCTTTGCTGCGGCACGTGAACCACCAAAGTGTCCCCTACATAGAAATGAATGGCAATGATATAAGATCTCAGCAATCTTACTTTCAGCTACACACTTTCGGATTATATTATCTGCACACTGTTTAAACAAAAGCGATCCTCCCAAATATAATACCGACTATTATGAATGAATTTTTTCCTTTGTTGGTATGTCATTTCTCGAGGAATTATTCCACATGCAAGATAATTGGCAAAATCAGCAAACCAAGGTGTTTCATGAATTCGACTTACCTCAAATAAGTGTTCATCTGGAAAATTCTCGTTGATAGGTACACATGATCAAGTTACCTCATCTTGCTCCAACCTTGACAGATGATCAGCTATTTGATTTTCGACACCTTTTCTGTCTTGGATCTCAAGGTCAAATTCTTGGAGTAAAAGTATCCAACGAATTAGCCTTGGTTTCGCATCTTTCTTCGTGAGCAAGTATTTAATGGTCGCATGGTCAGTAAATACTGTAACTTTGGTACCTATAAGATATGAGAGGAATTTGTCAAAAGAAAAAACTATAGCAAAGAGTTCCTTTTCAGTTACCGTATAATTGAGTTGGGCTCCCGTCAAAGTTCTACTTGCATAGTAAATAGGGTGAAACACTTTGTTTCTTTTTTGACCCATCACATCTCCAAAGGCATAATCACTTGCATCGCACATCAACTTAAAAGGTGAGCTCCAATCAGGTGTAATGATTATTGGGGCTGAGATTAACCATTTTGTTATATCTTTAAAAGCTTCTAAACATGATTTTTTGAAATCAAACACTGTATCTTTCTCTAACAATAAACACAACAGTTTAGAAATTTTCGAGAAATCTTTGATAAACCTTAGGTAAAAATCGACATGGCCTAAGAAACTTCTGACTCCTTTCACATTAATTAGGGCCGGTAATCTTTCAATTACATTCACCTTTGCTTTATCGACTTCAATTCCACTCTTTGAGATTTTATGCCCTAAGAAAATCCCTTCCTTAACCATAAAGTGACATTTTTCCTAGTTAAGGACAAGATTTGTCTCTTCACATCTCTTCAGCACCTTAGCCAAATTACTTAAACAAATATCATAAATGTTACCAAAAAAAAGAAAAATCATCCATGAAAACCTTAACAAAATTTTCAACCATATCAGTGAATATTGCCATCATGCATCGTTGAAATGTTGCAGGTGCATTGCATAAACCAAAAGGCATTCACCTAAAAGCAAACGTACCGTATGGACAAGTAAAGGTTGTTTTATGTTGGTCCTCAGAAGCTACAACTATTTGGTTATATCCCGAATAGCCATCTAAAAGATAATAGAATTCATTATCTGCCAGTCGATCTAACATCTGATCCATAAAAGGCAATGGAAAATGGTCCTTTCGAGTGGCTTTATTCAACTTTCTGTAATCAATACAAATTCTCCAACCAGTAACAAGTCTTGTTGGAATCAACTCGTTACGCTCATTTTCAACAATCTATTCCACCTTTCTTCGGTATACACTGCATCGGACTTACCCACGAACTATTTGAAATAGAATAGATGATTCCTGCATCTAACCATTTGATCACTTCCTTTCTCACAACTTCTTTCATAATAGGATTGGGCCTCCTTTGCCCATCAATTCGAGCTCTTTCACCTTCTTCTAAAATAATTTTATGCATACAAAAAGAAGGGCTTATACCTCGAATCAGCTATGGTCCAACCGATTGCTTTCTTAAATTTCTTTAGAACAGCAATTAGTTGCTCCTCTTGCTCTTTCGTCAGTTTTGCTGAAATAATCACAGACAAAGTGAAATAGTCACCTAAATAACCGTATTTTAAATGGGAAGAAAGTACCTTTAGTTCGAGTTTAGGTGGTTCTTCAATTGACAACTTGGGTTGCACAAATTCTCTGATTTCTAACTCCAACGGTTCAAACCGTGTGGATTGAATAAAATTTCTCGGATTGGCTTCCATCAAAGCCATGTTTTCTTCACCTTCTTCATCTTCCAAAGGGTCAAGATCTAAGGCTTTCTCCAAAGGATCTTCTTCAAAATTGCTTTCCATAGAAACCAAGGTTTCTATCTCTTCCATAGCTAAACACTCTTCTGCCGGATCGGGAAATTTCATCGCTTTAAGAATGTTAAAGGTTACCTGATCGTCTTGAACTCGCATGATGAGTTCAGCTTTCTGCACATCAGTTAACCTTCTTCCCGTGGCTAAGAAAGGTTTCCCAAGGATGATCGGAACTTCCTTATCTGCTTCAAAATCTAAGACAATGTGTCGAAACCTTTTTTTTGTAAAACGGGAATCGACTTTGGTTTTGCAAACGAAAATAAAAAACGAGAGTCACCACCAATCTTTTTGATGAGGTTTGATTGGGTCACCCCGTAAAACGGTTGTTTTTAATAAACAGTTTGATTTATCAAAACAATGATTTTGGTCTACGAAACTTAGAAAATGGGTCTGGGAGTCGGTTACGTACGAGGAAGGGCTAGCACCCTCATAACGCCCAAAATTGGTACCGAATTGATTGATTAATGTCTTAATGTCAAAAAATTAAAAATATTCGAAAAATACGTGTAACACCCTAGTTTAGGGGCTAGGCAATTTGGGTATAATTCAAATGTTGGAAGGGTTTTGGATGTGTTTTAGAAGTTTAAGAATGCTCGGATTGAAGGGGAAAGGCTTAGGAAAAATTTTAATTTTAGGGTTAAGAAATGGAGCTGGGCTTAAGAGGGCTTAAGAAAATTATTTGGATGATTATGGCACAAGAAAGACTTTGGCAAAGTGGCGTTGAGGCGCTGCTTGGGGGCTTTGGAAGGTGGCGCCTAAGTGAGCAAGGGTTCGAGCTGCTGGGGCAGCAATTTGTTTTTAATTTTGCGTCAAGGGGCTGGGCTAAGTAGGCCTTAAAAATAAAAGGGGCAGGATTGATGGACATGGAAGTCCAGTGGCAAAGTGGCACTCATGCACCACTTAGGCGCTGGAGGGGGGTGAGGTCGCGGTTTCGAGGGGCCGGAGAAGCATTTGGCGTTTTTATTTTTGTTGGTGGTTATGGGCTTGAGTAGAAAGGGTTTAAGAATAAATGTTGGGGCTTTATGGCATAAAAATCAAAGTGGCCGAGTGGCCTGGGGCTTTGGAGGGAGGCGTGCAGCAGTTGGTCCCAGGTTCGAATCCAAGGCTGTGCAATTGAAGTTTTATTTTTATTTCACCCTTATTTTTGCAGCAGCTTGGTAAAGATTGGACGGCACATGGGTGAGTTGTTTAGTTCTTCTTGAATTCGGCTGGAAGGAGTGATAAGGGTGGGTTTTTATTATTTTTTTATTCTAGATAATGGTAGGATAATTGTAGGAGTATTTTATTTAGTTTAAAATTTGTAATTAGAAGATGAATTGCTGTTACTTTATTTTAATAGATAAGGTTAGATTAGTGTTGTTTAGTTTTTTGAATTCGGCTGGTGGGAATCTTGCTTTATTTTATTTATTTTTTTCTTTGTTTATTGGGGGATTATTTTAGTTAGTTTTTATTAGTATATAGGAGATAATGGCTGTTTGGGTTACTATTTTTGATTTGATAAGGAGATAAAATAGAGATAATTTAGTTAGGGAATTGGACTAATTCAATTAATTTGAATTAGTAGTTGATGGCCGAATGATGGATTCTTCAGGTGGGTAGGTGCCGAATTTTATAAATAGGGGGAGCACCCTTTTCATATTTTTTTCCTCTCCTTTTATTGCTTGTGCCGAAATCTATTTGTTCTTCTCCTGTGTTCTTGCCGAATTTGAAGCAAGAGAGATTCTTTATTTTTTTTTCCCAATTATTTGCGTAGGCCAAGACTTATTTAATGTTGAACACCATTGCCGAAACCCCTTAACTCTTTTTCAGTTAGCCTAAGCCGAATATCCATAGCCTTTTCTCCTTTTCTTTTCTTTATTTGTTTTTGCCGAATCTCCTCCCAAACCTGGTCGAAATCTCCTTTTGATAGCCTAGGGTGGTGGCCGAATATCAACAAAGGTGATCTCCTTGGTTCACCTCCATTCGATTTTAAGGCCAACGCAAGGGAGCACTTAGGGGCTGTTCAGATTCGGCTACTCAAGGTAAGGGTTAGGTGCTATTCGGCCAAAGGGGTCCTCTTTTCATGGATTTTTGTTATAAGCCATATTTGGCATTTGTGGTAACCGATTCTGACCTTGACCATTTAGGAGTTTTAGCAGTGATTAAGGAGCTTTCGGGATTTCAAGACTCTGTCGGTAAGGATGAGTAGTTTATGATTATTCGTTTGAGATCTGTATTAACCAAGTTTTGATTAGATATCGTTATGGATGCGAATACCAGTCAAGGTGAGCAAGGGAAGGTCCCTGTCCCGAAGTTTAAGAAAAGAGCCGTCTCGGCAGTTCGTGATTGGCCACCGGGGTGTGGACGTGCAACAGAAAACGATAGGCAGATAACGGTAGTCTCGCTAAGCGATAGCCTCGAAATCGAGGGTTTAGAGCTTCAGGTTATAAGGTGTGTAAGTAACCCACTGTTTCCGGGTTTTATGTGTTACATGTTTTACTAACAAGTGCAGTAATAAGTGTGCTATATATACCCCTAAAGGGTATAGCGATGACCAGGTTAGTATCGGACCTGTTGCAATGTGATTATTTGTTTATGAGCATGTTTATGGATATTAATAAGCATGTGCATGCATTATCACGATTATATTTTATGTGGCATGTGCATGGGTGGGTTATGAAAAGAAGGTACGGGTGTACTTCGAGTACGTGGTTGATGTCAGCTTTGTGCTACATCGTGGATTGGCGCTGACTGAGGTCGCGTTGTGGATCTTTGCGATTTAGTTCGCGTGGTTACCTTGATTGATATCGGCTTTATGCCATATCGTGGCTTGATGGGTTGCTATGTGCTCCATCGTGGATGGCATTGGTTGCCTTTTTGGAGGGAAAAAGAGAGGGTGACTCGATAGTCCCCTGGTGTGTGGTAGGCTGGATAAGGGGGTGTGTAGCGGATGGACCCTAGGTTTGGGTTGGGTATCATGTTGCATTGTTTCTTTATAAAATGATATGGAAATGGGCCAAGCCCAATATGACATGTGGATAGGTATGTTTTGGGAACATACGTGGAAATGGGCCAAGCCCAGTTGATATGTGGTTTATTGAGGAATGGGCCTAGCCCAGTATTTGAGTATGATTTGAATGTGGGCCAAGCCCAGATTGTGGTAATTGTTAAAATGAATATATATTACTTGTTGCATTTGATAATTGGGATATTATGTGGCTAGCATGTGGGTGGATTTCAGTGGTTAACTTACACACTGAGTCATTATGACTCACCCAATTATTTATCCAACATCGCAGGTGACAGGATGATCGGACCGGGTTGGAGTGGGTACAAGGTGGCCCATGCAGAGGACATTTTTAATCTTTTCTTTATGCATTTTATTATCGAGTACAAGGAGATTAATTTAATTATTTTTAAGCAATTTTTAATACTAAGTGTTTTGTTTAATATTGGTTGTAATAAGGGCCACTTTTGTTTAAAGTACTCTTTTTATGGATGACAGAACTTATATCGTACTTAGAAATATTTTTACAAATGACTTGTCTTTTAATAAATTATAATAAAGTTTTAATTCACATATTTTATATCGAGCTTATATTATTAAATAATTTTTAATGGACACACTCTCCAGAAGTTAACAAAATTTTCAAGTTTTACTCTAAAGTCAAAGATTTTTGCAATCGGTTTCCACAGTGACATAACCAGATCCGGTCAGGACTTGTGGGCCGGGTTTGGGGATGTTACAATTCGATCCTTTTTGTTAAAGAAAACCTAAATAATAAAAAGGTCAATGACGAGACCCTCTTATTTCGAAGAAGTAAAATATCATGCCCAGTGAGTTAGGGCGCGACATTTCAAATTCCCGAAACTGAACTTGTCTTCTAACTTTTGAAACTCGTATTTAAGTTGGAGGAGGATATTCGATTATTTGTCAAGTGAGAAATCAGAACCCAGTAAGTTAGGGCTCGTTTTCTCAAAATTCCAAATATAGAACATTGCCTTTATTTATAAGAAAACTCGTCTCGGGGTAACAAGATGTCATGGCCAATAAGTTAGGGCACAACACTTCGAATCTCCAAGAGCAAGTATTTTATTCAAAACTTGTATTACGATTTAAAAAGGATATTCCGTTATTCAAATTAAATGAGAAAAACCAGAACCCAGTAAGTTAGGGCACGATTTTTCTCGAATCTCTGATACGAAATATCAGTTATTTGAAAACTTGATGTATTGGTAAAGGTTAATGTAATACGATGTGAATAAAGAATAAATTACAAAGCTAGGTTGCATAATAGAATGATTATTAATAAACTAATATAAAAGGTAATAACAAAGACAAGAATAAAATGAAATAGAGAAAATAAAACAAACGGATTGTTAACAGAAGAAATAATAGGTAAAACTAAACGAATAGTAAAAAAAAGATGTATGTAACTGTAAGAGTATGCCCAAAGATCAATCATGAGATGGTTGTAATAACATACTTAATTTACCATGTTTATTAATATAAAGCGTTGTCATTATTATTTCAGTTTTTCTTTCTGTGTGTATAGATAAACTGTTTTATAATAATGTCCTGAGAATAATATGATTATTCTTAAAAGATCCTTAGTCGAGTATTATTGTTGACTAGGACAATAATAATGCATTAAGACTAACATGTAGTTGATTGATGATAAAGAGTTGTCATTGATATGGAGTGTCAAAATCAATGCATGAATATGTGTGTTAGAGAACAACATATTGGATTGACCCGCTATGAGTATGTTTCTTGGATTATTATGTAATTGTCACAACATTACTCATAGTGATTAATATGTATATGATCCTCAGACTTGAGATCATTATTATCCCAGCATCGTGAGTTGTATATTTTGATACAGTCAAACGTACACCGTAACAGGTTGTTCTGTAATGGCTGATGTTGGATATACCACAATCTATGTAGAGGGATATGGTTGATCAATAAAGGATAAGTCCCTCCTACATAATAGGAGTAATATCTTAGGCCACTTGATTGAGTGAGACTAGAAATGCATGGCCATGCTCAAATAAGTTGATATGAGATGTCATACTAATTTGTATATCATAGTCTACTCAAGATATCAAGAAACATGGGATGGATTATGCAAGTGTGACTATCCCATGACTTGTATCCGTTCCAGAGATAAAGGACTTAAGGATTAATGCATGAAAGGTTAATCACGAAAGGTTATGTCGAATCATGACTTCTTGTAACTTAGGTAGCAAAGATGCATTGCTAGATGCCACTCATTGTCTGTGACAATAGAATCGTTCTAGTATTACTGCTAACGTTGCAAGAACCTACAGGGTCACACCCTATGGTTGAAATGAACGGAATAAAATATAGTTGGTATTGTGCTTGGTTGTCACATAAATTAAATTAATTAAAGAATTAATTTAATTGGGCAATCAAATATTGAACATATTATATGTACAAGGATGTTGTACACATAATGATAACATAATTTTATTAATATATGAATTTGATTCATATATAAATTTAAATAAATATAGTTTACCGGAATCCTTATTATAATTAATGTAATTGTAATTTTCAGATATAATTAATGTAATTATAATTTTCGGTTAAAAACTTTATTGTATTTATTTAATCTTGTAATACATTCAAGACATACCAATTATAAAAGGCCCAATTAAGAGGATACCTATTATAAAAGGCCCAATGAGAAAGGCACCCATTATAAAAGGTATTAAAAGGAGACAAAACTAAATATGAAAACCCTAAGTGATTGCTTGTTAGGTCTAGCAGCCGTCAAGCAAATAAGCCTCCAAAACAGTTTTGGAGATTTCTTCCGTTCATAGTCAAACCGGGTGGATTACGTAGAGGCCGACATCGGAAAAGGTTGAGGCTTGATTCGACAGTAGATCAAAACTCTTGTTGCCAAAGCGTCGCTGTCTACTCAGATTGAAGTTTTGGTAATTTCGAAACCTTTATTTCACCCCGATTCGTTCCTCACACATGGATCCATGATTTGGATCACCGGATCTAATTTTATTCTGCTGCGCCATGGGGTACCGGCGTTCCAACAGTGGTATCAGAGCCACTTGTGTGATACGAACTCGGGTTTAAATACTTGGGTGATGCAATTGTATGAGATACATGTTTTGATCTTATTATATTTTCGATTGTTTAAATCGTTTAAGCATAATCTGATAATTGTTCCTTTCGGTAATTGATTAAATGTTAATCATGGTGTTCTGGCCTATTCGATTTTATGTTATTACTGTTAACTATTAACAAATCTGTAGCGGCGGTGGTATTTATAGTTTCCAGTAAGTGTTAACTGGCTAGTGGAACAAGGGTTGTTCCGATATGAAACCTCAAGGATTAAAATCCTAAAAACATGATTCTGTTGATAAAAATTTATCAAATCGTGAGGCTTCATTTGACTGGGGTATGCGATTCGCGCCGCGGGGGCTCCGCCCCCGCACCCCCCGGGATAGGGATCTGAGGATGGCTCCGGTCGCGGGCCTTCGGCCCACTTCCTCAGACCCCCGCAAAAAATTTGTTAATAAAAGAAATTTATAAACTTGATGGGCCACAAAAGGTTGAAAGGATATTTTATAATTCACCTTAGCAAAAAAAAAAAAAAAAGCATTGAATTATGTATGCTATTTTTGACATGTACGGTGTTTGAAATGCATAGTTATAGCCCAATGACCCATTCGATAAAAGGTTGTATTTTTTTTAAAATACAGCCTGCGTGTCGTGCCTTGCTACTATTCTCTTGTATTTCTCTTCTCATCTTATTCCCTCGTATGTAAAACGAGTTTCTGCATATTGTAATTTGCAAGAGTTGCTGTGGGCCAAACAAGAAGGAAGGTGGGACAATGATTGTGAATGATAGCTTGTGAAAGGGCTTACACCTTTAGGTTTCCTTTTGGTTTTCCCATTGACTTGGGTTGAACCACTTTAGTTTATGGGCTATAACTATTGCATTTATTTATTGCTTTATTTATTCATGTATGAGATGCTATGGATGATAATAAACCTTGTTGATAATAAACCCTATTAATTGATGAGATCGATTAGAAGACTAAATGGGCTAAAGTAGACCATAATTGGTGAGATGCAACAACCTTAATAAAATCCCTCTATTAAAATATTAAGTCAACATGGCCTTCCAATTTTGCCCTCGTTAAGGCCTCGATCAATACTATGTAGGTTCTGCCAAAGCAAAGTACTAGTATTTATCTTGGTTAAACGCGAAGAATAAACAAGTGATATTCGCTGGTTAAAAATTGGTTAATGACTTAACTAGGTTACTCTAATAGGATTAGAAACCTAGAGGCAAGTAAATTGGATAAATCATAAGATGATTAGAATAAGAGTTGTTCACCAAATATTAGGAGTTACATATGATGTAATTAGCAAATGTTGCTTACCTAAATAACCATAATCTTAAGAGTAAAGCCAAAGCTGACTTAAGAGGTGGTGAAATATGGATCCTTAACCTACTAGAAATACTTTTGAGAAAGTTTTTCCGAAATTAATATACGAGGGTTATTAATTTTGAAATAAAATAGTGGGAATATCATTTAATAAAGTCTTTTTAATGATTGATATAAAATTGGTAAATTTACTCACATGCATATTTAATTGTTGTAGATATATTATGGCTGCAAACACTAGCACACTCTCATTGCGATCGGTCCTTGAGAAGGACAAATTGAATGGTTTGAATTTTCTTGATTGGTTCCGTAACTTGAGGATTGTCCTTAAACAAGAACGGAAATTATATGTTATTGAACAACCACTTCCTAATGAACCACCCGCTAATGCCTCGAGGACTGATAGAGATGCTTACAAGAAGTATCTCGATGACATGGTAGATGTTGGATGTCTTATACTTGCCACTATGAATCCTGAACTTCAGAAGCAACATGAGGACATGGTTGCTTATGATATGATCGAGCACCTGAAAGAACTTTATCAGGGACAAGCACGGCAAGAGAGGTTTGATATCTCTAAGGCCTTATTCCAATGTAAGTTGGCTGAAGGAAGCCCAGTAAGACCTCATGTCCTTAAGATGATTGGCTATATTGAAAGCCTGTCTAAGCTTGGATTTCCATTGAGCCAAGAGTTGGCCACTGATGTTATTTTACAATCGTTGCCGGATAGCTACAGCCAGTTTGTCCTCAATTTCAATATGAATGAAATTGACAAGACTCTACCACAATTGCTCAGTATGTTACGAACTGCTGAAGGCAACTTGAAAAAGGTTGGACCCAAGCCCATACTGATGGTCCGTAATAACAAGGGCAAGGGAAAGGCCAAAGTTCAAACAAAGCCCAAGGGCAAAGGTAAGCCCAAATTTGGAAAAGGAAAGGCTGCACTGAAACCTAAAGGTGGGGTGTCTAAGGAAGGAAACTGTTTTCATTGTGGTGTGACTGGACATTGGAAACGGAACTGCCCTGCCTATCTTGAAGAAGTCAAGAAGGCTAAAGCAAGCGGAATGTCTGCTTCAGGTATTTATGTTATTGATATTAATTTATCAACTACTACTTCTTGGGTATTAGATACTGGTTGTGGTTCTCATATTTGTACTTCTGTACAGGGACTACAAAGGAGTAGGACTTTGGCTAGAGGAGATGTGGACCTACGAGTTGGAAATGGAGCAAAAGTTGTTGCATTAGCTGTGGGAACATATACTTTATCTTTGCCTAGTGGACTTGATTTATGTTTAGAGGATTGTTATTTTGTGCCCAGTTTGACTAAAAACATTATTTCAATTTCTTGTTTAGACAAAATTGGTTTTGAGATAATTATTAAGAATAATTGTTGTTCATTTTATCTCAATAATGTTTTCTATGGTTCGGCGCAATTGATTAATGGCCTCTATATTTTAGATCAAACGAATCCCATTTACAACATAAATACTAAAAGATCTAAAATAAATGACTCAAATCAAACTTATCTTTGGCATTGTCGATTGGGCCATATAAGTGAGAAACGCATATCCAAACCCCATAGAGATGGTCTCTTGAATTCATTTGTTTTTGAACAATTTGAAGTATGTGAATCTTGCTTATTGGGAAAAATGACTAAATCTCCTTTTTCTGGAAAAGGTGAACGAGCTAGTGATTTATTGGGCCTAATACATTCTGATGTATGTGGACCAATAAATACACAGGCCAGAGGTGGATTTCACTACTTCATTACTTTCACTGATGATTTCAGTAGATATGGGTATGTTTATCTCATGCGCCATAAGTCTGAGTCCCTTGAAAAGTTCAAGGAATTTAAAAATGAAGTACAAAATCAACTAGGCAAAACTATCAAGTCACTTCGATCTGATCGAGGTGGAGAGTATTTGAGCCTAGAGTTTGATGATCTTTTGAAAGAATGTGGGATTGTCTCACAACTTACTCCTCCTGGGACTCCTCAATGGAATGGAGTATCTGAGAGAAGAAATCGAACTTTGTTAGACATGGTTCAATCCATGATGAGTCATGCTGATCTACCGACTTCCTTTTCGGGACATGCACTTGAGACTGCTGCCTTCACACTAAATCGTGTTCCATCTAAATCGGTTCAAAAGACGCCATATGAGATGTGGACTGGGAAACGTCCTAGTATGTCCTTTATGAAAATTTGGGGTTGTGAAGCTTATGTTAAACGTCAGACGTCTACTAAGCTTGAACCCAAATCTGAAAGGTGTATTTTTGTGGGGTATCCAAAAGAAACCAAAGGATATTATTTTTTTAATCCCACTGAGAACAAAATTTTTGTTGCTCGGACTGGTGTCTTCCTAGAGAAAGAATTTACTTCTAGAAAAGGAAGTGGGAGAAAGATTGAACTTGAAGAAATTCAAGAATCACAAGATACCACTGAACCAGAGATTGAACAAAACCAAATTCCACAAGAAATTGAGGAACAAACAACTGCTATAGAAATACAACCACCGCGCAGATCTTTAAGAGAACGCCGTGCACCTGAGAGATATGGATTTCTCATTACAACGCATGGTGACGTTCTTCTTATAGATCAAGATGAGCCTAGGACTTATCAAGAAGCGGTGACAAGCCCAAACTCTGAGAAATGGCTTGAGGCCATGAGATCTGAGATGGATTCCATGTATGAAAACCAAGTATGGACTTTGATTGACCCACCCGAAGGGGTTAAACCTATAGGGTGCAAATGGGTTTTCAAAAAGAAAATAGACATGGATGGTAATGTACAAACATACAAAGGGCGATTAGTCGCTAAAGGTTTTCGCCAAATTCATGGTGTTGACTATGATGAAACCTTTTCTCCTGTAGCTATATTTAAATCCATCAGGATCTTGCTCGCCATAGCTGCATTTCATGATTATGAAATCTGGCAGATGGACGTCAAAACAGCTTTCCTTAACGGGAAACTTGAAGAGGATGTGTATATGACACAACCTGAAGGTTTTGTAAATCCAAAGGATGCTAGAAAGATATGTAAGCTACAAAGATCCATTTATGGATTAAAGTAAGCTTCTCAAAGTTGGAATATTCGTTTTAACGATGCAATCAAAGAGTTTGGTTTTATCAAAAATGAAGATGAACCATGTGTTTACAAGAAAGTTAGTGGGAGCACTATCACATTCTTGGTACTATATGTGGATGACATACTTATCATGGGAAATGACATACCTACCTTGCAGTCTATTAAGACTTGGTTAAGAAGTTGTTTTTCTATGAAGGACTTGGGCGAAGCCACTTATATCTTAGGAGTCAAGATCTATAGAGATAGATCAAGACGACTACTAGGTCTAAGCCAAAGTACATACATAGATAAAGTACTGAAAAGGTTTAGTATGGAAGAATCTAAAAGAGGATTCCTACCTATGAGACATGGTATTTCACTCTCGAAGGAAATGTGTCCTTCAACTCCACAAGAGAGAGAACGTATGAGTAAAATTCCATATGCTTCCGCTATTGGATCTATCATGTATGCTATGTTATGTACCCGTCCAGATGTCTCGTATGCCTTAAGTATGACGAGCAGGTATCAAGTAGATCCCGGTGAAGGTCACTGGACCACAGTCAAGAGTATCCTTAAGTACTTAAGAAGAACTAAGGATACGTTCCTATTATATGGAGGTGAGGAAGAGTTAAGTGTAAAAGGTTACACTGATGCCAGCTTCCAAACCGACAAGGATGATTCTCGATTGCAATCAGGTTTTGTGTTTTGCCTTAATGGTGGTGCTGTGTGCTGGAAGAGTTCAAAGCAAAGTACAGTAGCCGATTCTACAACAGAGGCCGAGTATATTGCAGCCAGTGAGGCAGCAAAAGAAGCAGTTTGGATCAAGAAGTTCATTACTGGACTAGGGGTTGTGCCTAGCATATCAGATGCTATAGAACTCCGATGTGATAACAATGGAGCTATTGCACAAGCTAAAGAACCCAGATCTCACCAGCGATCCAAACATATACTTAGACGCTACCATCTTATTCGAGAGATTATCGATCGAGGGGATGTAGAGATATGCAGAGTACCTTCAGATGATAACATCGATGATCCCCTGACCAAGCCTCTGACACAGCAGAAGCATGATCGTCACACTAAGTCACTTGGTATTAGATATATGAGTGATTGGTCTTAGTGCTAGTGGGAGATTGTAAGAGTATGCCCAAAGATCAATCATGAGATGGTTGTAATAACATACTTAATTTACCATGTTTATTAATATAAAGCGTTGTCATTATTATTTCAGTTTTTCTTTCTGTGTGTATAGATAAACTGTTTTATAATAATGTCCTGAGAATAATATGATTATTCTTAAAAGATCTTTAGTCGAGTATTATTGTTGACTAGGACAATAATAATGCATTAAGACTAACATGTAGTTGATTGATGATAAAGAGTTGTCATTGATATGGAGTGTCAAAATCAATGCATGAATATGTGTGTTAGAGAACAACATATTGGATTGACCCGCTATGAGTATGTTTCTTGGATTATTATGTAATTGTCACAACATTACTCATAGTGATTAATATGTATATGATCCTCAGACTTGAGATCATTATTATCCCAGCATCGTGAGTTGTATATTTTGATACAGTCAAACGTACACCGTAACAGGTTGTTCTATAAAGGCTAATGTTGGATATACCACAATCTATGTAGAGGGATATGGTTGATCAATAAAGGATAAGTCCCTCCTACATAATAGGAGTAATATCTTAGGCCACTTGATTGAGTGAGACTAGAAATGCATGGCCATGCTCAAATAAGTTGATATGAGATGTCATACTAATTTGTATATCATAGTCTACTCAAGATATCAAGAAACATGGGATGGATTATGCAAGTGTGACTATCCCATGACTTGTATCCGTTCCAGAGATAAAGGACTTAAGGATTAATGCATGAAAGGTTAATCACGAAAGGTTATGTCGAATCATGACTTCTTGTAACTTAGGTAGCAATGATGCATTGCTAGATGCCACTCATTGTCTGTGACAATAGAATCGTTCTAGTATTACTGCTAACGTTGCAAGAACCTACAGGGTCACACCCTATGGTTGAAATGAACGGAATAAAATATAGTTGGTATTGTGCTTGGTTGTCACATAAATTAAATTAATTAAAGAATTAATTTAATTGGGCAATCAAATATTGAACATATTATATGTACAAGGATGTTGTACACATAATGATAACATAATTTTATTAATATATGAATTTGATTCATATATAAATTTAAATAAATATAGTTTACCGGAATCCTTATTATAATTAATGTAATTGTAATTTTCAGATATAATTAATGTAATTATAATTTTCGGTTAAAAACTTTATTGTATTTATTTAATCTTGTAATACATTCAAGACATACCAATTATAAAAGGCCCAATTAAGAGGATACCTATTATAAAAGGCCCAATGAGAAAGGCACCCATTATAAAAGGTATTAAAAGGAGACAAAACTAAATATGAAAACCCTAAGTGATTGCTTGTTAGGTCTAGCAGCCGTCAAGCATTTAAGCCTCCAAAACAGTTTTGGAGATTTCTTCCGTTCATAGTCAAACCGGGTGGATTACGTAGAGGCCGACATCGGAAAAGGTTGAGGCTTGATTCGACAGTAGATCAAAACTCTTGTTGCCAAGGCGTCGCTGTCTACTCAGATTAAAGTTTTGGTAATTTCAAAACCTTTATTTCACCCCGATTCGTTCCTCACACATGGATCCATGATTTGGATCGCCGGATCTAATTTTATTCTGCTGCGCCATGGGGTACCGGCGTTCCAACAGTAACAATACTAAGTTAACTAATTCAATGATATAATGGTGATAATAACAATAATAATGCGATAATAGTAAAATGAAGAAGAATAATAATAATACATCTATAATAACAACAATAAAAGGAATAATAATAGAAATAGAAATAATAGTAATAATAATCATAATAATAATAATAACAATAGTAAAATAGTAATAGAAATTAAAATGATAAAATAAGAAATAATAATGATAAAATAATAATAATAGTAATAATAATTGTAACTAATAAACATTTAATAAAAATATATATGTATAAAATATTGTGTAATAATAATAATAATAATAATAACAAAATAGTGAAAATAACAAATTAGTTAAATTAATAATAAAATAGTGAAAATAACAAAAAGGGACTAAATTGAATTAAAAACAAGATATTCGGGGCAAATCTGAAATAAATAAGAAGAGGAAGGACCAAATCGAGTGCGCGAATAACAAGAAGGGACTAAAAGGGAAATTTTCCCTTCTCCTCCGAAACATGCAGCATAGGGGGGACCAAATTGAAAATCAAAATAAATTATTAGGCAAAATTTAAAAATAAGAAAAATCTTATTTTAAAACAATAAAAAAATGGAAGGGCTAAAAGTGCAATTTGCCATTCCTTTAAAAAACACGCGGATCCTAAGCTCTGGGTCGGGTCAAAATAAGGTCGAATCAAAATGACGTCGTTTTGGTGTGTAAAGCTTAAGCCCAAAACGACGCCGTTTTGATGGGCTATATAAGTAAAAAATTAGAGAAAGAAAAATCATTTGTAGCCCCCTTCTAAAAAAAAGATTATCTCTCTAAAAACCTTTTCCCCTTTCCCAAATCTGACCGAATTCCGGTCATTAGCCGATCGTCGGACCACCGCCATTCGCCGCCGGCGACCGCCGTGCATGGCGACGCCCGAGGTAAATTTTTTTCCTTTTTTTTATACTTAGTGTGTATATATGTGTGTGTGTGTTTGTGTAATTAAAAAAGGATTCAAAATGAAATAAAAAAAATAAAAAGGGTAGAAATAAATGAAATCACCTCCTAAAGCTACTGATCTGATTTTTGCGTTTTGGTTCTCCTCTTTTTTAATGCTTAATCTTTGTTCTTTCGCATTTGAAAATCTATTGCTCTCTATTAATCCAAAAAAAAAATCCCCCTTACAAATGGTTTTTGTTCGGCTTATATAGCCGTTTACAACTTGCATGCTTAATTATTTACTGTCTTGTCTTCTTTTTTTCTGCAGGTGGATGGGCGGTGCTGACATGGGTAGTGCTACAGGCGTGGCAGTGGCGATGGGTCAGAAGGCAGAGGCGTCTGGCATAGGTAGCTAGGGTTTTTGTTTTGTTTCTGATTTGGGTTAGGCTAGGGTTAGGCTTAGATTGGGTTGTAATGGGTTTAATTAGGTTTTGGGTCTTAGTGGGTTGTTGGGTTAGGTTTCATTGGGCCCGGGCAAAAGTGGGTTTGTACAGCTGCCCCTCTTTACTCGTTATTGTGTAACAAGAACAGAGTAAAGACTTTTAAGAAAGGCCAATTTTTCCCGGTCCTGCTGAATCTTGACTTCTTTGGTGCTCTTTTTCTTCATGTAGCCTCGTTCTAGTCCACCGTATCTAGTTGCTTTGATCCACTCCACCACTACTTTAGAGAGATAGGACCTGTAGCTTCAATTTCTTCCTGCTACAACTTCGAGGGGATGAGATTTGTTTATTTTTTAACTTGCTCCACTGTGATTTTAGGATAAGAATTCAGGGAGAAGAGATTCGTAACCTCAATCTTCTCTGCTGAAACTTTAAAGAAATAAGGATTGATCCTCAATGCAAACTCAGGGAGAAGGGATTTGTAGCCTCAACCTACTCCACTGGAACTTTGAGGAGATAAGAATTCAGGGAGAAGAGATTCGTAACCTCAATCTTCTCTGCTAAAACGTCAAAGAAATAAGGATTGATCCTCTATGTAAACTCAGGGAGAAGGGATCTGTAGCCTCAACCTACTCCACTGGAACTTCGAGGAGATAAGAATTCAGGGCGAAGAGATTCGTAACCTCAATCTTCTCTGCTGAAACTTAAAAAAAATAAGGATTGATCATCTATGTAAACTCAGGGAAAAGGGATCTGTAGCCTCAACCTACTCCACTAGAACTTCGAGGAGATAAGAATTCAGGGAGAAGAGATTCGTAACCTCAATCTTCTCTGCTGAAACTTCAAAGAAATAAGGATTGATCCTCTATGTAAACTCAGGGAGAAGGGATTTGTAGCCTCAACCTACTCCACTGGAACTTCGAGGAGATATGAATTCAGGGAGAAGAGATTCGTAACCTCAATCTTCTCTGCTGAAACTTCAAAGAAATAAGGATTGATCCTCTATGTAAACTCAGGAAGAAGGGATCTGTAGCCTCAACCTACTCCACTGGAACTTCGTGGAGATAAGAATTCAGGGAGAAGAGATTCGTAACCTCAATCTTCTCTGCTGAAACTTCAAAGAAATAAGGACTGATCCTCAAGGTAAACTCCGGGAGAAGGGATCTGTAGCCTCAACCTATTCCACTGGAACTTTGAGGATATAAGAATTGTGGCTTCTGATCTATTTCACTACTGCTTAGTGAGATAAGATCTGGAATCTTTAACTGATCTGCTCCACTACTGTCTCGAGGGAACAAAATCTAAAATCTCCGATATTGCTGCACCGTTCTCTGGGGAACCTGTCATGTAGAATGTGTTTATACTTATGCAAATGATTAGGATGCTATGATCGGAATGACTCAAATGCTCCTAACTACATGTGTTATGAATGATATGAATGCATAAATGTCATGAAAATTATCCCTTTTTAAATGTTTAAGGTGTCATTGTTATTCATCAAGGCTTTATCCCTGAAGTATTATGCTGCCTTCTTGCTTGGCTGGTATTTTGACCGAAAACCCAAAGAAACAATCGTATTTTGCTCAACCAGTTTGCCCCAATGTAACCTCAAGGTCCATTCCATGGTACCTTTGGGACTTTAAGGCTTATACCATCTTTGGACTTCTCACTCAACTGATACTTTTGACAAAAAATCTTAACAGGTAGTCTCAAATTAGACTCATTTTCAACCCTTATTTTTGGTGAGTTCTGAACAACAGTCCTGTTTCAGGTTCTCGTATTATTTAGAAGCGTCCAAAATAATATGCGAAACTCCTTCTATGAAAGTATTATTAGTCCACTAATCATTATTTTAATGTGAAATGCTTGAAAAAGATCATAACTATGGATAAGAATGAAATTAATTAGGAGCATAGCTCGAAACAAATAGGTTAAGCAAAGATAGCAAATGCAATCAAGAAGGAATTATTGGTAATATATTTTGAAATGAATAAAATAATTAAAGATAGCAAATTTAGAATCGGTAAGATGGAAACTAGGTGCCCCAGATATCGCAGCCTGAGCTTCTCTGTTCAAACTTCTTGAAGACCATTTTGAGCTTAATAGATGTTTAGGGGATCCAGAGTACTTTTTCGATGCCCCAAGATGTAGCATATGTAACACCCCAAACCCGGTCAATACGCCATGACCGAATCCGGCATGCCACGAAGGAAAACGTTTTGAAGAAAAACGAGTTAACGATTAAATTTTTGTGAAAAACTCTTTGTTGAACTTTGTTTGTAGAAAACAAGTGTATAATAAATTGAAAGCTGATAATTTACTTTTGAAAACCTCAAAATAAGTCTTAAAAACTTAGTTGCAAATCCATAGATTAGAAAACCTTTTAATATTTTAAAGAAACCAAAGTGATTAGGTTGAAAACTGTATCTAAAAGAAATTTGGAAAGGTTGAGTTTTATAAAAATAGTATGAGTTATCAAAAATACTTAAGATGATAAAATTATCTAATGATTTATGTTACCCGATGGTAACGTTTTAAAAACCATCGCATTTTGTAATTTAGAAAACTTTATGCTCAAATTATTATATCAAACATGTAAATTTGTAAGCCAAATTTAAGTCAAATCCAAAACATATAAATAATCCAAAACATAAATAAACAGGCCTTATTACAAATCCATAAAAATATGAAAACCAAATTTAAAATAAAGTACCCAAATGGAAGTTCATGTAAAACCAAATTTTATTGCATGGCCTCCTCGAGTTCATCCGGCTCCTTATCCGCGACCTCACGAATCACTTGAAAAGATATCCCACGAGGGGTGAGTCAACAGACTCAATGTGTAACAATACACTAAAAGTCCAATCGATCATAGCAATAAAGCCCATAAAATAACAAATCAAATAATAATTGATTAAAAATCACATGTACATATAGAATGAAATGCAATCCCGAACCCAACCTAAATATCCATCCACTACACACCACCCGTACCTACCAATCACACCATGGGAATTACTAAATCGACCCTCCATCCGCTACACACCATCGAAGGCAGTTGTTGCAGTCAACATGCACATCGCCCTTGTAATCGTGGCATAGCCACCAGATAATCGTGACAGAGTCACCGGATTCATAGTATCGTGACCGAAGTCACCGGATTCATAATATCGTGACCGAAGTCACCGGATAATGTGGAAAAACCACCGGAACACTTCCCCTTTCAATATTACCCATATGCCCATGCAATAACATATTATTTCATTATCATGCCATATACCCCATAATCATATCGGAATCGGACACATTTCATATTATGCATATAGCATTATTAACGATGCAAATATCATTCCTTGTACATTATCCCAAAAATCATAATCAAATATCGAATATGTTTCATATTAAAATCATACATAGTACGAAGGAATAACGTACCTCAATTCACCGTACCATTGAATGGTACCCGAAGCCATAATTATTTATATTTCTTTATAAACACATTTTTATCAATAAAGCTATTAATCTATTAGAAGTTTAGTATAAGTTACACACCTGATAATAGTGATAACTAAACTTTCTCGTTCGTCGATACCCTCGGAATCTCGAACAACATCTATACGTGATTTCTCTTCGATTGATGGTTCATAACCCGATGATGAACCACGAACAAACAATGGCTCGGGGGTACGAACGACTTTAAATAAACGATTATCGCCGGCAGAGGGTCCACATCCCGGTGGAAAGTCTCGAACTCCCAACACAGCCCTTCGTTTGAAATTTGAGGGTATTGCGGAACCACCCCTCTTCCAGAAACTATGAACTGCTCTTTTCGAACCCATATTTAATTCTCCAAAATCTAACGTTCACGGAAAGAAGATAATAAACGAACGATAGAGTCCCCTAAAACTTAATCGATTAGAAGGCCATCTAAAACGATATAACAAGCATAAAGATCCTTACCTTAACACTTCGATTCAATTCCGATAATCGTCACTTACCTAAGGAGTTGTCAAAATCCTTGAATAATAATATCCTTTTCCACATGATCTTAGAATGGCTATAGTCGACTATCAATAAAGAAATAATCAACACTCCACTATACCACTACCAAAATAAAAAGATTTGTTTGAAAGAGAAGAGATAATAAATTCGGTCAAAAAGATCCTCACAAGACAAAACTATTACGGCAAAGTGATAGAGTGAGACACAAATAGGATTCGGCTAGAGCAAATAATGGAAGAAAAGAAAAGAGAAATGAGAGAAGGAAAATTCGGCCAAAGGAAATTAAAATAAGAATTGTGGATTATTGAACAATATGAAAAAGAATGAAAAAGAGAGATGAGAACTAGAGAGGTTGTTTTCGGTTACAAAGGAATAAGAGATGAGAGGGAGGTTTCAAAGAAGATTCGGCCAAAAGCCTAAGAGGGAAGAAAAATCAACAACACCTAATGGACATTCGGCTATGGCTCACTATGATGCACTAGAGAAAAGTTGGTAAAGTTCTAAAAGAATAGGTTTTTGGTTAAGACACAAAACAAAGAAAGAAAGCCAAAACTAAAACAAAATTGAACCTAAATGCCAAGAACATATTCGGCTAAAGAGGAGAGCTTTGGGGAGGAAAAGAAAAATGCCAAAGATGCACAAAAATGCTAAAATGACCAACCAATTCCCCCCTCAAACTACCTATCAAAATCCGGCCACCCCCCTAGCCTTACATGCCGTCCACATACATGATCTCCCAAGTCAAAACTTACCACTCAATTCTTACCATAGCAAGACACCCCACATCATGCCTTATTTTCTCCCATTAGCCTTAAAATCTTTGATTTCTTTCCCAAACATCAAACTTACCTTAAGCAAATATTCTACTTGCCAAAAGTTGAAAGTCCAACCCATCATAAATTTGAATTGACCGTCCATTAATGCTAGGATGCACAAAATATAAAATTCTCAAAATGCCTTCCATGTTACTCGAACCACTTCCCTCAAGCAACTTTCCAAGCTCCTTATCCACCTTGCCACTAATTCCTCTTGAGCTTTAATTTAACACTTAAACTAACTTAAGTGTCAAGCTCACCTAATCCACTTCATTAAATAAACCATACTAGAATTATTCTAGCTTCCTAAACAAAATCAAACCTTCACAAGACTATGCTAACACACAAACAATACTACCCGAGCTAACACAAGTAATAAAAATAATACTCAAATTTTTCCTAAAGCCCAAGGTCCAATTAGCCCAATCCTACTAGGCCCAATTTCAGGATGTTACAGCATATCCCTTCTTTGTTAATTCAAGTATAGCAAGATCACCGCATGCCCCTCCTTTGATCAAAATTTGAGCTGCTGTTTTCGGGTTTTCAACTCAAATCCCCATTGGTCTCAAGGCGCCCTTTGCGGGTTTTCACCTTGGCCTCTCCTTTTTCTTCTTTTTTCCTTCTTTTCCTTTTTTGTGGTTTTTTTTGCGTTTTTGTTTTTTTTTTTTGTGTATTTTTTTTATTATAAAAATTATCATTGAATCTGAATTCACTGGATTGGACAGGTCCTTGCCATCCATCTCGGTCAATGTAACACCCTGGTTTAGGGGCTAGGCAATTCGGGTATAATTCCAGTGTTGGAAGGTTTTGGGGTGTTTTTGGATGTGTTTTAGAGGTTTAAGAATGCTTGGATGAAAGGGAAAGGCTTTGGAAAATTTTGGATTTTTAGTGTAAAGAAGGGAATCGGGCCAAGGGAGGCCTTAAGTATATTTTTCGGTAATTTTTGGCACAAGAAATAGCTTGGCGAAGTGGCTCTCATGCGCCACTTAGGCGCTGGAGGGAAGAGAGAGCACGGGTTCGAGGGCTGGAAGCGGCATTTTGGCGTTTTATTTTGTTATGTGGTGTTGGGCTTGAGTAGCAAGGGTTTAAAAATAAAGGTTGGGGCTTTATGGCATAAAAATCAAAGTGGCCGAGTGGCCTGGGTGTTGGAGGAAAGGTGTGCAGCAGAGGTTCCAGGTTCGAACCAAGTAAGTGGCATTTGGAGTATTAATTTTATTTTATTCTTTTTGGCAGCAATTTGAAGGTATGGACGGCACATGGAGTCTTAGGTAGGTGAGGATAAGGTTTTATTTTATCTAGTGGTTGTTTTTTAATTTTTATTTTAATAGGTGGGATAATAATGGAACCATTCAAATTGTTTTTGAATGGATGAAGATAAGATTTAATTGGAGTTGTTTAGCTTTTTGAATTCGGCTGGTAGGAGGTGATAAGCATTTGATTATTTTATTATTTTAGATAATTAGAGGATTATTTTAGTTGAAATTAGAGATAATGGCTGTTAGTGGGTTATTGTTTTTGATTTGTTAAAGAGGTAAATATGGATAAAATAGTGAAGGAGTTGTTTAATTCAAATTAATTTGAATTAGTTGCCATAGGTGATGGCCGAAACTTGGGTTCTTCAGGTGGGGGAGTAGCCGAATATTATTTAAGGGTGGTGTGCTCTCCTTTTTCCAAATTTTAGTTCACTTTACTAAATCTTACTTCTCCTTGAATTCTTTTTATATTTTTCCTAGTTGACCGAACCTCTAAGTAACCTTTATTTCTTTTCGTGCTTTGGAATTGAAATCCTCCCAAACACCATTAACCCTTGCCGATTTCTCCTTTGGCCTTTGTAGTCAAATATTTTATTGTGTTCTCTTAATCCCTTGATAGCCGAAACCTTTAGCCCTCCATCTCTTTTCTATTTTACCAAGCTTGAAGCCGAATCTGTGAAGTGTGGTATTGTCGACATCTAAAGCTTGTGGGTAAGTGTTTTAGTTACTTATTTTAATGGCCAAAACAGAATGGTTGGCCTTAGTGTGGATTGGCCGAATGCTCTATAGACTATAAGTGATGTGTTTTGCTTGTTTGTAGCTAGCGCCAAGGAGCCTAAAGGAAAGTCTCGAATTGTTTGAACTCATCAAGGTAAGGGTGGTAAGGTATTCGGCCAAAGGGGCCTTTCCACGGATTTTGTATGGCCGATTCTAATAGTCTTGTAACAGGGATTTTCGGCAATTCCATTGGTGTTTCGGGATTCAAGAAAGAAAAGGGTAAGTGGTTTGACTTTCGGCCTTAGGCCAATATATGTGGTTATGTGTTGACCGAAGGTTGACTATGGTCTTTTTAGGGGCGTATCATCTAGAGCAAAGGGAAGCCTTCGGGATCTCGGTTCATTCGGTAAGGATGTTAGTAAGTGATGTAGTATTGTTATTAGTTGATTATGACTTCGTTGATTAATCGTGTGGTTCTGATTAAGTATCGTCGATGGATGCGAGTGCCAGTCAAGAGGGGAAAGGGAAGGTCACTGTCCCAAAGTTTAAGAAAAGAGCTGTCTCGGCGGTTCGTGATTGGCCACCGGGGTGTGGGCGTGCAGCAGAAAACGATAGGCAGATAACGGTAGTCTCGCTAAACGATAGCGTCGGGATCAAGGGTTTAGAGCTTCAGGTTATAAGGTGTGTAGTTAGACCATTGTTTCCGGGATTTGTATGATCTCTGTTGTGCTATACGTTTACTAATGAATGCAGTGCCATATGTGTAATGGATACCCTAAAGGGGTATGATGACGACCAGGTTAGTAGCAAATTGGCTAATATGTGATAGTTGATTTTGACTTTGTGAGCATGCCTATATTTATGAATATCATGTACATGCATCATCTCCGCATTATATTATGTTACATGTGCATGGGTGGGTTTTTGAAAGAAGGTACGGGTATACTTCGAGTACGTGGTTGATGTCAGCTTTGTGCTACATCGTGGATTGGCACTGACTGAGGTCGCGTTGTGGATCTTTGCGATTTAGTTCGCGTGGTTACCTTGATTGATATCGGCTTTATGCCATATCGTGGCTTGATGGATTGCTGTGTGCTCCATCGTGGTTTGACGTTAGCTATACGCTACATCGTGGATGGCATTGGTTGCCTTTTGGAGGGAAAAGGAGAGGGTGACTCAATAGTCCCCTGGTGTGTGGTAGGCTGGATAAGGGGGTGTGTAGCGGATGGACCTTAGGATTGGGTTGGGTTTCATGTTGCATTGTTCTGATATGAAATGATATGGAAATGGGCCAAGCCCAATATGACATGTGGAAAGGTATGTTTTGAGAACATACGTGGAAATGGGCCAGGCCCAGTGATCAGTGAATTAATAAGAAAAGGGCCTAGCCCAGTGCTTGAATATGATTTGATTGTGGGCTAAGCCCAGATTGTGGTAATGTCTAAATGATTATATTTATATGTTGCATTTGATAATTGGGTTGATTTGTGGCTAGCATGTGGGTGGATATCAGTGGTTCTAATTACACACTGAGTCTGTATGACTCACCCAATTATTTATCCAACATCGCAGGTGACAGGATGATCGGACCGGGTTGGAGTGGATACAAGGTGGCCCATGCAGAGGACGTTTTAATCTTTTCTTTATGCGTTTTATTATCGAGTACTTGGATTAATTATTTTGTAATAAGGGCCTTATTATTATTATTATTATTGTTATCACTATTTTTGATATTACTTGATATTATGGTTTACTTAAAGAAATTATTATGTGAAGATAATTTAGTTTTAGCAACCTATTTAATCAAAGTATTTATATATTTTTATACTAAAGTTTTAATATGGATTATTTTTAATAACAAAGCTTTATTATAATTATGAAAGAAAAGACATGGTTTCCAAAAGTTAATAAAATTTTCAAGTTTTATTCTAAAGTCAAAGATTTTGCAAACGGTTTCCGCAGTGACATAACTAGATCCGGTCAGGACTTGTGGGCCGGGTTTGGGGGTGTTACAGTTTGGTATCAGAGCCCGGTTCAAAACTCGGCTTTGAGGGTTTTGGGGCCCAAAACGTTTCAAAATGGGCTTTTCAAAAATATGGGTTTTTATGAATTATTTTCAGGTATTCTGGCATGGCACCTGTACCTCCGGCCCGAGTCCACCAGGTAAGTACTTCAGACTTGTGAAGTAGCTTGTTATATGAACTGTTATGGGCTTAGTTGGGCTCGTAGATTAGTGAACTAGGATCTATTGAACCCTAGGACTAGTCTACTCAAACATATACATAAGACTTAAAAATTACTAAACAAACCTACGACTAAGTCGCCGAGTTAAGGTGTGGCAACCTGTGTGCGCATGTCTAGGATTGGATCCGGAAGAGCCTGGTACTTAAGCAGTCCTTGTGACTCACCTCCTCTTCGCAGGAATCCTACCTGGTGCGTAGCTACGGTTCACCTTAACCAAGAGGACTTGTTCATAGGCTAAACCGATTATTAAAACCCGAAAGGGATTAGCCTTACTGTTTTAAAATCTTTAGTTCTAAAATTTCCAAAATTTACCCCTTTGGGTTGTAAACCCTAAATCTGATTTTGAAAAACGTTTTCTCGATTTACCAAAATTACCAAAATGCCCCTAGTGGCAAAATTACAAAAATGCCCCTGTATTGTAAAATTACCGCACTACCCTCAACTTTTATTAAAATGATTTTACTTCATCCTGAGTTTCAAATATTAAGATTCCCTGATTTGGGGAGAATCTACGAAAATACCCCTGTGTTGAAAATTACTAAAATGCCCCTGACTTTCAAGATTTCCGGTTCAACCCCAATTTTAATAAAATTCTCTCACTTTGCAAAAGTATCCAGTTTTCTATATTTCAAAATAATACCTCGACTTTGGAAATTTACAAAATTACCCTGGTTGACAAAATTACCAAAATACCCCTAGTTTCCAAAATTCTATCGTGCCTTAAATTTGGCAAATTTTCAGAAATACCCTCCAGTTGTGGAAATTTCAAAATGTCTGGGTTTACTAAAGTTTTAAAATTTCTCTGGTTTATTACGAAAATGTCCCTGTAGGACAAAATGACGAAAATACCCCTGGGGTAGAAACGGGCAGAAATGTCTGAATGGTGAATGTGTGTGGTAGATACCACTGAATGTGCCTTTACTGAGGAAGGAATGTGTTCTTGTTGATGAACGGATGTGTGTGTGAATGTGATTCTTGAACTAGAGTAGTAAACTCGAACTGAAACTTTATATGATCGAAAGAATTACTTTTAAATACCCTTCTCTCATAAAATTTGCTCGCGATTAAATAGTGGAACAAAATTTCTAATGCATAAAACTCTCTAATCAGATTAAATCGCGACGATAGAGATGAGTTCTAGGGGACGCAGTAGAGGTAGAATGGCAGCTTTGGAACCGGTAGGGTCTGGTCATGGGTCAGAAAGTGAAGTGCCGCCAGCTGTGGACGTAGAGGAGTAAGATCAGATGGGAGAAGACGACACAGTGTCGCGGGCCATGTTACGACTTCTAGAACGTGTAGCAGGAGCTAGTAGGGGAAATGGAACTCGGAAGTCAGTATCCGAGAGACTCAGGTCCAACGGGGCTGAAGTTTTTAGAGGAGTGTCAGGAGTAGCTCTGAACATAGCGGAATATTGGCTAGAGGGAGTCGAAAGAATTATGGACGACTTGGATTGTACCCCAGAGGAAAAGCTAAAAGGTGCTGTTTCGCTGCTTCGGGACGAGGCTTATCGTTGGTGGCTCACTGTCAAACAAGGTGTACCGGCAGATCGGTTGGATTGGGATTATTTTAAGGCTAAGTTTGAAGGAAAGTACGTAGGAGCCAGTTATTTGGACTCGCAAAGGAAAGTGTTTCTAAATCTAGTACAAGGGAATAAGTCGGTAGCGGAGTATGAAGCAGAATTCGTGCGACTTAGTCAGTACGCCAAGGGGATCGTGGCTACTGATTATGAAAGGAGTGTTCGATTCGAAGATGGGCTGCGAGATGAGTTACGGGAGTTGATAGCTCCGCAGAGAGAAAGGGACTTTGCCATTCTGGTTGAGAAAGCTCGGATCGCTGAAGAGGTTAAGAAGATTATCAGGGAGAACCGAGAGAAGAATAGGAATGAGAATAAGAGAAATGTTGGACCATCAGTATCATCGGGTAATGCCCAGAAAAGACCAAGGACCGAGAACCCTGTACGTGCACTTGTACCAGCTGATCGGAATCGTCCTTGTGCTCGGTGTGGAAGACCTCACACAGGAGAGTGTTGGGGAAATAGTAAAGAATGTTTTCGGTGTGGATCTAAGGCACATCTGGTTAAGAATTGTCCTCGAGCGATGAGAGGTCGTGGTTCAAGCCATGGAAGGAATGGTTCTAGTCAGAGTCAACCAAGGATGTGATAACGGGTAAGCTCCTTTGCTTTGGTACATGCTTTGATTGCTTTGCTTGCTTGTGAATTAGCCTTTTCTGTGTTGCTAAGAGAGGTGTTTTGAATTTTGAGTGCGAACTTAGAGACTGTGTTGGGAAGGTAGGATAGTCTTAGTAAGATCAGAGTGCGCAGCATAAGCGTAAGGTGGTAAGATAGGTTGTACGGACGATCGTTAGTAAAGTAATTTCGAGGACGAAATTATTTTAAGGAGGGTAGAATTGTAACACCCTGGTTTAGGGGTTAGGCAATTCGGGTATAATTCCAGTGTTGGAAGGTTTTTGGGTGTTTTTGGATGTGTTTTAGAGGTTTAAGAATGCTTGGATGAAATGGAAAGGCTTTGGAAAATTTTGGATTTTTAGTGTAAAGAAGGGAATCGGGCCAAGGAAGGCCTTAAGTATATTTTTCGGTAATTTTTGGCACAAGAAATAGCTTGGCGAAGTGGCTCTCATGTGCCACTTAGGCGCTGGAGGGAAGAGAGAGCGCGGGTTCGAGGGTTGGAAGCGGCATTTTGGCGTTTTATTTTGCTATGTGGTGTTGGGCTTGAGTAGCAAGGGTTTAAAAATAAAGGTTGGGGCTTTATGGCATAAAAATCAAAGTGGCCGAGTGGCCTGGGTGTTGGAGGAAAGGTGTGCAGCAGAGGTTCCAGGTTCGAGCCAAGTAAGTGGCATTTGGAGTATTAATTTTATTTTATTCTTTTTGGCAGCAATTTGAAGGTGTGGACGGCACATGGAGTCTTAGGTAGGTGAGGATAAGGTTTTATTTTATCTAGTGGTTGTTTTTTAATTTTTATTTTAATAGGTGGGATAATAATGGAACCATTCAAATTGTTTTTGAATGGATGAAGATAAGATTTAATTGGAGTTGTTTAGCTTTTTGAATTCGGCTGGTAGGAGGTGATAAGCATTTGATTATTTTATTATTTTAGATAATTAGAGGATTATTTTAGTTGAAATTAGAGATAATGGCTGTTAGTGGGTTATTGTTTTTGATTTGTTAAAGAGGTAAATATGGATAAAATAGTGAAGGAGTTGTTTAATTCAAATTAATTTGAATTAGTGGCCATAGGTGATGGCCGAAACTTGGGTTCTTCAGGTGGGGGAGTAGCCGAATATTATTTAAGGGTGGTGTGCTCTCCTTTTTCCAAATTTTAGTTCACTTTTCTAAACCTTACTTCTCCTTGAATTCTTTTTATATTTTTCCTAGTTGACCGAACCTCTAAGTAACCTTTATTTCTTTTCGTGCTTTGGAATTGAAATCCTCCCAAACACCATTAACCCTTGCCGATTTCTCCTTTGGCCTTTGTAGTCAAATATTTTATTGTGTTCTCTTAATCCCTTGATAGCCGAAACCTTTAGCCCTCCATCTCTTTTCTATTTTACCAAGCTTGAAGCCGAATCTGTGAAGTGTGGTATTGTCGACATCTAAAGCTTGTGGGTAAGTGTTTTAGCTACTTGTTTTAATGGCCAAAACAGAATGGTTGGCCTTAGTGTGGGTTGGCCGAATGCTCTATAGACTATAAGTGATGTGTTTTGCTTGTTTGTAGCCAGCGCCAAGGAGCCTAAAGGAAAGTCTCGAATTGTTTGAACTCATCAAGGTAAGGGTGGTAAGGTATTCGGCCAAAGGGGCCTTTCCACGGATTTTGTATGGCCGATTCTAATAGTCTTGTAACAGGGATTTTCGGCAATTCCATTGGTGTTTCGGGATTCAAGAAAGAAAAGGGTAAGTGGTTTGATTTTCGGCCTTAGGCCAATATATGTGGTTATGTGTTGACCGAAGGTTGACTATGGTCTTTTTAGGGGCGTATCATCTAGAGCAAAGGGAAGCCTTCGGGATCTCAGTTCATTCGGTAAGGATGTTAGTAAGTGATGTAGTTTTGTTATTAGTTGATTATGACTTCGTTGATTAATCGTGTGGTTCTGATTAAGTATCGTCGATGGATGCGAGTGCCAGTCAAGAGGGGAAAGGGAAGGTCACTGTCCCGAAGTTTAAGAAAAGAGCTGTCTCGACGGTTCGTGATTGGCCACCGGGGTGTGGGCGTGCAGCAGAAAACGATAGGCAGATAACGGTAGTCTCGCTAAACGATAGCGTCGGGATCGAGGGTTTAGAGCTTCAGGTTATAAGGTGTGTAGTTAGACCATTGTTTCCGGGATTTGTATGATCTCTGTTGTGCTATATGTTTACTAATGAATGCAGTGCCATATGTGTAATGGATACCCTAAAGGGGTATGATGACGACCAGGTTAGTAGCAAATTGGCTAATATGTGATAATTGATTTTGACTTTGTGAGCATGCCTATATTTATGAATATCATGTACATGCATCATCTCCGCATTATATTATGTTACATGTGCATGGGTGGGTTTTTGAAAGAAGGTACGGGTGTACTTCGAGTATGTGGTTGATGTCAGCTTTGTGCTACATCGTGGATTGGCGCTGACTGAGGTCGCGTTGTGGATCTTTGCGATTTAGTTCGCGTGGTTACATTGATTGATATCGGCTTTATGCCATATCGTGGCTTGATGGATTGCTGTGTGCTCCATCGTGGTTTGATGTTAGCTATACGCTACATCGTGGATGGCATTGGTTGCCTTTTGGAGGGAAAAGGAGAGGGTGACTCAATAGTCCCCTGGTGTGTGGTAGGCTGGATAAGGGGGTGTGTAGCGGATGGACCTTAGGATTGGGTTGGGTTTCATGTTGCATTGTTCTGATATGAAATGATATGGAAATGGGCCAAGCCCAATATGACATGTGGAAAGGTTGTTTTGAGAACATACGTGGAAATGGGCCAGGCCCAGTGATCAGTGAATTAATAAGAAAAGGGCCTAGCCCAGTGCTTGAATATGATTTGATTGTGGGCTAAGCCCAGATTGTGGTAATGTCTAAATGATTATATTTATATGTTGCATTTGATAATTGGGTTGATTTGTGGCTAGCATGTGGGTGGATATCAGTGGTTCTAATTACACACTGAGTCTGTATGACTCACCCAATTATTTATCCAACATCGCAGGTGACAGGATGATCGGACCGGGTTGGAGTGGATACAAGGTGGCCCATGCAGAGGACGTTTTTAATCTTTTCTTTATGCGTTTTATTATCGAGTACTTGGATTAATTATTTTTGTAATAAGGGCCTTATTATTATTATTATTATTGTTATCACTATTTTTGATATTACTTGATATTATGGTTTACTTAAAGAAATTATTATGTGAAGATAATTTTAGTTTTAGCAACCTATTTAATCAAAGTATTTATATTTTTATACTAAAGTTTTAATATGGATTATTTTTAATAACAAATCTTTATTTATAATTATGAAGAAAAGACATGGTTTCCAAAAGTTAATAAAATTTTCAAGTTTTATTCTAAAGTCAAAGATTTTGCAAACGATTTCCGCAGTGACATAACTAGATCCGGTCAGGACTTGTGGGCCGGGTTTGGGGGTGTTACAGTCAATATCCATGCTTCCCCAAAATAGGCCTTCTTTGCTGCATAAGGTCCTTCCCAGTTTGGCATCCATTTTCTTTTGAAGTCTCTTTTACATGGGGAAAATCTTCTTCAAAGCCCTATCATGAAATTTTCTAGGGCGAACCTTTTTGTTGTAAGCTTGCATCATCTGACCGTGACAGATAGCTTTTAAATTTTCTCTTCAATTTCAACTGATCATATCGGGAATAAATCCATTCTACCTCTTCCAACTTCAATTTTGACAAGACTTAAAAAAGAATGTCGACTTCAATAGACAAAATGCTTTTATTCCACAAACTAAGGCATTGACCCAGCGAAGATCTTGGCCAATGTTTGATAAGCACAGATGTTAATCTTCATGAGTCTCAATCATTTTCCTCATGATACTTTTTTTTACCGTTCGTTTAGGGCGATACGGTGTTTAATCTTGAACAGACTACATACTTCTGATGTCGCGCTATTGTTCAATTTTAATGCATCGACAGATATGATCCCCTTACCGATATAGAATTTGTCAACTTTGTGACATCGGTATATGAAGTAACTTCCGCCCACTTAGTGGAGTAATCGACGACCACAGAGGTGAATCGATACCCGTCAGAAGCTTTTGGCATGATTGGCCCACTGCCATCTATGCCCCACATAGAGAAAGTCATAGATTCTACTTATTCTTTGTAAGGTGGGATCTGTTTCTCATCTTATTCTACTTAACAAATCAAGAGATAAGTTACACTCTCTGTCGTTTCCAAAGTCCTGAGATCCCTCTAGACACCTATCTTACTCAAAAAGTAGATTCTGAGTCAGTAGCAGCGTCGTTCATGTCGTTGATATCTAGGGACCTGTTGTGGGTATGAAGAATATTCAAAGAACAAAAGAATTTATGTGGTATGAACATGAATGAAATAAATGAATAAAAGAATATTTTCTAAAAGAGATATGCAAAAATGCATTTTTCATTGAAGTAAAGATTTAGGACTTAAGCCTATTTCACAAAAAGATTCTTATTGCTCCTAGGCTTAAAGCAACAAGCGTGTTCCGAACATTACTCTGAGTAAGCTTTAAAAATGCATGAATCTCTTTCACAATCCTATTGTTTAAAACACTCCCAAACATGTAAGGGCTTGGAAACTTTCATTCCTCGGTTCACTCCTTAGTTACGTCATTAATGTTCAAATTCCCTAATATCAGGTTTTGCACTAGAGCCCTGAACTTGATGTGCTCCTGATCTCATGCCCCCGTTTATCATGGTACGCATGATATTTATCCCTTTTAACAACATGGTTGGGTAACGGATTTTCTGCACCAGAGGGATCATCGAATTTTATAACTCCTATTTTGATGAATCTTTCAACTAGCTTCTTGAAAGCAAGGCAATTTTCTATCGAATGTCCTGTAATCCCGGCACGGTACTCACATTGAGCATTTGAGTCATACCATTTGGGGTATGGGGGTTGTATTGGTTTCAGGTAAAAAGAGGCCACAACATGTATGTCAAACAACATTTGCTACATCTTCTTATACGAGATTGGGATGGGCCCGAACCGGGGTTTTTCTGAGTTCAGTCTTGGATTGAGTTCTTCCCTTGGGGAGACCAGATAACTGGTAACTGCCCTCTTTGGCTGGTTTACTATAAACGGCTTCGAATGACCCTTGTTATACGCATTCGTATTATTCACATCCTTGTCCTTCCTCTTCGGGGTCTTTGAAGCCCACTCTGCCTTTTTCTTTGCTTCTGCTAGGCCAAGAACAACAGGATTGACTCGACCAGGGCCCATCAGAAGGTTTAACGGGGCCGAAGTATTAGTCTGACATTGGGGTCCAATAATGACGGGTACCCCATACAAGTGCGTGTCTGGTTGAGTCGGGACACTTATTGGGGAATAAATGATGTCTTCATCATCATCCACACTGTTGACCACTGGGCCACTCCTTTTTTCAAGTCCTCCGGTTAGTAACTGGGTTAACTGGCCCATCATATTCCTTTGGAATTCTAGCATTTGTTCCCGCATCTCTTGTTGAATTTTGGGCAATTGCTCTTGCATCTGTATTTGCATTTGTTCTATTCTCTCCAACCTTTGTTCCATGTTTTTTAGGTTAACTGAAATAGTTTTACCTAATTAGGACCTTTCTATAAATTTTAATGCATATGATGAGATGTAATGCAAATGCATGGAATGAATGCAAAAAGAAAGAGAGGCGTTGATTCTGAATTCAATTCCATTAGAAGAACTTTTCTAGAAAATAAATCATTTTACATAAAACGGATTACGTATACGGATTTGTCCTCATAGTCCAGGTGAAGACACCAATCCCTTTCTTCGTATCCAGATGTTATGGTCGTGTCCCGTGAACTTCCTCTATAGATGCCTCTTCTAGCTTCTTGTTGTTTGATCCAGGCCATGACTCTTTGTTCACTTATCCCCACAATGCTCGTTAGCTCTTTTAAGAAAGTCAAGACGTGACGGTTCTTAAATAGTTTTTTGTCAGCTTGAATCCTCGGGCAAAGTCTTGTATTCTTTTGCGGACTATCAGCCTTCTCTCGTTATTTACTTGGACTATATTTGGACGACCGTATTATAACCCACTTTATCAAGAAATCCATTTTCCTATGACAAACTCTTCTATTTAGCAATCGAATATTAATCAACACTTCATTTTTATGATGATGCAATGCAATGCAATCAAGAGAGAACAAAACAAAATACCTCAGTACAGAAAAAAATAATCAAAAAAATAGAACACATATCTGGGTGACCACTAGTGTTTGGTACAATTCTACCTAGGGTAGGCTCTTAAGGCTCATTATATGTGGTTCGGTTCTAAAGTAAGGGTACCCGAACCAGTAGATTCCTCGATCCTCACCCATTATAGGCTCATACGGACCTAGTTCGGTTCAGCGGAATACATGTCCCTATGGTCATGCGGAGATGAAAATCTCACGAAGCACAAAGGTACGGATGTATCCCTGAAGCAATCCACTAGCCCATGCAGAGGTGAAAACCTCACGAAGGCATAGTTTCTTACTCCCACTTAAGAGGGTAAAAATCTGACGATTATACAATATGATGCGCGAATGTGAACTAAGTGTGATGAAAATGCCATTCAATCAAAATAAAACAAAACAAGTCAGTATTTCACACGCAGCTTAAATCAAGCAATAAATAAAGCACCTACTAGGGTAACCACTAGGGTTTGGCGTGGCTCTACCTAAGGTGGGCTCTTCGGGCTTGCTATATGAGGTTCGGTTCTAAAGTTGAGGTGCCTGAACCAGCAGATTCCTTAATCTTCACCCATTATAGGCTCATATAGATCGAGCTCAGTTCAAGGGGATACATTTCCCTATGGCTGCACGGAGATGAAAATCTCACGAAGACATAGGTACGGATGCATCCCGAAAGCGATTCACTATCCTGCACGGAGGTGAAAACCTCACAAAGGAGTAGCTTCTCAATCCCACTTAAAAAGGTGTGACCCGACGGTCATGCAATATGATGCAAAAGTATTCTACAAGACTCGAACCACAGCAACCAAATGAGGTGACGCAAGTGAATGAAATAAAAGGATCGTAATTTTTCAAATCAAATTTTCAATTTTCGATAATAAGACAGAAAATAATCAATTTTAAAGCTTGACTCTCTTATATATCCCCAGCGGAGTCGCCAAGCTGTCGAAACCATTTTTTTTTGTAAAACGGGAATTGACTTTGGTTTTGCAAACGAAAATAAAAACGGGAGTCGCCACCAATGTTTTTGATGAGGTGTGATTCGGTCACCTCGTAAAACGATTATTTTTAATAAATAGTTTGATTTATCAGAACAACGATTTTGGTCTACGAAACTCAGAAAATGGGTTCGGGAGTCAGTTACGTACGAGGAAGGGCTAGCACCCTCATAACGCCCAAAATTGGTACCGAATTGATTGATTAACGTCTTAATGTCGAAAACTTGAAAAGATCCGAAAAATACGATCCTTTTTGTTTAAGAAAACCTAAATAATAAAAAGGTGAATGACGAGACCCTCTTATTTCGAAGAAGTAAAATATCATGTCCAGTGAGTTAGGGGGCGACATTTTAAATTCCCGAAACTGAGCTTGTCTTCTAACTTTTGAAACTCGTATTTAAGTTGGAGGAGGATATTCGATTATTTGTCAAGTGAGAAATTGGAACCCAGTAAGTTAGGGCTCGATTTCTCGAAATTCCAAATACAGAACATTACCTTTATTTACAAGAAAACTCGTCTCGGGGTAACAAGATGTCATGGCCAGTAAGTTAGGGCACAACACTTCGAATCTCCGAGAGTAAGTATTTTATTCAAAACTTGAATTGCGATTTAAAAAGGATATTCCGTTATTCAGATTAAATGAGAAAAACCGGAACCCAGTAAGTTAGGGCACGATTTTTCTCGAATCTCTGATACGAAATATCGATTATTTGAAAACTTGATGTATTGGTAAAGGTTAATGTAATACGATGTGAAAAAAGAATAAATTACAAAGCTAGGTTGCATAATAGAATGATTATTAATAAACTAATGTAAAAGGTAATAACAAAGACGAGAATAAAATGAAATAGAGAAAATAAAACAAACGGATTGTTAGCAGAAGAAATAATAGGTAAAACTAAACGAATAGTAAAAAAAGATGTATGTAACAATACTAAGTTAACTAATTCAATGCTATAATGGTGATAATAACAATAATAATGCGATAATAGTAAAATGAAGAAGAAGAATAATAATACATCTATAATAATAACAACAATAAAAGGAATAATAATAGAAATAGAAATAATAGTAGTAGTAGTAGTAATAATAATAATAATAATAATAATAATAATAATAATAATAATAATAACAATAGTAAAATAGTAATAGAAATAAAAATGATAAAATAAGAAATAATAATGACAAAATAATAATATAAAGGAAAATAAAAATAATAATAATAATAATAATAATAATAATAGTAACTAATAAACATTTAATAAAAAATATATGTATAAAATATAGTGTAATAATAATAATAATAAATAATATAATAATAATAATAATAATAAGGAAGTTAGTTAAATTAATAATAAAATAGTGAAAATAACAAAAATGAACTAAATTGAATTAAAAACAAGATACCCGGGGCAAATCTGAAATAAATAAGAAGAGGAAGGACCAAATCGAGTGCGCGAATAACAATAAGGGACTAAAAGGGAAATTTTCCCTTCTCCTCTGAAACGCGCAGCATAGGGGGGACCAAATTGAAAATCAAATTAAATTATTGGGCGAAATTTAAAAATAAGAAAAATCTGATTATAAAACAATAAAAAAGCGGAAGGGCTAAAAGTGTAATTAGCCCTTCCTTTAAAAAACATGCGGATCCTAGGCTCTGGGTCGGGTCAAAATCGGGTCGAATCCAAATGATGTCGTTTTGGTGTGTAAAGCTTAAGCCCAAAACGACGCCGTTTTGATGGGCTATATAAGTAAAAAATTAGAGAAAAAAATCATTTGTAGCCCCCTTCTAAAAAAAACAGATTATCTCTCAAAAAACCTTCTCCCCTTTCCCAAATCTGACCAAATTCTGGTCATCGGCCGATCGTCGGACCACCGCCATTCACCGCCGGCGACCGCCGTGCACGGCGGCGCCCGAGGTAAATTTTTTTCCTTTTTATTTATACTTAGTGTGTGTATATATATATGTTTGTGTAATTAAAAAAGGATTCGAAATGAAATAAAAAAAAATAAAAAGGGTAGAAATAAATGAAATCACCTCCTAAAGCTACTGATCTGATTTTTGCGTTTTGGCTCTCCCTCTTTTTTAATGCTTAATCTCTGTTCTTTCGTATTTGAAAATCTATTGCTCTCTATTAATCCAAAAAAAAAATCCCCCTTACAAATGGTTTTTGTTCGGCTTATATAGCCATTTACAACTTGCATGCTTAATTATTTACTATCTTGTCTTCTTTTTTTCTGCAGGTGGATGGGCGGTGCTAACATGGGCGGTGCTGACATGGGCAGTGCTGCAGGTGTGGCAGTGGTGATGGGTCAGAAGGCAAAGGCGACTGACATAGGTAGCTAGGGTTTTTGTTTTGTTTCTGATTTGGGTTGGGCTAGGGTTAGGCTTAGATTGGGTTGTAATGGGTTTAATTGGGTTTTTGGGTCTTAGTGGGTTGTTGGGTTAGGCTTCATTCGGCCCGGGCAAAAGTGGGTTTGTACACAATGAAATTAGCAGGAAAAATAAATTTATCGACTCTTACCAAAACATCCTCGATCTTTCTTTCAGAATATGCTAAAGATCGATCAGCTAGCTGAATCGTCACAGTTGTAGGTCTTACTTCACCTATCCCTAGCATCTTGAAAATAGACTTAGGCATCAAGTTGATACTCGTTCCTAAATCACACAAAGCTTTACCGCAGTAAGATTCACCATTGTTACAGGGTATACTAAAGCTTCATGTGTCCTTCAATTTCAGTGGCAGTTTGTTCGGCAAGAATGCATTGCACTCCTTTGTCAAGGCAACAGTCTCATACTCACTCAGTTGTTTTTTCTTGGACAGTATATCCTTTATAAACTTCACATAATTTGGCATTTTTCGAAAGCCTCCACCAACGAAATATTGATGTGTAACTGCTTCAGAACATCAAAAAATTTCTTGAATTGCACCTCTTGCTTCTGCTTGTGTTGCTGCAATCTTTGCGGATATGAAGGTGATGGAACTTTCAGTTGAATCGGATAACTCTTCTGAGTAGGTAAATCTATATCCAAAGAAGATGCTAAAGTATCTATATTCACTAAGTTAGGATTTACCTTGTCAGTCTTTGCAGATTCTGACGCTTTTGGTGTAGGAATTTCAACAGCTGGTTGATTCTTCTCAACGGGCTTATCTTCGACATCAATCAATCGGGGTTCTAGAAATTTACCAGTTCACAATGCCACTGCCTTGATATGATTTTTACCCAAATTTCTTGGATTCTCAGTATCGCTCGGCAAGGTTCCTTGCGGTCTATTACGAAGCTCCGTAGATAACTGACCCATTTGGTTTTCCAAATTTTTCAATGTTGCTGCTTGGCTTTGGATCAAAGCGTCATTCTTTGCCATATACGCTTTCAACAAGTTCTCCAAATTGTTTGATGCCTCAGCTTGAGGTGGTTTTAGAGCTTGCTAATTAAACCCTTGAGATTGGTTGGGTCTATGCTACAATAAGTTGTTACTCGATCCATTTCCTTGGTTGCTCTATGAAAAATTAGGATGATTACGCCATGAAGAATTGTAGAAGTTGAACTGGGGTCTTTGTCCACTCCTATTTTGATGTTGGTTCCCCACATAATACACTGACTCGAGATTTGATAGACAATTTTCAAAAGAATGACCTTCCCCATAGTACACATAGGAAACTACTTCAAACAAACTAGGTGGCTGAGCTGCAAAATTATTAGCACTATTAGCGGTAAACTATTTTAACATAGAGGAAATAGACGATACTGAGCTGATAACGAAGTGAGGGCGTTAACTTCATGAACTCCAGCTACACGTCTTCTTGAAGCTGTTTGATTTGTAGGCCATTGATAGTTATTTCTCGCGATCCTCTCGATGATCTCATAAGCCTCATTATAAGACTTAGACAAAATTACACCATTCGCAGAAGCATTTGCCATCAATCTTGTATGTGCATTGAGACCATTATAGAATGTCTCCAACTGGATACAATGAGGAATCCCGTGATGAGAACACTTACGAAGTAACTCCTTGAATCGCTCCCAAGCCTCATTCAAAGACTCGTCATCCAATTGTTGGAAAGTTGTGATCTCGTTCCTCAACTTAGCATTTTTGCTAGGCGGGAAATACTTAACCAAAAATCTCTCTGCTAATTCTTACCATGTAGATATGGAACTTGGTGTCAATGAATTGAGCCATGCTCGTGCTCGATCTTACAACGAGTACAAAAACAACTTCAACCTCAGTGCGTCTTCAGTCACACCGGCTATCTTGAATGAATCACTCACCTCCATAAACAATCGAAGGTGGAAATGTGAATCTTCCCTGGGCATGCCACTAAATTGGCCCACCGTTTGGAGCATTTGAAACATCACTAGTTTCAATTCAAATTGGGTTGCCTCAATATATGGCCTTCTAATTCCTGGATTTAACTCACTGAAAAGTGGCATAGAATATTGACTGATGCATCGATCCCTATCATCGGCAAAGAGGATGAGATTTCGTACACAATCGACTCCATTACCTTGGTCTTGATTTTGATTTCTAAGGTCCATCTCGCCTTATCTTTGATCTATTTGTTCACGTCTTCTTTGTCTGAAAGTTCGCTCAGTTTTAGGGTCTACAGGGAGTAAATCAATAATCCGATCAATGCTCATAAACAACTGAAAAGAAAAGCACAAAATTAAAAAGAATAAGTTAGTAATGTTAGAAATAAACCAAATTAGAAGTAAATAATTCCACATAAAAAAAAGACTGTGGCAACAGTTAACAGTTCCCCAGCAACGACGCCAAAAACTTGTAACGCGTAGGTTTGTGCAAGTGTACACAGTCGTTATCAAGTAATAAGTAAGTATCGAGTTTCGCCTCCACAGGGATTGTATTTGTGCTAACTCACTTAATTGTAAAATTATACTAGCAACTTGGTAAATAAAAACACAATATGGTTTAGAAGTGATTATTAAATTTAAATATATTAAACTAAATGCAATGATCCCTAATGCAAATTATCCTAAGTATGCAAACTATATGAATGAAATAGATTTTAGCAAAATTAAACACAATTTGTAAAAATTATAATATAAATAAACTAGGACAATTACTTTAATTAAACTCAATTTATTATCAACATGCTTAATAATATTCGGAAAACATTCCATGGCAACTCAATCTTTCATGAGTTTGGAAACCACATTATGTCCTTTCGAAATTCTTTACTTAGTAAATATGCATTTTACTGATCCTTATTTACTAAGGGTTTCTTAGCATTCGTGTGAGGTAACAGGGACATGTTAGGTTTGAAACAGTTTAATCACACAAATTTAAAAACTATGCAGATTACAGAGCTTGGTTAGAGTTGTTATGCAACCTGCAATTTAATCAGGTTAGTATCTAAATTGAGCATGCACATTTCATTTATATGTCCACTAGTCGTTGTCTGGTTAGGATCGCTCAGCTAATTCAGGTGCATTTCAATCACGTATGAACAAAATACAGACTTGATTTTAATTGAAAACATGATCAATTGAGGCACAAACATTATAAGCATGAATCAAATAAATATTATTTAATCAAAGCAATCATCCTAGCTTAAATAAAATTAAGCTAACATTGTTGTAAACAAGAACAAAGAACACATAGCAAACATTTTTAGATTAAATTAAAGTAAAGAAAGATTAAACCCAAATCAAAGTGGTTGTCACCCAAGATTTTGATCGATGAGACTCCTTCACTCCTTCGCTTTGCTCCTTTGCTGATGGCTCTCCAAGGTGGCAGACCAAGGGCTCTTTAAGAGGCTTAATTGCTAAAATCTCTATAGAGAGATGATGTTAGGCGTGGGGAATGAAAAATGCTTAAGAGAATTGAGAGAAAAGAGAGAATGGTGAAGGATGAGGGATGAGGGATGAAGGAATGAAGGGGTCTTATTTATAGGTGAAGAGTGGTGGGTAGTTTGCTAAAAATAGCTGAGTTTAGTCTCTTCCAACTTCTTCCATGAGTGGCTGGCCACAATTAGTGGAATTTTAGCTGATTTTTGCTTGATTTTTAAGCAATTTAAATGCCATAATAACTCAGGACTGAGACTCGGCCCAATGTAAATCTTCAGGCAAATCTCTAATTTCTTCAACAATGCAAGGACCTTGTGCAATTAAACCTAAAAGTGGTTTAAATGGACAGCCATGTGTAGCCGAATTTGGGTTGACCTGGTCTTCAATTTGGACGGTTTTTGTAATCCAACAAAGCTATCAGACTTGTCCAAAATAAATCAATAAGTTAAAGGACCAAGGAATAAAATTTATCCAAATTAAATAATTAATTACAACCCAAATTATTAATGAAATATTTAAAATTATTTATTAAATATAATTTTATATTTATTATTTAATTTAGTCATGCATGGCCCATTTTATATCTTAAAAATATAATATGTTCAAATAAGTATAAAATAAGCCATTTTATGCATGAAAACTATATAATAAAGCATAAAATCACATTTTAATAATTTCTATGTCCTAATTTCATATTTTCACATATTTCATTAATTTATTAAACAATTTCTTAGTTTTAACAACGAATTTAAGTAAAAAGGTGATAAATTCCATAAGAAAAATCCTATATATTTTTCAGTTTACAATATATTATATATATAACAAAACCCATGCATATATATTGTATATATACACATACCTTTTTAGTACATTAGCTCACCTTTAATATTATGCTCTCACACACACGCACACAAAATAATTAAATGCAGAATTCACATATACTTATCACATCAAGTACATGGTTTACTACTACGACTTGCCTATTTTATTACTATAACTACAAGCACATTTTAAATTCATGCATTTGGCTCATTAAAATCGCACAGCATGCATACCCTACACTCAAACAAAATTGCAATGGTTTGCACCAGGAGAAATCAAGGTTCGCGTATTAATTAAGCAGGGGTTCACATATGTTACCTTAGCTTGTGTAACAGCCCGGTTTAGACCCTTGTCGGAATAGCGATTTCGAGACTAAAAATTCGAGGTCAGAAAAATATTTTAATATTAATTTCTGTGTTTACAGTATGTGATAAAATATGTGTGAAAGTTCTGTGTGAAAATTTTACCGTTTGTGTGTCGAATTGCAAAAAATGATTTAATCGCATAAAATGCAAAAGCTGTGTGCTAATTGTTAAAGTGCTTAATTGTCATAGCTTATTAAATAAGAAGTCCTTATGTTGTAATTAGACCTTTGATAGTGGAGGTGGACAAAAATATGCTTGTATTAGTGGAATTTTAATGTTTTAATCAAAGGTTAAAATGGTAATTGAATTATTAAGTTAATATTAACTAAAACAAAAACATTTTCTGGCCATTTTATCATCTTTATTCCACCGAAAATAGAAAGAACACATAGGGTTCTTGAGCTTTGGATATTCGGCACATACAAGGCTTGATTGAGGTATGTTTTGAGCTCGGTTTTTAGTGATTTTTGCGTTTTTGTGATCGTTTCTTTGTGATCTATCAAGCCCATGTCTTAATTTTAGAATTTGATGATGATTTTGAGAAGTTCCATTGATGAATGCTTCAACTTTGTGTTGATAGTTGGTGAAATATGAAAGTTTAATGTTGGGTTAACATATTTTGTCATTAGATTTTTGGTGAAATTGGTTATTTTGGGCTAAATTGTGAAAATGAGAAATTAAGGTACTAAAATGTGAAATAAATGAAATATGTGGGCTTGTATGAACATGAGGAAAATTCGGCCTAAGCATGGTATGATGAAATAGTGTGTATTTTGTGATTTTATGAAATAGGGACTAAAATGTCAAAATGTGAAAATGTGAGGGCTATTTTGTAAAATGCCTTAAATATGTATATTTGGATTGAATTGAATGATTTGGTGAATGAATAGCTAAATTTGAATATGTAGAGATCAAGAAAAGAGAAATTCGGACTTAGATCGAGGCAAAAACAAAGTGCTCGATTGACCGACTTATTTCGTAATTTCGACGTCCGAGTAAGTTCGTGTATAATACAAATTGTTTAAATTGTAACAGTCTGGTTTAGGCCTTAGTTGGAATAGTGGTTTTGGGACCACAAATTCGAGTCATAAAAATATTTTAATATTATTTTCTATGTCTTCAGTATATGATTAAGCATATGTGAAAGTTTCGTGAAATAATTTATTTGTTTGTGTGCTTAGATTGATAAAAGGACTAAATTGCATAAAAGGTAAAAGTGACATTCTATATGTTAATGTGCTTAATTGAGTTGGATTTTAAATGTAGAGGCCTTATGAGGCCATTAAGCCATTATATAGTAAGTGGATGGTTAATGGACAAAAATAGCCTTATGTATAAAAGCTTATTATGTTAATTAAAAGGTTAATTTTGTAAAATGATTAATAATGTTAGTATAATAAAAATAAAACATAAAATAAGCTATCTATTTTGGTGTTCATCTAGCCGAATATTGAAAGAAAAAGAAGAAATAAAAACCAAGCTAGGTTTCGGCTACTTCTAAGCTAAATTAAGGTATGTTTCGATTTCGGTTTTTGATGATTTCTACGTTTTTGTAATCGTTGATTAATGTTCTTCAAAACCCATGCTTCAATTTTGTGAATTGATGAAGATTTTGAAATGTGCCATTGATGAACACATGAGTTTTGTGATGTTTGAAGATGAATTATGAAAGATATGTGTTAGATTAACATAGTTTGTCTTTGAATTTTTGATTATTTTGAGTAACTTGGACTTAATTGAGAAAATAATATTTTGAGGGACTAAATTTTTAAATAAATGAAATGTATGGATTGGTATGATTATAGGGAACATTCAGCCAAGCATGGGTATAAGCAAATTATGTGCATTTTGTGATTTTGTGAAATAAGGACTAAAATGTCAAAATGTGAAAATATGAGGGCTAATTTGTAAATTGCCCTAAATATGTGTTTTTGGATTGGATTGAATGAATTAGTGAATAAATGAGTTAAATTTGAATATGTATAGATCAAGAACCGAAGGAAACGGACTTAGATCGTGGGAAATCAAAAGTAATTGGGTAGCCGAGTTTGTTTCTGTTTATCCGAATTCGAGGTAAGTCTATATACAAATAAATGTATTTACATTGATATATGTATGTTCATATGGAAATTCATAATGATGAATGTATACGAGATGATGAGTACATGAAATCCGAGATAGTATCGACATAGTGTCAAGATTCGAAAAAGTCTCGTACGAACCTAGGAATAGATAGGGTTGCATATGTCATGACATAGGTGTTCGATATGTGATATCGTCTAAGACCATGTCTGGAAAGTTGGCATCGATTTGAGATTTACGTGTAAGACCATGTCTGGGACATTGGCATCGTATTGATTCGTGTAAGACCCTGTCTGGGACAGTGGCATCGATATCTGGTTGCATGTAAGACCACGTCTGGGACGTTGGCATTGTACGACCATTCTGAGTATTTCAAGCTTCCTATTTGATTCTGAACGGTTCAACGGGCAAATCCGAGAAATGAAAGACTACGTGAAATGTATAAATAAGGTAGGTACGTTTGAAAGGTACACTATGTATTTGTATGAAAGGTAAGTATATATATGAACTTACCAAGATGAATATGTGCATGGATTTGATGAGATAATATGTGATATATGTTTAAATGTGTTATGAGTATAAATGATGCTTTGAGATGTGATACGTTAGAAATCTATGGCTAAACAAATGAGCCAAAGAACATGTTATGAAATTGCAAATGGAAAATATTAATGATATTGTATCAATGTGTTTATGTGCATTTTATGTTAAGTTTATTTGTATATGGCTTACTAAGCTTTTGAAAGCTTACTTTGTGTGTGTTTATTCTGTTTTATAGATCGTTAAAGCTACGAGAGGCTCGGGGATCGTAGAGGATCGTCATCACACTACACAATCCTATTTTGGTATCTTTTGAAAGTGTATATACTAAGTATGGCATGTATAGGCTAATCACTTGAATTATGTTTGGGAACATATGAATAGCCATGTGATATGGCTAGTTAATGATATACTGTGAATAAGTTGATGAGCTATGTGTTGTGTTTTGTTAACGATAAAGCATATGGTAATGTTGGGCTATGTTTTGGTGATATATAGTTGGTATATTATTGATAGAGTGATGCCATAATGGATTGGTAAGTTTATGGATGAATATTTTTTAGATATACTTGTGATTTAGTTGAGCTAAATGGTGTATAAGTTGCTGTGATGGAATGTACTTGAATAAGTTGAATAGGATGATCATTTGGTATGTTTTTTATTACCATTGATGTATGGAAAGATGCTCATATATGGTTGTAGGGATGACCCAATGTGTGGGTGGCAATTTGGCCTTGCAAATGGCCTATATTTGCCCACATGGTTCAGCACACGGGCGTGTGGCTCGACCGTGTCCCTCGTGGTTGTATTTCAAAATAAGTTAGACTCGACCACGGGCTGGACACACGGGCATGTGACTGGCCGTGTGGTGCAAGTCAGTAGCGACCACGGGTGAGGCACACGGGCGTGTCCATGACCGTGTGGATAAGTCAGTATGTATGCCCTGTTTTGACACGGCTAAGACACACGGGCGTGTCTGAGGCCGTGGGAGGCACACGGCCTGCCCACATGGGCGTGTGACCTCTGTAACTTGGAAAAATTTTTAAATTTCTGAGATTTTATGTATGAGTTTGGTTTAGTCCCGACCCTATTTTAAAGCATGTTAAAGGTCTCAAAGACCTATTTAAGGGACACTTTGATGTGATTTGACATATTATGTTATGAAATGTCCATAAAAGTTTTCAATTGTCCGGTAATGCCTCTTAACCCTAAATCGGCGATGGTTACGGGTTAGGGGTGTTACATAAATGATATCCATGTGTTATGAAATGAATGAATATGTGGTTGATGAATTAGTAATGTTATTTGTGGATTTGAGAGATGTCGCACTAAGTGTGCGTAAATAGAATTGATACAGTGGTGAACGGCACTATATGTGTGAAATAAAGAAAGCATCAACTATATTGATTGGCACTGTGTGTGCGATACCGAGTTAAATTCTGCTTAATGTAAAGGCACTAAGTGTGCGATGATATTAAAGCTTCGACTAAGAGAATCGTCACTAATTGTGCGAGTAAATCGAATGATTAATGAAGATTGAACGAAAAGTGGTATTGAGCATTGAGTAGCAAAAGTGATCATTAATTAAATGTTGGCACAGGTATGTACGGAATCTATGTGGTTGATGATATCACATATGGATAAATGGATGATTATGTGGTTAGTGACTATGAATGAGATTGTACATCATTGTGAACTGAACCATGTGATAGTTTATCTTGTATATTGAATTAGAATGATTAACTTAAGTGTATTATATGACGAACTTACTAAGCTTTTAAGCTTACTATGTGAAGTGTTTCTCTGTTTTACAGTGTCATTAAAGCTAGCTCAGATCCGGGGATCGTCAGCGACTCAATCACACTCTCGGCTATCTATTTTGGTACTTTTGGAAGTTGTATATATTTGGTATATGGCATGTATAGGCTAGTGATTATGGTATGTTTTGAGAAGTATAGATCTTGCCATGTGATATGGCTTGATAGTTTAATGATGTTGGTATATTCTTTGGGTATGTGTAAAGGATGGTAATATGTGTATATGTGTGTTCTATGTGAATGATAATTTTGACATAAATTAATAAAAATGGAAATGGTATGTTTCATATTTAGATTTGGTAAAGATTGAATGATGAATGGATTATATGATTTGGTTGTGAAGTTGATACTTGGATTGGTAAGTTAAGTTGAAGTTGTATACGAAAATGAATGATGATGTCAAGAGTTTAACTATGCAATGTTTTGGTATGTTTGGATGCCATTTGGGTATGAAATTATATGGTTGATGCTTATAGGTGTGACCCAAAGTGTGGGTGGCAAATTGGCCTTGCAAATGGCCTATATTTGCCCACAAGGTTGAGCACACGGGCGTGTGGCTCGACCGTGTCTCTTAAGTTTTCAAATTGAAACAAGTCAGACTCGCACATGAGTTGGACACACGGGCGTGTGACTGGCCGTGTGAAATAAGTCATTGTCGACCACGGGTTAAGCACACGGGCGTGTCTTCAGCCGTGTGGACAAGTCAGTATGTATCCCCTGTTTTGACACGGCTTGGACACACGGTTGTGTCTGAGGCCGTGTGAGGCACACGGCCTACCCACACGGGCGTGTGACCTCTGTAACTTTAAAAAATGTTAAGTTTTGGAAAAATTTCGTATGTACTCGGTTTAGTCCCGATCCCTTTCTAGTGCATGTTTAAGGTCCCGTAGACCTTATTAAGGGACTTAGTGACATTGTTTGATTATGATTTAATGATGTATGAACAATGAAGGTTAAATGTTATGATTTGATCAGTAATGCCTCTTAACCCTAATCCGACGACGGATACGGGTTAGGGGTGTTACAACCTATGTACTGGAGTTTAAATGTGTATATCAAACCACTCACCTTAGTCAATACCTCTTACACAACAATGTCAAACAAGCTTTTCTTTTCCTTTCGCATTGCTCGTGAAACCTCTCGATGAATCTGAAACTTTGCATACACGTTAAATACAATATAAAATCATTATTAACAGCCTTAAACTAAAAAAAAAACAGCAAAATCACCACTCTAAGCTCACTTTTCTCATACCGAAAATTTAACTAGTTTTGCCGAAATAGGTGTTTAACCACTCAAATCTCATTTCTAAGCTTGAATTTCGATTCTAGTATTCCTAAATATCATCTAAATTCACTTTTAAACCTTTAATTCCACCTAATCTCATGTATTTAAAGTTTCTGGAAAAATCAAGCTTGTATGGACACACAAAAGGGGGAAATTTGAAATTCATTAAAATTCATTACCGGTCTATCAAATTGAGTTTAAATAAATTCTATTTAGTTAAAAATGGATTAGAAATCAATCAAAAACAATAGGTTTACTCATTATTTAGGATTTCAACAATGTTGAACCAAATTTTAATTAGAAAGCTTTAAATCTTAAAATCTCTCAACACACCCAGTTCAATTCCGAATTAGATAAAAAAACAACCTTAATCTAATCATAATAAGTCAAGAAATTACCTTAATTTGAAGAAAACAACATGTTGATCTAATTCGAAGTTGAACATGAGAAGAATAATGACAAATTTGATGAGGATTTAATAATTTTTCTTTAAAATTGGAAGGTGTTGAGGTGTTTGGATAGCTAGGAAATCACCAGGGACGGGTTAATTTTGAGAGAAAAGATCATATTTGAATTTGAAAAAAAAAATTGAATGTGAAACTAAATGGGAGGGAATGAGTCGTGGGGGATTTTTAAAAAGGAAGAAGATGAACAATGTTTTTTTATTGAATTAAGGGGATTTTGCCTTTTAAAAACTCTAAATTTTCTCTTGTTTTTCAAATCAGTCCTTAATTTCATTAAAACACATTTTTTCTCAATTATTTTCAAACCCGATTTTATTTTTAAAATCCGTTTTAAGTTATTTAATAATCGACCACCTAATCCAAATTTTCACCACCCAATCTTAGACTCAATAATTATTTTAATATTTTATTATTACCATTATTATTTAATTAATCATTTTATCCTATTTTAATTTCTCTGATATTAAACCCAATTTTTCTCTCGAACCCACAATCTAATACCCAATTCTACTAACTCGGTTTTTGGGATGTGACATAACAAGAAAGTTTAGTTTAAAACTACTTCTTGTTTAGATTTATTAGAATTCTAGTGTACTTAAGAGTTTTATTTAGATTTATTTAACTAGCCTATATAAAGGCCTTCACATTGTACATAATGGAATCAATTCATCATTATTCAACAAACTTCTCTTTTGAGTTAATAAATTCTCTTTGAGTTTTTCTTTTTCAAAAATTTCTCTTGAGTTTTCTTTTAGAAGAGTTTTAACAATCTTTTCAGATTGTAAGGATCATCTTCAAAGTTTTTCTTGCCAAGTTTTCTTTTTTGGCGGAAAACTTAGAGCCGCTTGAAAGGGGGTGTGGATTCTTCTTGTTTCCAAGGCTCATTAGAACTTCTACACGCCACATTCCATCATTTCCATCTATCTTCTTTATTATTCTAATATTTGATTTCATTATTCTATTCTATTCATCTCAATTATTTATTTTTAATTGTTTTCTTTTTTTTCTCTAACTTGGATTCGTTTGCGTTTCAGGTTGTATCAAAATCTATGTTTCTTTCAAATGTCTAAAGCCTCAAGTCAAATCTGCGAATTGGAAAAACTTTACGATCCTCCTCCACTTTCCACCACTCTTTCTTATCATTTGGTATCAGATTCTTGGGTGTGTTAGGTGTTTTTTGTGTTCTTATAAACTGATTTCCAGCAAATAGCCTCAAAAAAATTTTTACCCAAAAAGATTTCATGGAAAAAATATTTTTCAATTGGTAAACATTTTTCAACAATCTAAAATTTTACATATTGATTCTTGGCACTCTATTAGAATATTAAAAAAAATATTTCCCACAAAAAGCGATCAGAAAAGTGAAAAAAAAAGAAAAAAAATATTATGTGGGTTGAATTTTGTGCCAAAACTTTCTAGATCATATCTACATTATTTGAGGAGGCTCCAGTTTAAATTTCGTGAGTTTTGGAAATCAAAAACACCTCGAACGAAGTTTGTCAAGTTGCTTTGCAATTTTTCGGGTTTCAGGGATTTTTGTTGACTCTTACCCTTAGGTTTTCATTTGTTTTTTTTTTCTTTTTATTGTTCATTTACGCATTCTAGCACATTCCTTCCTCCATGCAACACAATTCTTTGGTGTCTAGCCGATTTTGGACTTCTAGTGTTACTAGGTTTGTTTTGCTGGTTTGATTCTAATGCATTTTGATTAGTTGATATAAACACTTTTAAAAGACTCACAAAATTAATTCTTACCTCATTGAGAATTTGATTTTTATTTTTGAGTGCATAAAAGTAAGGTTTGCTTAATTTTTCTCTTCTTGAGTGTTGTGTTTTTTTCAGGCTTTCATAATGATTCGCGACACTATGATCAGAAAGTTGCAAAAGGATCAAGAAGTTCAATGTGCTCAAGATCAGAAACAAGACACTATTCTAGACACGATCAACAAAAATTTGGAATGTCTAAATACGCAAATTAAGCGTTGGAATTGTAATTGGGGAGATAAGGTTGACTATCCTCATCTTCGTGCAAATAATGCTCGATGTGTTCCTCGTGAAAATGATAAGACTTTGGTTAATAATGACCGTAGGCAACATTCTTTAGCTAAATCAAAGTTCCAAAATTTCATGGAAAGAATGATCAAGAGACTTATTGTGATGGGAAAGGTGGCCATAAATTAGTTTGTTAATTCAATGGGAGATGGCCAAACGAAAGGAGGAATACGATTAAGCTATCACCTTTTGTGCAATGTTATTGGTGTAGTTCAAATGATCATAAGGGTTTCTAATGTCCAATTAAATATCCAAATAGAGGGAATACGATTGAGCTATCACCTTTTGTGCAGTGTTATTGGTGTAGTTCAAAAGATCATAAGGGTTTCCAGTGTCCAATTAAATATCCAACTAGAGAAGAAAGTATGGATTTGTACCTTTTGTTGATTCTTACTTTAGTGGAAAAGAGATTTGTAATGGCGAACTTTGTGAACTGGAAAAAGATGATAGTGAGAATTATTTCCTCGAATCTATAGAGTTAGATCAGATAGAAACGTCATGTTCTCCTACTGAGATGTATTGTTAAGAGATAAAAGATAAGGTGTTGGATTAATTTATTTTATTTGTTAAGAGATAAAATAAGAGAAATATGATGGATTTGATAGGGAGTTGAAGTGCTGGCCGTTTGTTGGACTCCAGGGGCTTGCATATTCGGTTGTGGGGGGAGGCATAAGTGCAGAATTTTAGTTAGTAAAGGTGCTTATCTTGCTGCCGAAACTTTGAGTAAATTCTCCCTTTTCCATCTTTGTGTTTTGCCAAACTATTGCACCTTATTTTTCTTTTTACAGAAGCCGAAAGTTAGAACCTTTTTGTGCATGGATTTTCTTTCTTCTTCCACATCTTTTTTTTTTGTTTTTGCTTGAGCCGAAATCACTCTTAGACATTGCCATTGCCGAATTCCCTTAGCCACTACTACTTTTCTTTTCTTCTATCTATATTTATTTCTTTTAGTGATAGCCGAATATAGCAACACCACTTGAAAAGCCTAGCTGAATATCAAAGTGTTTATTTTCTATTCTTTGCCGCAAGCCTTAAAAGCCGACAGTTGGAGATCTAACTCTATTTCTTGGTTGGGGCCTAATCTATAAGGGTGATCCGGGAAGTTGATCGCTAGGAGTAAGCAACGTATGTGGTAAGTGTTCTTTCATTACCAATCGGTTTTGGGATCTCTTGTTATTGGATGGCCGAATGTCCTTTAAGCCATGTGTGTGTGCCTTTTGTTTGTAGCCGACATTAGGGGAGCCTTTCGGGAATTGAAGTCATCAAGGTAAGGTGAGATGTACAATTCGGCCATAAGTCTTATTGATTATTAAAGTTAGCCGATTCTAACAAGTGATTAATAGGAATTTCGACTACTCAAGGAACAAGTCGACAGAATAGAGCAAGTATTCGGGATTTGGATAAGTAAGGAAGATATCGACAGGCATAAGGAAGTTCCGGGATCGTGTTAAATTCAAGTAGCTAAGGATTTCGCTAAATAGTCAGGTGTGTAGTTAGCCTACCGTTTTCCGGGATTTATGATTGTATGTGATATCTGTATGTGTTATGAATGTGCTAACTAGTGCAGTGGAAATTGTGATATGGATTCCCTCAAGGGGTATGTCAATAAACTGGTAAGTACCAAATCTGATGAATATGTGACTATTGTTATGAATATGTGATAATATGCTAAATAACATGTACATGCATTAACATGGCATTATTTTATGTTGCATGTGCATGGGTGGGATATGATATGAAAGAAGGACAGGGTGTACTTCGAGTACGTGGTTTGATGAATGGCTCTGTGCCTCATCGTGATAGATATAGGCTATGTGCCATATCGTGGTTATTGATGGCTTTGTGCTCATCGTGGTTTTGATGATGGCTTCGGCTACATCGTGGATTGACGTTGACTAAGGTCGCGTTGTGGATTATTTGCGATTAAGTTCGCGTGGACGGCATTTGTTGCCTTATTGGAGTAAAAAGGAGAGGGTGATTTAATAATCCCCTGGTGTGTGGTAGGCTGGATACGGGGGTGTGTAGAGGATGGACCTTAAGCTGGGTTGGGCTTCATAATTGCATAATTTTGTATGTGAATATATGTGAAATTGGGCCAAGCCCAACAGGTGATATGAATAAATGTGGTAATGGGCCAAGCCCAGTATGTGGAAACATGTGGTTAATACACTGTTATAAGAATGTGATATGGTTATGGGCCAAGCCCAATATGTGAACTCCATTAATATGAATGTGGGCTAAGCCCAATAAGTGAAAGCATGTGAATAAGTTGCATTAATATCTGTTATATGGGTTGATACATGGTTTGACATGTGGGTGGAATTCAGTAGAATAATTGCACACTGAGTCTGTATGACTCACCCAATTTTTATTAACATCGCAGGTGATGCTTGGACTGGGTTTGGAGTGGATACAAGGTGGCCCATGCAGAAGAAGTTTTGCTTGTTTTAAGTATTTTATATTTCCAGTATTTATGAATTATTACTTAATGTAATAAGGGCCACTTAAAGTATTTGAATTTTGTTATGTTTAAGTTGGATTTATAAGTGGGATATTGTTTTTGTAAGTTTAATTTTAAAAGCTATTTATATCTCAAAAGTCATATTAAAGTTTTGAATCCGGTATTTTTATAATAACTTAATTTTTAGTTAGAATATTTTAAATCACGAAAATGTTTTTATCAAAGGAAATAAATTTTTAACGGTTTTTACTCTTAAGTAAGAATATTTTCGAACGTGTTCCGCAGTGGCATTTCAAATTCGGTCGTAGTGAATGGGCCGGGTTTGGGGTGTTACAATTTGGTATCAGAGCCCGGTTCAAAACTCGGCTTTGAGGGATGGGGGCCCAAAAATGTTTTTTCAAAGATGGGTTTTTCAAAAATATGGACTTTTATGAATGATTTTTCAGGTTATTCTGGCATGGCACCTGTATCTCCAACCCGAAGTCCGCCAGGTAAGTACCCCTGGCTATTGAAGTGATTTATATATGTGAATGTTATGGGCTTAGTTGGGCTCGTAGATTAGAAGATTAGGGCTATTGAACCCTAGGGCTAGTGCACTCAAACATATGCATAAGACTTAAGGATAACTGAACAAACCTGTGAACTAAGTCGCCGAGCTAAGGTGTGGCAACCATTGTGCACATGTCTAGGAGTGGATTCGGTAGGAGCTTGGTATTTAAGCAGTCCTAGCGACTCACCTTCTCTTTACTCGAATCCTACCTGGTGCGTAGCTACGGTTCACCCTAACCAAGAGGACTTATTCACGGGCTAAATCCGATAATTAAAACCCGAAAGGGAATAGCCATGCAGTTTTATAAACACCTTAGTTTTTTAAAATCCTTAAATTACCCCTTCGATTTGTAACAAAATCTATTTTGAAAATGTCTCGAAAAAATTTTCCGGTTTGCCAAATTACTAAAATACCCCTAGTGGTAAAATTTCTAAAATGCCCTGACTCGGAAAATTTTTATTACCATATTACCACCGATTTTAATAAAATTTTCTTACTTTGCAAAAATATTCAAAAACCCTGTTTTGCAAAAATATAAGATACTCTAATTTGGGAAAATTACTAAAATGCCCCTGACTTCCAAAATTACCAAAATAACTCCGATTTCTGAAATTTTTGCAACACCTTTGATCTGGAAAACAAATTTTCAAGATAACCCCCGAGGTTTTGTGAATGCTGAAATAGCTTTGATTTCTAAAATATTTTCGAATTGATCCCGATTAATTACCAAAATTTTTGCAATACCTTCGATTTGAAAAATATTTTCAAAATGCCCTTGAGTTTTAAGAATTTCGAAATGCCTTGATTTGTAAAGATTATTTTTGGAGTGACCTCAATTTATTACCAAAATACCCTGTAGGGAAAATGACGAAATTACCCCTGGGTGGGGAATGGACAAGAATGTCCATAATAGTGTACTGAAGGATGTGAATGAATGAATGTGTCCCTATTGAGATGAATGTGAATGTGAATGTGATTCTCTGAATTAGAATAGAGAACTTGAGATGAAACTTGGATTGATCGAAAGAACCACTATCAAACTCTTTTCATAAAACTGTTCGCGGGATAAACAGTGAAACAAAATTTCTAATGCATAAAACTTTCTAATCAGATTAAATCGCGACGGTAGACATGAGTTCTAGTGGACGCGGTCGAGGTAAAATGACTGTATCGGAACCGGTTGGGTCTGGCCATGGGTCAGATAATGATGTGCCACCCCCAGCAGTGGGCGCGGAGGATCAAGATCAGACAGAAGGAGATGACGCAGTATCGTTAGCTATGCTGCGAGTGCTGGAGCGAGTCGCAGGAGCTAATGTGAACAATGGATCTCGAAAATCAGTGCCTGAAAGACTTAAGTCAAATGGAGCCGAGATTTTTAGAGGAGTGTCTGGAGTAGCTCCGAACGTGGCAGAATATTGGTTAGAAGCAGTTGAAAGGATTATGGATGATTTGGATTTAACTGCTGAGGAAAAGCTTAAGGGTGCTGTTTCGCTACTCCGAGATGAAGCTTATCGATGGTGGCTCACTGTCAGACAAGGTACCCCTGCAGATCGAGTAGATTGGGAGTACTTCAAGGTTAAGTTCGAAGGAAAGTACGTTGGAGCTAGTTATTTGGACTCGCAAAGAAAGGCGTTTCTGAACTTGGTACAAGGCAGTATGTCGGTAGCGGAGTATGAAGCAGAATTTGTACGGTTAAGTCAGTATGCTAAAGGAATCATGGCTACTGATTACGAAAGGTGTGTCCGATTTGAAGATGGATTGCGGGATGAGCTGCGAGTGTTGATCGCTCCGCAGAGAGAACGAGATTTTGCTATTCTAGTGGAGAAAGCTCGGATAGCTGAAGAAGTTAAGAAGACTGTGAGACAGAATCGAGAAAAGAATAGGAACCGAAATAAGAGGAGTTTTGGATCGTCAAAGTTATCTGGATATTTTCAGAAAAGGCCAAGGATCGAGAATTCTGTACGTGCACCGGAACCAGTCACTGAGAATCGAAGTCAAGTATGTGCTCAATGTGGGAGAGCTCATGTGGGAGAATGTTGGGGAAATAGCAAGGAATGTTTCCGGTGTGGGTCTAAGGCTCATTTGGTTAAGAAATGTCCTCAAGTGATGGATAGGGCTCGAGGCCAAGGTCGTGGAACCCCAAGCAGAGGTGCTGAAGGTTCAGATGCAAGGCAAGCAAGGTTGGCTTAGGCAATCAGTCATAGCAAGGAGGAAGTTGGACCAAATAGGATCGGGTATGCTCTCTAAACCTGGAATCTTTTTATTGCCTTGATTGTTATAAAGCTAGTTAGTTCGTTCTTGTATCGCTAGTGAAGTGCCTGAAACCTTGAATGCGAACCTTGAGATAGTATCTAAGAAATGTGTTAGTTTATTAAAATCAGAGTGCGCAGCGGTAGAGTAGTGTGACGAGTTAAGGATGCACGATTGTTCGATAGTAAGTAATTTTGAGGATGAAATTATTTTTAAGGAGGGTAGAACTGTAATATCCTAAATTAGGGGCTATGCATTTGGAGCATAACTCAAGTGTTAATAGGCTTTAAGTGTGTTTGGAAGTGTTTTAAGAGTTTTTAGAACCCTAGGATGTAGGTGAAAGTTTTGGGAAAATATTGGATTTTAAGTGTTAAAAGGGAAACTAGGCTAAAGGGACCTTAAGAGAATTTATGAGGAGTTTATGACACAAAGAAATCAAGCAGAAGAGTGGCAAGGGACGCTACCTTAGGGGCTTAGAGGCTTGCGTCAAAAGGGAGTGCAGGAGGGAAGAGGTTCGAGCAGCGTGGGACGCATTAGAGACTTTTATTTTTGCGCCAAAAAGGGGAACTAGGCTAAGGAGGCTTTAAGGGAAATTCGTGAGGGATTTATGACACAAGGTTGGCCTGGTAAAGTGGCAGCAAGGCGCTACTTAAGGCCTTGAGCAAGGGCTTTGGTTCGAGTCTGGTTGTCAGCAGGGAGGCGTGTTTTTATTTTGCTATTGGCGTTAAGACAAGAGGGAGCTAGGGAAAGAGGTCTTAAAAGAAATTCTGGGTGAATCATATCACAAACAACGCCTTGGCAAAGTGGCTTGGGGCGTTACCTGCAGCTTGTGTCAAGGGTTCCAGCAGGTCTCAGGTTCAAGGCTTGTGGGCAGCAAATGGGTGTTTTATTTTTGCATGTGACATCAAGAGAAGGGGAAGGAGTTGGACGGCACATGGGCTTCCAAAAGATAAGGATTATGCTTGTTTTTATGTTTAAATTCGGCTGGATATAGGATAAAGGCTGATTTATTTTAATGGGTGATAAGAAGATAATGGTGGCTTTATTTATTTATTTTAGTTTAATAGATAGATAAGAGATAAGGTGTTGGATTAATTTATTTTATTTGTTAAGAGATAAAATAAGAGAAATATGATGGATTTGATAGGGAGTTGAAGTGCTGGCCGTTTGTTGGACTCCAGGGGCTTGCATATTCGGTTGTGGGGGGAGGCATAAGTGCAGAATTTTAGTTAGTAAAGGTGCTTATCTTGCTGCCGAAACTTTGAGTAAATTCTCCCTTTTCCATCTTTGTGTTTTGCCAAACTATTGCACCTTATTTTTCTTTTTACAGAAGCCGAAAGTTAGAACCTTTTTGTGCATGGATTTTCTTTCTTCTTCCACATCTTTTCTTTTTGTTTTTGCTTGAGCCGAAATCACTCTTAGACATTGCCATTGCCGAATTCCCTTAGCCACTACTACTTTTCTTTTCTTCTATCTATATTTATTTCTTTTAGTGATAGTCGAATATAGCAACACCACTTGAAAAGCCTAGCTGAATATCAAAGTGTTTATTTTCTATTCTTTGCCGCAAGCCTTAAAAGCCGACAGTTGGAGATCTAACTCTATTTCTTGGTTGGGGCCGAATCTATAAGGGTGATTCGGGAAGTTGATCGCTAGGAGTAAGCAACGTATAGTGGTAAGTGTTCTTTCATTACCAATCGGTTTTGGGATCTCTTGTTATTGGATGGCCGAATGTCCTTTAAGCCATGTGTGTGTGCCTTTTGTTTGTAGCCGACATTAGGGGAGCCTTTCGAGAATTGAAGTCATCAAGGTAAGGTGAGATGTACAATTTGGCCATAAGTCTTATTGATTATTAAAGTTAGCCGATTCTAACAAGTGATTAATAGGAATTTCGACTACTCAAGGAACAAGTCGACAGAAGTAGAGCAATTATTCGGGATTTGGATAAGTAAGGAAGATATCGACAGGCATAAGGAAGTTCCGGGATCGTGTTAAATTCAAGTAGCTAAGGATTTCGCTAAATAGTCAGGTGTGTAGTTAGCCTACCGTTTTCCAGGATTTATGATTGTATGTGATATCTGTATGTGTTATGAATGTGCTAACTAGTGCAGTGGAAATTGTGATATGGATACCCTCAAGGGGTATGTCAATAAACTGGTAAGTACCAAATCTGATGAATATGTGACTATTGTTATGAATATGTGATAATATGCTAAATAACATGTACATGCATTAACATGGCATTATTTTATGTTGCATGTGCATGGGTGGGATATGATATGAAAGAAGGACAGGGTGTACTTCGAGTACGTGGTTTGATGAATGGCTCTGTGCCTCATCGTGATAGATATAGGCTATGTGCCATATCGTGGTTATTGATGGCTTTGTGCTCATCGTGGTTTTGATGATGGCTTCGGCTACATCGTGGATTGACGTTGACTAAGGTCGCGTTGTGGATTATTTGCGATTAAGTTCGCGTGGACGGCATTTGTTGCCTTATTGGAGTAAAAAGGAGAGGGTGATTTAATAATCCCCTGGTGTGTGGTAGTCTGGATACGGGGGTGTGTAGAGGATGGACCTTAGGCTGGGTTGGGCTTCATAATTGCATAATTTTGTATGTGAATATATGTGAAATTGGGCCAAGCCCAACAGGTGATATGAATAATTGTGGTAATGGGCCAAGCCCAGTATGTGGAAACATGTGGTTAATACACTGTTATAAGAATGTGATATGGTTATGGGCCAAGCCCAATATGTGAACTCCATTAATATGAATGTGGGCCAAGCCCAATAAGTGAAAGCATGTGAATAAGTTGCATTAATATCTGTTATATGGGTTGATACATGGTTTGACATGTGGGTGGAGTAGAATAATTGCACACTGAGTCTGTATGACTCACCCAATTTTTATTAACATCGCAGGTGATGCTTGGACTGGGTTTGGAGTGGATACAAGGTGGCCCATGCAGAAGAAGTTTTGCTTGTTTTAAGTATTTTATATTTCCAGTATTTATGAATTATTACTTAATGTAATAAGGGCCACTTAAAGTATTTGAATTTTGTTATGTTTAAGTTGGATTTATAAGTGGGATATTGTTTTTGTAAGTTTAATTTTAAAAGCTATTTATATCTCAAAAGTCATATTAAAGTTTTGAATCCGGTATTTTTATAATAACTTAATTTTTACTTAGAATATTTTAAATCACGAAAATGTTTTTATCAAAGGAAATAAATTTTTAATGGTTTTTACTCTTAAGTAAGAATATTTTCGAACGTGTTCCGCAGTGGCATTTCAAATTCGGTCGTAGTGAATGTGCCGGGTTTGGGGTGTTACATGGGAAGTGAGGAAGAGTCATGTGAAAAGACCAAGAGAAAAGAGACTTTGAGTGATAAAAGTCTACTTGATAGCCCAAATTTGGTAAGTGAAAATCCCAAATGAGGTACAATTGGAGAGTTCTAAAGTGAAAAAAGAATATCAAAAGCAAGAAAATATCCATACAAAAATGAGGAATGATTATGTTTTAACTAATCCTAACTCAAATTTGTTTAGTGGTGTTTCTTTATTACAGGACTTTAAGGATCCATTGAATGACTTCCAGTTATATTACTCTACCATCAATAGACGATTTTACTTATGGGAGAGAGGTAAGTTGAACCTTGATAATTCTCTACATGTGCTAGAAGGTAAGAAAAGTAATGATACATCGAAAATTGAAATATGTAGGCATATCTTGAATGTTTTTGATAAGTATGCTACTGATTTTATTTTTCCTTACGACAAGTTTTCTCATTAGTCAAGTTTCAATAAACAATGGTCTGAAAGTTCAATTGACTTTATGGGTTTATCTAGGTATGTAAAGCTTACTTTTGTTGCATTCGACAGGTTTATTGAAGAACCTTGTGCATTTGATCTTGCAACAAAATTTTCTATCTTAGACTTTAAATATGAATTTTTGCATAATAATATTAAACTTCTTGATTTTTATAATTATGTGAAATTCTTGAATCATCGTTGAAAGTTCTTACGGATGACCATGCATATTCAAAGAAATTTACAGGTTATCTTTTACTTGAACACTCATGTGCCTAATATTTCTTTGTTTAGTATTAATGGTTCTTTTTCTAAGGAGAAGTACTTGATCCATGCTGATTTGAGGGATCAAAATCATATATTTGATCCTAGAGATAGTCTGGCTGCACAGGATAGCTTAGGTAAATATTTGCTTGCTTTTATTATTAATTCCAACCCTTTTTCTTTTTCTATAGCTAAAGATTAGATGATGAATCTTATTGAGGAATGGGGGATTGATACAAGTCTCAATGCCCAATTTCAGGCCCATGGATGTGATGGGCTTGCACTACCTCAAGGCCCAACTTCAAGGTCAAAGTTCAAGCAAATCAAACCAAGATTCGATTAAAGCCAGTATGTGAGGATGAATATTTTCGAGGAAACGAGGAATGATACATGCATGGAATGGGTAAAATGTATTAAAGTCAATTCAACCAAGCTGTTAATTTTCAAGCTCAAAAGATTAGTCAACTTGCGACAAATATTTGTATGGGATCCAAACATTTCTGGATTAAGATGTCTTTATAGTGTTCGAAGATCTATCTCTTAGCTTTGAAACGTACTTTGAATCACTTGATTTCAAGTTTAGGAACTCAAGTTATGACTGTTTTAGTGAAGACTGCGCGAGTAGAATTTCTAAACGGGATTATATCAGGAATTACGAGTTTCGGGCTTTTAATTCTAGTTTAAATCATATTAGGTTCATGTTTTAGGCTTAATTTTTATTTTGCATGAGCCCAATATTTTATTTATCATCTCTTATTTTTTTATAATTATTAAGTATTTTAAGTTATTTAGGAGTTTTATGTCAGCAAAAAAGTTTAGTTTAAAACTGTTTATTGTTTAGGTTAATTAGAGTTCTAGTATCCTTAAAAGTTTTATTTAGATTTATTTAGCTAGCCTATATAAAGGCCTTTGCATTGTACACAATGGAATCAATTCATTATTATTCAACAAACTTCTTTTTTGAGTTAATAAATTCTCTTTGAGTTTTTCTTTTCAAGAATTTTTCTTGAATTTTTTTTAGAAGAGTTTTAACAATCTTATCATATTGTGGGGATCATCTTCGAACTATTTCTTGCCAAGTTTTCTTTTTTTGGAGGGGATATTAGAGCCTCTTGAAGGGGTTGTGAATTCTTCTTGTTTTTAAGACTCTTTAGGACTTCTACACACCACGTTCTATCTTTTCCATCTATTTTCTTTATTTTTTTCGTTATTGTTCTAATATTTGATTTATTGTTCTATTTTATTTATCGTAGTTATTTATTTCAATTATTTTTCTTCAACTTTTTATCTGGCTTGGATTCGATTGCATTTCAGATTGTGACAAAATCTAAATTTCTTTCTGAACATCTAGAGCTTTAAGTCAAATCCGTAACTTGGACAAACTCTACAATCCTCTTCCGCAATCATCCGCCTCATGTCTTTATCATAATATATATTAAAAAGTACATTTATTTTCAAATATCACATTTAAATTAAATTAAAATTTAACTACTATTAAAAAAACTATAGTTTGTAACTTTAAATAAATTAAATAAGTAGTTTTCTAATACATAATATTCAATAAACCTAATTAAAATAAATAATAAATGTTAATATTGTTTTAACATTGTTCAATCAAAATTTAATATTTACATAACCTTATCTAAAATTATACATTTATAAAACACAAAAACAAATTAAGTATCATTATAAAACATTTTATAGTACATAAAAGAACAACATAGGTATATGTTAATGATTATTTAAAAATTTAATTATCAAACTTTATTAATTTTATAAAATATTTTTAAGAAATTAAAATAATATATTTTTTAATTTATACGTACAATTAATTTTTGCATCACATTGGATAAGAAACTAACTTATGATTATTTGAGTATTTCAAATCTAACATAACTAAAGACCTCAATAGCATATATGAATGAATTTCAAATTAATGCCACAAATAATCGTGTGCATAACAAAAAGTGGTGGCGATAAAAAGTCCACTATTTCTTTTAAATCTATATTTTTTGAAAGAATTTATTTGAAGAGAAAATAAGTGTCAAATATAATAAAATAATGCATAAATAGAGAGAGACGAAATTTAAAATCTCATTACTCAAATAGAGATTTTCAAGGTAAGTTTTAGGTTTCAATTTTTTACCTTATTTGATTCAATGGTCTGTTCGGAACTTTAAGGCAAGAGAGAACTTGTATCATGCATTGGAAGAGGATAAGAGGGATCAAATATAAGGCAAAGAAAGACGAGGCATGTTTGGGAAGAGACATGAGAGTGGGTTGTGGAGTTTTTTCTAAAAGGAAATTTTAAAAGTGTGTATTTTTTTTTTTTTATGATTTTAGCATAAAGGTTGGGTAATTATTACTTGGTATATGTATTTTTATTAAACTAAGTATTTTATATATAATATAAAGTACATTTTTTATTTTATATATTTTGATTTGTTATGTTTCTGAAAATATTTATGTATTTATATATAGATTTGATTTTTTTAAAAAAATTATGACTAAATTGACATAATATAAAAATTAAGGTTAGATTTGTTATTATACCAATTTTCAAACTTTCACCTTACCATTCATTTTTAGGGGATTTTATTTTGATTTTAATGATAATAAAAATAATTAATATCTCATTTTAATAAAAAAAATTGCATCAATAATAATTCATTTTATTAATTTAAATAAAAAATAATAGAAAATTTATTGATTGAGCCTTAGCTCGATTGGCATGAATATTGTTACCAATATAGAAGGGCGCGGGTTTGAGTACATATGATTAGAACTTATAATTTGATATTTTGTTTAAAAAATAGAAAAATTAGTCAAATATTTAATTTAAGAAAAATAATTAATTAAGTAATTTTATTTTAATGACTTTAATGTTAATATATTGGTAATTTATTTTATTAATATTTTAATCAATTAAGGAATTTTACTTTAATGTTGATAGTAATATCTTTTATTAATACTTTATTTTAATTAAAAAAATATTTAAGTAATTTATTTTAATAATTTTCAAAAGCAAAAAAGTCATTGACTATTTGTAGTTTTAGAGTTATAAATAGAGATATAGATAAATGTCCTTTAAAAGCATAAGGTGAAAGATGAGAAGTCCCTCTCACCATTATAGCCCATGTCTGCCTGCTTTTGGCTCAACAGTATTGATTCCCAAACAACACCTAAATGATAGTGTGACCATCCATTCCTATTCACTCATATTTCCAACACTTTCAAATCAATTTCCCCAACTTTATTTCCATGATTTTCTACCTTGGTTTTCCCTTTGATTCCTGTTTCCATTTTGATAAATTACACTAGTAGTCATCTAATTATTAGTAATTTTTTTATTATTTAACTATAAAAAATTACAAAATGGTCATTTAACTATTCAATTTTATCTTTTTAGTCTCCAATTAATTAATAGTGGCAGCTTTTAAAATTGGCATAATAATAATTTTAACTCTCAACATTTATAAATTGTGTCAATTTAGTCTTGATTGTAAAAAAAATAACCCTAGACATTTACACACTGTATTGGATTTTTTAGTGTTTCTATTTTTGTATATTTTCAATCAAATTTAGTTAATAAATTTGTTTTTGTAACTTTTTAAGTGAAATAGTCAAAAAGAAAAGCAAAACTGTAAAAAAAAAGAGCACCAAAATACACAATATGTAAATATTGAGGGTTAGATTTTTTAAAATCAAAACTAAATTGACACAATGTATAATTGTTGAGAGTTCAAATTATTACTAAACCAATTTTAAAAGCTAGCTGATGGTGGCCACTGGTGACAAAATAAAAAACAACAAAATCGAATAGTTGAGTTATATAAAAAAAAAAATACTAGTTGGGTGATTATTTTATAACTTTCATAGTTGGGTGTTAAAAAAAATTTACTAATAGTTGGATGGCTGCTAGTGTAATTTACTCTTGTTTCTTTTTGCTCATTTCATGGGTTTCTTTCATCAATTTGCAAGGATTTTAAGTTACGCAGTGTTACTCCATTAGGGAAACTGAAAGTATCAGAACCCTGTTACCATATTCTATTAATATTTTCCTTAGAATCTGTGTAATACAACATTTTCTTTTTTTGAGTAAATGTAATACAACATTTTCGTCTACTTGTTACTTTGTCTCAATGCTTTCTTTTTGTGTATGTATATGAAAAAAAATAGGAAAGAGTAACTATCATAAAGCACTGATCTTTACATGCTTAGAAAACAAACAGATTTTAATAAATGAACATCTATTAGGTTTTTTTAGAAATGTCGGGAGGGTGTGATGAATGAGTGGAACCCATTTCTCTGCTGCCATGTTTGCGTTGGGAATCCTGATGATGCTGCTCCTGCATTTGCAATCAATTGGTGAGGACCCTGTTGAGCACTCCTTGACAGTGATACATCACTCCCAATTTGGACTCCATTGCCGCTGTTGCTTGCTATACGAATCTAAGATTTTACACAATTTCAGGGGAAATAAAAGTGGGTTAGTTAGCTGAAGTTTCCTGGCTCAGCCTAGCTATAACCTGTCAATACTTGCACTCAAGGCCGGCTAGTTAGCTGGACTTTCTTGTCATATAAAGCAATTACTGATATATGGTTATAAACACAAACCTGATAAATTGATGGATTGACAATGCGGGGAGGAAGAATGTGAGACATATGATTCTCCCCAGGACCAGGTCTTCTCAATTGCCCATATCTTTGCATTTCATTGGACTTAATTGAGAGTGGAGATTGTATAAGTTTATCCGATCTTCGATGAGGATCATCACCTCTACAAGCTTGTTCTTGCTGCTGAATTTCCTGGTACACAATCAACAAAATAATATAAAACACCACTACCTATGGAACACTTGTATGTAGATGATTCAGAAATGAAAGTGAAAAAGAGTACCTCAGGCTTAAATCCCTGATATCGCCAATCAGTTTGAGGTGGACCAGATTCTGGATTGTTTTGCTTTGAAACTGAATTCCCCAAGCTCAAATCAAGATTGTGACCTCCACCAGCATTGCCTGAAGTTTCTAAACAAGAAGAAATTATGAAAACTCATTTTCATGGATCGAATAAAGATTGGAAAAGAGATCTCAACAAAGGGTAAGCCGTACTGACCTCCACCATTGTTAAGCTCATTGCCGTAAATGCTGGGATCAAAGTTGGTGACAGCGTCTTTGCCATTGCACTTAATTGCAGCCTTGTCGTAAGCCCTGCAAAGAGGGGGTCCCCAACCATTAAAAATACAGCCGACTAGCATCAAATTTAAAAATGGAAACTAAAACAAGGACAGGCACTGACCTTGCTGCTTCAATCTCGGTGTCAAACAAGCCTAAATAAACGTATCTGTAAAAGAAAATTCAACTACTTTGAGTATACGATAGGGATAATGGAGTAGATGATGAGAATAATAAGATATAAAGGGAAATAAGAAAGGGTTACTTTTTGCCTAGAAATTGGCCGAGTCGAGCTTCCCATCTTCCACACTTGTGCAAGGTAACTCCTCTGTATTTGGAGCTTCCTCTAGGAAAGCCAGTGCTTTGTCGGCGAAGTACATGCACAAACTCTTCCTTCGTTAGATTTCTCATCTGTTTCAAGTCTTCCTCGTAATCTTCTACACTGAAATTTATGTCTGCTTCTACTCCCCGGAACTTTATAGCTGCTCTATCATATGCTCTGAAATATTTTACAAATGATTTTTTTATCATTTTGCAGTGGACTTCTTTTTTTAAAAATAAATAAATAAATAAAGGGTTCAGTCTAAGCTCACCGTGCAGCTGCATGTGGTGCATCGAATCCACCTATAAAATCACCTCCGGCAGAAAAATAAAAACACAAGATTTGTATGAAAAACAATACTAGTTAAAAAAAAAAAAAAAAAAGACAGTCATACATACCTAAGTAAACTTGTTTTCCACAATCCCTGTGACAAAACAAATAAACAACCTTAAAGTTGTGACTGGTTCGAAATGAAGGTTTTTGTTGCAGTAATAAAAATATCAGGAACTAACCAAATATGAGACTCCCATCGGCCGGTTCTTCTATAAAAAGTAACACCTCTATATTGAGAGCTTCTAGACCTCGGTCCTCGCCGGCTTTTCTTCATCGGACCTGACGATTCAACGGATTTTCCGCCACAAAGATAGGGCTCTGATTGACGGAATTTTATACCGAACCAGTGAGCCCGAGGGAACCCAGGTCCAGTTCCGGTCCCCATTTCCGGGTCTTCATCGAGAGGGAACAACTGCCGGGTTACCGGAGTCGGGTCACTACTCTCCATGGATTCTTCTTCATCATAAGGCACCGAGAACCCAAAAATCTTGCTACCTTTCTTCTTTAAAGCTGTTTTAACTCCCTCCCTATCTTCTTCTTCTTCTGATCCATCCTCGATCACCACAGCTGACGAACATGAATTCGACATGGATCCGAACAGTTTACAGTTACCCGCATCTCCATAATTGGAAGTTCTCTGCGTTGAGCACCCCTCGTATTCATCGTCTCTTGCCTTATATGGACAGTCATTAAGATCCCACATCTTTTTTCTCTTTACAAAATTCTCAGTTTATGATCTCAATCAAAACTATATATAAACCAAGAGCCAAAACTTAAACAATCATGATCACCATATTCTCTTAAGAATCAAAAAGCTAAAAAGAGAGAGCTAAAACTCTTCCTTTCTCTCAGCATATGAAGCAGAATAAATAAATGAAGGATTGGGTTAAGAGTTAAAAAGAGTTAGCTTAAAGCTAGTAAAGTTAGGAACGGGAGGAGTTTGAGGAAAAATGTGAAGACCCCAATGCATCAAACCGAAGTCTGAGGTTTGTTTGAGTTAAGCTTCAACCAAAGCGATCTTCTTTCTTATTGGCAGATTTTTATATCAATAATGGTGAATGAAATGAAGTCCCATCTGTTTCTAGTTAAAGTTTTAGCTTCTCTTTCCTTCTCTCCTTCCTTGCTTCTTGATTGTTTTGCTTTTAAGGTCATTCATTTCCAATTTCTTACAAGAAAAAAATGTTTTAGAAAATAAAATAAAATAGATTTTTTATTACAATTCTTCCTATTTTTATTTTTAATAATTTAATATTTTTACCTTTTTAAGTTTTAAAAATTATATTAATTTTTTATTAAATTCGTTAATATGATATTTTGACTTTTTAAAATACTAATATGATAGCTATCTAATAAAATGTAATATTATAATAAACTTAAATTTAATAATTTATTTTAAATATATTAACATTTGAACTTATATTTTTAAATTCATAAATTCGTAAAGTACATAAATTCCTTGAAATAAAGTAAGAGGCTAAATTCCATGGTGGTAGATTTTAAGATTGAATTTTGGGGCTTAATAAAATTTTTAAAGACTTTAAAAGTTTAATGTAAATTTTTAAAAGAATTGGGGCCTAATTGATTTTTGTGAGAATAATGAAAATTTTTAAAAAATTAAAAGACATTAATTAAAATTTAAAAAAATAAAAAATATAATGAGAATGAGAATTTTAAAAAATTGAAGGACCTAATTAAAATTTTTGAAAAACTTCCAAAAAAATCAAAATTTTCTAAAATTTTGGGAGCCTAGGCTCCCCAAAGCCCCCAAAGGATCCGTCTCTCAAATTCCAAATATACAAAAAAAAAAAAAAGGGTAGGAACTTGATATATATTTTAACCTTTTCTTTCTAATATTTGGACATAATGAAAATTGTATTTTTCCTATTTTTTTTCCGAAATACAATATCAGCATAAATATTTATTGTATTTCAGTAATTTTTTTATGAAAAATAATATTATGCTACTATTAAATATAAAATAATATTGTGCGGTATTAAATTTTGGTTGTAACCTCCCCAACACGGTCTAAAGGTTAAGGCCAAATTCGAAAGATTATATTGGCCACCAAAATGGTTTAGCAGAACTATCGGAGTTTAAAAAAAAAATAGTTGTTTAAAACATTTATTTTAATTTTTGAAGAAAACTTTGCATGCTTCCAAAAGGTAAAATTTAATTTCAAAAATCGATTGATTTTATGGTTGTTTTGCAAAAGTTGAATTCTATATATATATATATATATATATATATATATATATCTTTCTAGCCTCTTTTACATAGTCATGCAGTAGAAAAGTGGTATTTAACATAGTTTTAATGAAAACTAAATTTCATGCATAATTAATTCAAAATTCATATTTCAACATCCTACTATCAAATAATATGTCATGTATGCTAAATAAACCCAAAATTTATGTCTCATGCCATAGTTCAAATAAATCAATACACTTCCAAATAATAGAATTTATAAAATCTAAATACTTTTTAATAAAAATATTAATATGAGTCGAGACCTCCGGAATGCCGAGTTCGCATTTTAACCTTATGGTTTATCTGTAAAGATGAGAATAAAAGAAGGATGAGCTTAAGTAGCTCAGTGCGAGTTCAATGGCAATAAAATTAGTGCAAATAATAGGTAAAGCATATAAAATAACAATTATCAGAACAACTACACACATAAAGCGATTCAGAGTATCAGTTCTTTATATCAAGACATCAATATAATATTTCAAAATTCACAATTATGCATGTACATGCTTATGAATGGCGATATAGTTTCAATTCCTACCAATTCCGCTACACACCACAGTATGAGTTCCCCAGAACTCATCCATCCTTACACACCGTGTTGTAGATGAACCACTAGTCGTTGCATATGAACTTCTAGTAATAAAAATTGTGGATGAACCACCAGAATTTTTAGATTAAAAAAAATTTGCAGACAAGCTGTCAATACGTTGTAGATGAACCACTAGTTGTTGTAGATGAACTGTTAATTCTTCCTTCGTTCATATCGTCTCACCCCATGCAATGCAATATGACATGCTTATAACAGATCAGTACAGTAACAGTAAACATGCTTAACATTTATTCAGTTCATTAGAGACAGTAGGTGTAACATCCTAAAATTATGGGCCTATGCATTTAGTGTAGGGATAAAATTAATTTGTTAATTTAAGTGATAGGGGTCTAAATTTGAGCTTAGAATTAGGCAAAGGCCCAGATTAAATTATTTTAAGGTGGCATCATTAACAATTAAAAAGGAACAAGTTTTGGGTCGCAAGGAGCCCATGTTTTTGGGCCATTTTCGGCAATTAAATGGGAGCAAGGGTGACGCCACAACAAGGGATTTAAGGGATTTAAATTTAAGTTTAATGAAGCCCAAATCTTTTAATTTAAATGAGTTAAATTTCGGCATTTAGAATTAATGAGGTGCACGACTACAAGGCTTAAAAATAGGAAGATATATACGGATTTTTAAGTGATAATATCATAGATAAAAAGGAGAAAAGTTAGGAGCTTATCTTCAAAGGAAGTGTTGGCCGAAAATCCACCACCTAGAGGAGTGTAAAATTCAGCTACTGCATGGCATAGAGGGTGCCAAAATTCTCCTCTCTTCTAGCTTGAATTTTAAGGGCGTTTTCGGTATTTAGCAGTAGGTGTCAAAAATCTATAAATAGGGGGGCTAGCTCCTTGTTTCTGACATTGAAAAACCCTAAAATCCTCTCCCTTGGTGCCGAAATTCCCTAGCCTCTCCCTCTCCAAATTTATTTCTTCAATTTTTTCAAAAGCCGAAACTTTTCCCCACTTTCTTTTCCCTTGTGCCGATTTCTCTAAAAAGCCGAAGCATCCATCGCTTTTTCTTTTATTCATCCTATTTGAGAAATTATTCTATACTTCCGGCATTTAAATCTTCCATTGGCATTGCCGAATCCTCTCTCTAGTGCTAGCCGAATCTCCTAAGCTAATGTAAGAATCGATTTTTGTTTAGTTCTCATAATCTATTCTCAGTTTTTGAAAAGCAAAAGCCGAAAGCTAATAGTTTAATGGTTTTCGGGATTTGAAGGAAGCTTGGTCGACTAGATCTAAAAGCTGAAAAATCATTAGTCTTCAATTTCGGGATTTTAAGGTAAGAAGAGTTGTTTATTCAAATACATAAAATTGGGTAGAACACTAACCATGGCTAAATATAGGAGAGGCCGTAGTTTCACATCTTTCCGGCTTCTTGAACAAAGTTGTAGATCGGTTTAGCAAGGGTATTGACATTAATCAGGTGTGTAGATCTCTAACACACTACTAATAAACTTGTATGTATGTTTATTTATATAAGTTATGGGCTAAAAAGCTGGAATGAGGCTGTCTAGACAGTCGAATGGAACCCTAAAAAGGTTAGGCAAAGATGCCAGGTACGTAAACATAGAACTCCCTATGTGTATCGAAAAGTATATATGTCTGTATGATGTTCTCTTTATGTGTGTATGCATGGGATGGGATATTGATATGATGAAGGGGAAGTGCATGATAGGTCACGCAGTGATCGGTGGTAGAAAACCCACAAATATAAATGCTAGGTCACATTGTGATCGGTGGCTATGCCACGTTTAATGATTCCTACTTAATAAGAATAGGCAGTACAGCTGTCGTTTTGGTGTGTAGCGGATGGAGGGTTGATTGTAGAAATCCCCCAAGGTGTGATGATTGGTACGGGTTGGTGTGTAGAGGATGGAAACCTAGGATGGGTTGGGTTATTCATTCTTTATTATTTATTATGTGATTATGATTGATGCCTTCCTATGTGGGCCAAGGCCCATGATGTGTTTGTGGGCTCAGGTCGATGTGTGTTTTGAGATTTATACATTGAGTCTTTGTGACTCACGCTTTCCTTTTCTCTACTCTTCCAGATGAACAGTAGATCGTGGACATGGGAGCCGAGACGGACTCGAGGGGCCATCAAGTTCTATTTCTACAAGTTATTTTCTTTTGAGATTTCTTTAAGTTTAATTTATTTCAATGTTATTTTGAGGATATTTATGTAATAAGGCCCCCAGTTTTCATTCAACTAAGTCGTTTTCAATGTTAAGTAACTTATGAATTTTATGATAAGGTTTATTTATAATAATAATACTTAATACAAGGTTTTATTTTTAAAATGCAACTTATTTACTTAAATATTGTCTAATTAACTCACGAATTTCAAATACCATTAAAGTAAAGGTTTTCAAAGTACAAGCCGTGACATGCTAGATCCGGTCGAAACACATGGGCCGGGTTTGGGGTGTTACATTTTGGTATCAAAGCCCAGTTCAAAACTCGGGCTGTGAAATGGATCTAGAAGTGTTTTAGAAAAAAAAATTGAATTTAAGAAAAAGATTTTGGTTTGAAGACATGGCCTTCGAGTCTACCGGCACCCGATCCACCCAGGTAAGTATTCTGAACTCCTGATTGTGATATAAATGTGGGCTTAATGGGCTTTATGGGACGTAGACTATCTAGATTAGAACTTGATGGACTCTAGGCTTAGACAAACAACTCTTCAATTCCATAAGACTTAATTTTCACTAAACAAAACCTGTAAACAAGTCGCAAGACTTAGGTGTGGCAACAGGCATATGCATGTCTAAGAGTAGATCCGGAAGAGCTTGGTATTTAAGCAGTCCAAGTGACTCATCTCCTCTTCGCTGGAATCTTACCTGGTGCATAGTGACTGTTCACTTTAGCCATGACAGGGTGTGGTAATAGGCATACGCATGCCTAGGAGTGGATTCAGGGAGAGCTTGGTATTTAAGCAGTCCTAGTGACTCACCTCATCTTCGCTGGAATCTTACCTGGTGCGTAGTGACTGTTCACTCTAGCTATAATAACTTGTTCATGGGCTGAACCCATAATTAAAACCCGAAAGGGACCAACCACCCTATTTTGCAAACAGAAACCCCTAAGTTTTGTACACTTCAAAAAAAAAGCACTTGATTTGAAAATGTTCACAACTATGAAGAAAATTACCAAATTACCCTTGTTTTGTAAAATGACCAAAATAACCCTAGTTTGTAGAGTTACCAAATTACCCTTGTTTGGCAAAATTATCGAAATACCCCCGAATTTCAAAATTACCGAAATACCCCCAGATTTCAAAATTACCGAAATACCCCTGAATTTCAAACTTACCAAAATACCCTCGAATTTCAAAATTACCGAAATACCCCCGAATTTCAAAATTACCGAAATACCCCCGAATTTTAAAATTACCGAAATACCCCCAAATTTCAAAATTACTAAAATACCCCCGAATTTCAAAATTACCAAAATACCCCCAAATTTCAAAAATTACCAAAATACCCCCAGATTTCAAAATTACTGAAATACCCCCGAATTTCAAAATTACCGAAATACCCCCGAATTTCAAAATTATGAAAATACCCCAGTTTTCAAAATTACCAAACTACCCCGGGAATGCAAAATTACCAAAATACCCTTATTTGACAAAATCACCAAGGAACCTTATTTTGAAAAATTATGAAAATACCCCTGGGTAGTAAAAACAACAACAACAACAACAACAACAACAACAGCAGCAACAACACTTTTCTGTAATGAACGTGAGTTCATGATTGGATGTATGTGTTTCTTAGAGGATATGAACTTGAGACTGTGTGGTGAATGCGAATTCGAAAGAATTACTGTTAAAGCTATTATTCATAAAACTGTCTGTGGTTAAAATAGTGGAAGAAAACTAATAGTGCATAAAATTTCTAATCAGATAAACGCGAATCAGTAGAATGAGTACAAGGGGTCGAGGACGTCCGCCACGTGGTCGTGGTAGGGGTAAGAGGACGGTGTCAGAACCAGTAGGGTTTGGTCATGGTTCTGGAAACGAGATGCCAGCTGTGGAGGAGGAATTTCAGGATCAGACTGCCGGAGATGATGCGGTATCTCAGGCAATGTTAAGGGTTTTAGAGAGGGTTACTGGGGCTGGTATGGGCATAGGAGCCTGGAAATCTGTGCCGGAGCGGCTTAGGGCCAATGGGGCAGAAGTGTTTAGAGGAATTTCTGGTGTAGCCCCAAGTTCAGCTGAGTATTGGTTGGAGGCGGTAGAACGCATAATGGATGATTTGGATTTCACGGAGGAGGAGAAGTTGAAAGGAGTGGTATCCCTCCTGCGGGATGAAGCATATCAATGGTGGCTTACTGTTAAGGATGGTACAGTGTCTGACCGTATCACCTGGGAACTCTTTAAAACGGCGTATCAGAATAAGTACATTGGATCGAGTTATGTGGATGTGCAGCGTAGAGCATTTCTGAATCTGGTTCAAGAGAGTAGGTCAGTGGCTGCGTATGAAGCTGAATTCTTACGTCTTAGCCATTATGCTCGTGGGATGGTAGCCACGGAGCATGAACGTTGTGTTAGGTTTGAGGATGGCCTGAGGGATGATTTGCGTGTTTTGATAGCCCCACAGCGGGAAAGGGAATTTGCTGCCCTAGTGGAAAAGGCTAAGATAGCCGAGGAGGTTAAGCGGACTGAAAAGTTGAATCGGGATAGAGATAGGGGAGGAAATAAGAGGAATTTTGAATCGTCAGGGGCAGTTAGGCAAACTCAGAAAAGACCTAGGTTAGACGGGCCGAAACAGGATGAGAGACCTGTTGCGGCTAACCAGAAACAAATGTGTGCTCGATGTGGTAAGTTCCATACCGGTGAGTGTTGGGCAAGCACTGGAAAGTGTTTTAGGTGTGGATCTACGGACCACCAAGTTAGAAACTGTCCGCAGCAACGGGGCAGTGAAGGGCCCACAGGTCAAGAGAATGCACCGCCGGGAAGAGAAGGTCAACAACCACCAAGGGGCCGTGGTCAAGTCAATGGTGGCAATGGCACAGGACATGGTCGTGGAGGTGCAAGTTATGTTGAGGCGAGGCAGCCCGCCTTGGTCTATGCAGTACGTCGCCAAGGGGACAAGGACGCTCTAGATGCGAATACCGGTGCGTACCCTACCATAGTATACTAAGTGCTTATTTTGGCTTTAGAATTAGAGTGCGCAATGAAAGCATAGTAGTGAGACTTAGGTAGTATGATTACTAGTTAGTTGGAAATTTCGAGGACGAAATTTCTTTAAGGGGGTAGAACTGTAACATCCTAAAATTATGGGCCTATGCATTTAGTGTAGGGATAGAATTAATTTGTTAATTTAAGTGATAGGGGTCTAAATTTGGGCTTAGAATTAGGCAAAGGCCCAGATTAAATTATTTTAAGGTGGCATCATTAACAATTAAAAAGGAACAAGTTTTGGGTCGCAAGGAGCCCATGTTTTTGGGCCATTTTTGGCAATTAAATGGGAGCAAGGGTGACGCCACGACAAGGGATTTAAGGGATTTAAATTTATGTTTAATGAAGCCCAAATCTTTTAATTTAAATGAGTTAAATTTTGGCATTTAGAATTAATGAGGTGGACGACTACAAGGCTTAAAAATAGGAAGATATATACGGATTTTTAAGTGATAATATCATAGATAAAAAGGAGAAAAGTTAGGAGCTTATCTTTAAAGGAAGTGTTGGCCGAAAATCCACCACCTAGGGGAGTGTAAAATTTAGCTACTGCATGGCATAGAGGGTGCCAAAATTCTCCTCTCTTCTAGCTTGAATTTTAAGGGCGTTTTCGGTATTTAGCAGTAGGTGTCAAAAATCTATAAATAGGGGGGCTAGCTCCTTGTTTCTGACATTGAAAAACCCTAAAATCCTCTCCCTTGGTGCCGAAATTCCCTAGCCTCTCCCTCTCCAAATTTATTTCTTCAATTTCTTCAAAAACCGAAACTTTTCCCCACTTTCTTTTCCCTTGTGCCGGTTTCTCTAAAAAGCCGAAGCATCCATCGCTTTTTCTTTTATTCATCCTATTTGAGAAATTATTCTATACTTCCGGCATTTAAATCTTCCATTGGCATTGCCGAATCCTCTCTCTAGTGCTGGCCGAATCTCTTAAGCTAAGGTAAGAATCGATTTTTGTTTAGTTCTCATAATTTATTCTCGGTTTTTGAAAAGCAAAAGCCGAAAGCTAATAGTTTAATGGTTTTCGGGATTTGAAGGAAGCTTGGTCGACTAGATCTAAAAGCTGAAAAATCATTAGTCTTCAATTTCGGGATTTTAAGGTAAGAAGAGTTGTTTATTCAAATACATAAAATTGGGTAGAACACTAACCATGGCTGAATATAGGAGAGGCCGTAGTTTCACATCTTTCCGGCTTCTTGAACAAAGTTGTAGATCGGTTTAGCAAGGGTATCGACATTAATCAGGTGTGTAGATCTCTAACACACTACTAATAAACCTGTATGTATGTTTATTTATATAAGTTATGGGCTAAAAAGCCGGAATGAGGCTGTCTAGACAGTCGAATGGAACCCTAAAATGGTTAGGCAAAGATGCCAGGTACGTAAACATAGAACTCCCTATGTGTATCAAAAAGTATATATGTCTTTATGATGTTCTCTTTATGTGTGTATGCATGGGATGGGATATTGATATGATGAAGGGGAAGTGCATGATAGGTCACGCAGTGATCGGTGGTAGAAAACCCACAAATATAAATGCTAGGTCACATTGTGATCGGTGGCTATGCCACATTTAATGATTCCTACTTAATAAGAATAGGCAGTACGGCTGTCGTTTTGGTGTGTAGCGGATGGAGGGTTGATTGTAGAAATCCCCCAAGGTGTGATGGTTGGTACGGGTTGGTGTGTAGAGGATGGAAACCTAGGATGGGTTGGGTTATTCATTCTTTATTATTTATTATGTGATTATGATTGATGCCTTCCTGTATGGGCCAGGGCCCATAATGTGTTTGTGGGCTCAGGTCGATGTGTGTTTTGAGATTTATACACTGAGTCTTTGTGACTCACGCTTTCCTTTTCTCTACTCTTCTAGATGAACAGTAGATCGTGGACATGGGAGCCGAGATGGACTCGAAGGGCCATCAAGTTCTATTTCTACAAGTTATTTTCTTTTGAGATTTCTTTAAGTTTAATTTATTTCAATGTTATTTCGAGGATATTTATGTAATAAGGCCCCTAGTTTTCATTCAACTAAGTCGTTTTCAATGTTAAGTAACTTATGAATTTTATGATAAGGTTTATTTATAACTAATAATACTTAATACAAGGTTTTATTTTTAAAATGCCGCTTATTTACTTAAATATTGTCTAATTAACTCACGAATTTCAAATACCATCAAAGTAAAGGTTTTCAAAGTACAAGCCGTGACATGCCAGATCCGGTCGAAACGCATGGGCCGGGTTTGGGGTGTTACAGTTGGCATGCTGAAAATTCAATCAATAATGTAGTGGCAGAATTAATGACGCAATTTATCAGAAATTCAGTAACAATAGGCATGTATCATTCACATATCTTGCATATAATAAAAATAATTTAGTCACTCGGATCATAAGTTCCAAAATATACATATTATTAGGGATTCAATTGAGAGAAACAAAACTTTAAAAACAATACGAGGACTATAAATGGACTAAACTGCACAATTCATAAAATTTTAGGTAAAATTATAAAACATGGGTCATACGACCGTGTGAGAGGCTAAAGGACATGTGGAAAGAGTACACGACCGTGTGGCTAGGCAGTGTAACAGGCGGTGGCCGTGTGAAAAATGCTAAAGTAACCCTACAAGAGAGATACAGTAGTGTGGAAGGTTCTTAGTCGTGTGAAGAACGAAGGTGCCCTAACGTAATAATAGCACATGACCGTGTGGTCCACCCATTTGGTCCACATGCGCGTGTGGCCCTAAACCTACATACAATTTGCCCCGATTCATTGATAAAGAACACACATCTTTCTCCAAGGGTCCAATCGATGTTTCTCACGCTCGATTTTGGTTCGATTCACCTAAATTCGATCCTTCAAACAACATTTACACACGAATTAACGGTTGGTATCAAGATTTGACAATATTAACAAAAGATTTGGCAAGATTTCAAGTAAATCAATTAAATCGAACCTAAAGATTAACGTTGTACATTAATATTACAGAAATATGAGATCTAATCATTGGAACAAGATGTACTTACCGTTTCTTAGCAATGATTGGGATGCTAATGATGACAATTACAAAACCGATATAAAAAATGATTGAACAAGGAGAAAAATTTGATTCGGGAAAGCAAAAATAGTTATTAACAATTAGGATGAAAATATGATTTAAAGAAAAGGAAAAGAAAAGAAAAATAAAAGAAATAGAGGATAAAAAGGAATTTGACTAAAATTTGAAAAGAGACAAACCTAATCCAAATGAGAAAAGAATGGTAAAATAGCTTAAGGTTTAAAACCCTAGAGGTGATAAGGGTAATTTATCCAAAGCTATCGAAATTAAAAGGAAAAGAAATGGGAATGAGGGGGCTCAAACTTAGGCTATCTAGGGAAGAAAGCTATCACTTAATAATTAGGTTTAAAGCCTATTTCTTATTTATTCATTTTGTCTAACCCTATATATTTTGGGTGTGACTTTACCCTAGGTTGCCGAAAATAAAATGGGAGGAAAGTAGCTCAAACTTGGGTCTCTAGGAAGGACATTCTACCACTTAACCATTAAGCCTTAATTCAATTCTTGTTTAACCATTTCAATTAACCCCCTATATTTCGGAGCGTAATAACTCTCCCTTCCTTTAAGAAATTTCGTCCTCTTCAGTGCCATGGTTCCACCATAGAACCTTAACAAGTGGCATCCATTTTCTTTTTAGAATCTTTACCTCGCGATTTAGAATTTGTATGGGTTCTTCCTCAAAAGACAAATCCGGTCTCACCTTAATCTCTTCGATTGGAACAATATAGGAAGGGTCGGATCGGTATCGTCTCAAGATGGAGACGTGGAATACATCATGAATATGGTCCAATTTAGGAGGTAATTATAATTTGTATGCCACTGGGCTGACTCTTTTAAGAATTTTGTAAGATTTGATGAACTTAGGACTTAAATTGCCTTTTCGTCCAAACCTCAACACTTTCCGCCATGGAGACACTTCCAGAAAACTTAATCTCTGACATTATACTCAATGTCCTTTCTCTGTAGGTCAGCATACAACTTCTGCCTATCCGAAGTCGTTTTTAGTTTATCCTAGATTAATCTAATTTTCCCTCAGACTCTTGTACTACTTCGGGACCCATAACTTTCCTTTTACCTAGTTTAGTTCAACACAGTGGTGTTCGGCACTTACGACCATTTAAAACTTAATAAGGTTTCATCTGTATACTCGACTAAAAGATGTTATTATAGGCAAATTCAACAAGAGGCAAGTGTTCCTCCCAACTACCTTGGAAGTTGATAATACAGGCTCTTGACATATCTTTTAATATCTTAATAATCCGCTCGGATTGCCCATCAGTCTGCGGATGGAAGGTAGTACAAAAATACAAATGAGTACCCAGTGCCTCATGTAGTTTCTTCTAAAATTGAGATGTAAAATGAAGATCTCGATTGAAAATAATTGATACTGGTACTCCATGCAATCTTACAATCTCTAAGATATATAACTTAGCCGGCTTTTATAGAGAATAATCTGTACGGACAAGTAAGAAATGAGTTGACTTAGTTAATCGGTCTACTACCACCCAAATTGAATCTTTCTTAGTAGATGTTAAGGGTAACCCACTAACAAAGTCCATTTGTTACTTGCTCCCACTTCCACTGAGGTATTTTAATTAATTGTAACAAACCAAAGAAACTGGTATTCAACTTTTACTTGTTGACACGTTAGGCACTTAGCTACGAAATCTGTCACTTCTCGTTTCAGTCTAGGCCACCAATACAGCTCTCTTAAATCCTGATACATCTTATTCCCTCCGGGATGCATAGCATAAGGGTTATTATACGTTTCTCGAAGTATAAATTATTTTAGCTCCTTATCGCTCGACACACAATACCTCCCTCGAAAGCATAGAATATCATTGGCATTAAACCTAAAATCCTCAATTTTTCCATCCTCCACTTGCTTCATCCATGGCAATAAGGACACATCTAATGGTTGTTTATCCTTAATCTTACTAACCAAGGTGGGTTTCACTTGCGGTTCCGCTAGTAATCCTCCATCATCTACTACACTTAACCTAGCAAACATCACTCTTGGATCAATCATTTGTTTTCTACTTAGAGCATTCGCCACTACATTAGCTTTTTCGAGGTGGTATTCAATCACATAGTCATAGTCTTTTAACAAGTCTATCCACCTCTGTTGCCTCAAGTTCAAATCTTTTTAGGTGAGAAGATACTTGAGACTCTTATGATCAGTATAGATATAACATTTCTCACCATACAGGTAGTGCCTCCAAATTTTTAGTGCGAATACCACAGCTTCCAACTCCAAATCATGAGTCGAATAGTTGCACTCATGTTGTTTAGGTAAAGTCTAAAGGGGTCCGTCGGGACTTTAAACACAATCTCGGAAAGGAAAACCCCATGGCTATGGTATTTTCTGAAAGGAACTAAAGGACGGTGATTACCTAATGGGGTTCTTTGTGTGTCCCGGGACAATCATGGGCAAACCTCACAAAACGTGAGTTTAGGCAAATCTATATCGCAAAAACACTATAGATAATGAATACCTTTATGGTGCAATATGAATGGAATGCCCTTGTGGCACAATATAGAAGGAATGCTTTTGTGGCGGAATATGAAAGGAATGTCTTTGTGGCACATTCTTAAAAATCGCCTTAGTCGCGAATCATGAATAAATAACCTGTGCGGCAAATTTTGACATGAAAGCCTTTGTGACGGATTATAAAGAATGACCTCAGATGGGCAGCTCTGGTGGCGTGTTTTAGAAAGACTCTTAGTAATGAACTCTGATGGACGTCCTTGTGACGGGTTCTGTGCTAAGTAATCGGCCTGCTCTATGTTGCCCTTAAATGTAAACAGTGAAGCCAAAAGTACAAATAGTACATATGGACTATATGGTAAGGTAGGTGTAACGGCCTAATTATGTGTGAATTTACATGTGTGAAAGTTTCGTGAATTAACTTTATTGTTTGTGTGCTTAATTTAATAAAAGGGCTTAATCGCGTAAAATGAAAATTTAGTGGTTATTTTTAGAATAGCCGAATAGTGGATGTTCTTTTAATATGGAGGTTTTATGTTGCAATTGTTCTAATAATAAAAGGTAGTGGACGGCATATTGATTAATATATGGTTTATATATATATATATATTATAAAAGTTAAAATAATAATAACATAATATAATGATATAATAAAACAAACATAACTTAAAAAGACATGTTCATCTTTTTATTTGCTTCTGACCGAATGTAAAAGAAAAGAAAAAAGAAAAGAACAAGTTTAGGGTTCGGCCATTGTTGAAGCTTGATTAAGGTATGTAACTAGCTCGGTTTTTGATAATTTTTATGTTTTTGATATCGTTGCTAAGTTATCTTCAAAGCCCATGTCTTAATTTTTGAATTTGATGATGATTTTATGTTTTGCCATTGATGATAGCTTGTGATTTTTGTTGTTTGATGATGAAATATTAAAGATATGTGTTAGATTATCAAGTTTTGTCTTTGGATTTTTGATGAATTTAAGTAATTTGGACTAAATTGTGAAAATAAATTTTTGAGGGACTAAAATGTGAAATAAATGAAATGTATGGACTTGTAAGGGCATGGGTGATATTTGGCCTAGCTATGGTAATGTGAAATTTTATGTATTTTGTGTTTTATGCGATAGGGGCTAAATTGCAAAAGTGTAAAATGTCAGGGGAAAAATGGTAATTTGACCATTTATGTGTTTTTGGATTAAATTGAATGAATGTGTGATTAAATTACTTAAATTTGAATTTATTTAAATCAAGAACGAAAGAAAACGAAATTAGATCGGGGGAAGTCGAAAGTAGTCGAGTAGTCGATTTCGTCCATTGATATCCGAGGTAAGTCAATTAGCATTTAAATGTTGTTAAAATTGAAAATATATAAATGTTATGTGATGAAATGAATTATTCGATTATATATGTGTTTGGCCTAATGTGATTTGAGATAGGGAACTATGTTTCGAGCTCATTTTGATCGAGATTCAATGTCCGAAAGTCCCGTACGAACCCTAGGAATAAATAGGATACATATGTCATGACATAGGATTTCCGATATGTGTTATCGTGTAAGACCACGTCTGGGATGTTGGCATCGACTTGTGTTTACGTGTAAGACCATGTCTAGGACATTGGCATCGCATTTGATTCGTGTAAGACCCTGTCTGGGACAGTGGCATCGATATGTGATTACATTTAAGACTACGTCTTGGACGTTGGCATTGTACGAGCTTCTGACTATCCGCGTATCCTTTTTAATTCTAAACGGTTCAACGGGCAATGTAAAGTAAAGACCGAATGTGAAATTGAATTACAGATTCAAGTGTGTGTTAGTTATTTGTTTATATGGAAACAAGGTAATATGGTTATTTGAAATGATAAAAGGTTATGTGAATATGAATTATGTGTTAACCTATTTGAACATATAAATGGTTTGGCCCATTGATGTCTTTGTAATAATGAAAGTGAAATTATATATATGTATATGATTGATTATGTTCGGCCATATGGTATATGTATGTGAGGTTCAAATGTGATTTGGTAGTAAATGATAACTTGTATTTGATATTATGTATATTCGGCTTTGTTAACAAAATGTTAATATGTAATTGTTGTTATATATGTTTTTGCTTAAGACTTGCTAAGCTTAAATAGCTTACTCTGTGTGTGTGTTCTTGTTTACCTCTGTTTTATAGATTTTGGAGTCACGTTACGAGCTCGGGGATCGTCAGTAAAGCCTAACACACTATCGACTGTTTCTTTCGATATTTTACTAAGGTGAATTTGGGCTTATGGCATGTATAGTATAGATGGAATGTTTGATTTTGGGACAAGTATATATATATATATATATATATATATATATAGCCATGCGAAAATGGCTTGATTATTTTGTTTAAGTTTGGGTTTATTTGTTCTTGGTTATGTGTTTGGTTTTAATAATTCGGGTATGGTCTATTTTTTTAGTCAAGTTTATGAATTATGCATTTGATATAATTGCTTGTTTATAATTCTAATGTTTGAGTTAATTTAGTCATGTGTTTTGGCATTTAGGTTAATGGTTGAACTTCATGTGAAGGTTAATCTTTATATGTATTAGGTCATGATTCAAATTGTTGTAAGGTATGTTTCATGGTTGTATTCTTGAAATGGTTGGTCTAGGTTGATTTTGAGTAGTGAAAATGTTAAGGTTATTCGAATTTGTAAATAATTTATTTGGAATTGCATTTTAAGGTATGGTTTGTGTGTGATTTAAAATAGGAGATGGATATAAGCTATTTATGATTCAGTTATGTTATTTGACCATTTGTTTCGGTTTACAATGTGCATGAGTATATTTGGTTTGTTAACATTTATGATATGGTGAATGGCATGATTATAGAAATATAATGTAATAAAGGTTTCTTATATAACCGAATAGGTAGTTAATTTATTTGTTAAGAGTACGTATTTAAACTATGGTATTTGGGCATGTGAAACAAGTGTAATATTAGTTGTTATTTATGTTCAAGATGCTTAAAATTATTATAGTTTATGAGCATAGTCTTGTAATGAATTAAAATGGCTAAGTATAAGGTAAGTTTGGTAAATGTTAAATAAACGAAATTGTATTAATGGATGTCTTAAGCATGCTAGGTATGAGATGATTATATGTTTGAAATATATATATATATATATATATAGGTTATTATGATTCGGTTGTCATGGCAAAGTATGCAACTTTATTTCGCTTGAATGGTTCGGTATATGTACTTTGGCTTGATTATAAAGCAAGCGAATTTGGTATACTATGAATTGTTCTTTATGTTCACAAATGTTTAATGTGATTATAGTGACATGCGCATGTTATAATAATATCAAGGTTATGTTCAGCTATGATGTAATGTGATATGATTAAAGTATGTTTGATAATGTTTTAGGCATTCGAAAGCCATGCAATTGATGTTCACACGATTAGAACTTTGTAATAATGAAGCATGATTCATATATATGAAATGTTTTTTTTTTAAATATGAATGTCTGTTCTGAGTTGTGCTTTGCTTAGTAATGCCTTGTAACCCCATTCCGGCGATGGATTCGGGTTAAGGGGTGTTACAGTAGGCCACAAAGACTAAGGCTCTGTCAGAGATAGTGAATTGAAGAGACATGGTGAAGTAATGAGCTAGTATTGAGATGGATTCTGAATAAAGACATGACATTTGTATATTCAAAGGAAGTACACGTTACCTGTGTATGTTCTCCTTATTGATTCATGATGAAGTGATGGCTCAGAGATTTAGATAGTGTAAGAAAAGTATTAAAGATAATGAAAAGAAGGAAATAGTCTTAGAGTGAGGCATGACAATGGACGAGTATAAGAGAATAAAATTTGAGGAAATATTCGCTGGAGACAAAGTTAAAGGTTAAGAACAATGAGATTGTCAGACTAAAATATTGATTGCTATATGCGAATATGACCCAGGTAAAAGATGTTACCCTCATTAAGTTCTTATGAACTTATATGTGTGTGTTATGTTGTAAGAATGATGTTGTGGGTCTGCGCTAGAAGGGACAATACTAGGACTATGCCAAGAAGCAACGTATCGGGTTATTATGCATACAGAGCGAGCTTGGTGGCGAGTCTAAAGATTAAAATACTCCCAAGAAATCCACACTTAGGATATTTGTAATAATTTAGGGTTTCAATTTGGATATCATTGTAATTTAATTACCTTATGTTGTATCTGTATTTACTTATGTATTTTAGTTTGAAATTTGTAATTAAGTAAGTTGTCATTATCTCTAAACCGAATTAGTAAATCAAGCTTGTATCTGTATTTGTATGGTAATACCCAAGATTTGGAACCGATCAATAGGATCGGGTTGAAGGTGTTACCAATGGCTAGAGACTTACTTGAAATTAAGGCTAAAAGCTTAAAGAAAACAACAATGACATCCTCCCCTTTTCTTTCATGTTTGGATGGTTGGAGAAGATGATATTTCATCTCTCCTTCCACTAATTTATTAAATTTTAATTAGTTTAATAATTATATTTTAATCTAAATTAACCCCACAATCATCGTTAGCATCCACTAGAACATGATTATTAATGGTTTATTAACTATTTTGGCCCTTTAGATAATTGCAATTTAAGTCCCCAAGCTATTTACCAATTAAAAATCCATAGCGATTAGATTTTACAATTTAGTCCCTAAGCCTTAATTAAACACAATTTTGACTAAATTAACTATTCAAATTTCAATATAACAATATGTTATACACGTAAATATTAATATTTATGATTTATGGGCTTAGTTTATGGAAACGAGGTCTCGAAACCATAATTTTCGACATCATTGAATTTTGGGTCGTTACAAAGTTGTTAAGCAATTAATTATTATATTTCAATCTTTTTTACTCCCTACTTCTTAGGAATCTCAAGTAGTCTCTTCACTTGATGGTGCCACTGCAGCAAAACCTGAGGAGAGATCATCTTCATACACATATAATATTAAGCTTTTCCTAAAAAGCATCAAGATTTCCAATACCATCTCAAAAAAAAAAAGTTCAAAAGGCTTTTATTCTGATCTCTTATTAACCACCTCAAAATCAATAAGATTAAGAAAGCTTCTATTTCGATTTCGTATGTAACCACCTCAAAATCGACATTGTCAGATATAGTTGGCAGATCTTTTAGACAATTACATGGTAAAGTTATGGGCAATGAATATGAGTAGGGCTAAAGGTGAGCAAAATTCGATTCGACTCGAAAAAATCGAAAAAAATTTCGAATTTCGAGTTAAAAGAGTCAAGTTATTCGAGTCAACTCGAATTTTTTCGAATTTCGAGTTTGAATCAAGTTTAATTTTTGAATTCGAATAAACTGAAAACCAAACTATATTATTTTACATTTTTATCTCAAACCCCCAAACCTTTTTACCTTTCCCCAAATACTTTTACTTCCTCCCACTTTCCCCCCAAAACTTTTACTCCCATCCCACCCTAATCTACCGCAAACCCATTCTCCCCTCAATTTTTTAAATATTTTTCCCCCATTTACTTCCCCCAAAATTTTACTCCTCTAACCCTCAAAGCTTTTTATTTTCTCTCTAAACTTTAATTTTTCTCCCTTTACCCCCAAATTAAAAATCATCCAAAAAAATCCCTAAACCTAAATAGTAATAATTATATATATACTATTTATATTATTAAATTAAATTTTACATATTTCACATTTTATCTTTAGGATAACTTTTATTAAAAAAATAAATTTTTTATATTTAATATATTTTCTAGTTTCAAAATACATTGTGACAAAAATTAGAAGATAATTAAAGCAACTAAGCAAGCAAAGAAGCTAACTCATATATATAAAAGATTAATAAATAAATTATGAGGAGATAAAAGTTAATAACAAATTTGATTACGGTGGGTGACAGTGGTTACAAGGATCCAAAGTTATTTTTTAATTTAACTCGAATAAATATATTCGATTCGATTCGATTCAATTCAATTAGATTTGAATTCTATCTCACTGAACTCGATTCGAGAAAATTTCAAATCAAGTTAAGATGATAAAATAGGATTTGTCAACTCGATTAACTCAAAAAAAAAAATTCATTCGATTCAATCGAATGCTCACCCTAATAGGGGTAGTGGGATAAGTTAGTATTTATAATTGAATCATAAACCTAAATGAGGCTAGAAACAATCACAAGAATTCATCACAATTTTAAATTTATCTCTTTTGGTTTATCTTGTATATTTTAAATCTTATCTCACATCTAAGGGAATTCATAAAAAAATGAATTTATAACTTTTTTATTTATCTTGTATATTTTAAAATTATTTATTTGAAATTGATTAAATTTTTTTATTTTAATTTTATGTTTTAAAGGATAAATATAATTTTTATATTTAAAATTAATTAATTATAAAAATATATTTATTTTAGCAGTAAAATTAATCCTTGGATTAATCAATTATCATATAATATAAATAATTTTTTTTATAATTTTTATATGGGTGAAATTTTTATAGAACTAATATAACGTAAGTTCGAATCTTGGAGATAACATTGTTGGGAGGGGGCAGCCACGAACCCCAAACATAAACCGTAAAACGGACATGTATAATATAAAAAATACAACTTTAAAAAGTTTGTTATTCACTTTTAAAAAGTTTAAGTTAGAATATTAATTTAAATGAAATGAAATTATTTATATTATAGTTGTATATTAATTTATTTTAGTTTTTATATGGGTCAAATTTGAAGTGGAAATTTTACGTTTTCATCACTTTTTTAAATAATTAATGAAAATTATTATGGATATTTTATTATTGAGTGAATGTCCATCAAGATCAAGATAAGTTTAATATACTTCTTATGTCTATAAATATAGACTTTGGAGAATTATTATAAACATCCCATTGATCAATAAAATTCATATATTGTCTTTTACTCTCCCTATTTCTTTATTTCTTACTCTCTTTTATCTTTATTTCATAACAAAAACATATTTCTATCTAATTTTAAATTTATAAAATAATTTAAAAAAGTGATATCTTCGTAATTCATTTCAAATTTTAATTTATATTCAAAACATTTCATATCTAAATGTAAACATAATTGGAATTTAAATTCGTAATATTAATGTTATTTTAAAATATGTAAAATTAATCATTGGATTAATATCATTACGTTCTTTTAATAATTTGAATATTAGTTTAGTTTTGAATAATTAATTGTATTTATTTTATGATATAAAATAATTTAATATGATATAAATTAATATTATGAAAGAATAAGTTGGTTAAAAAGATATAGCATTGTTTTTTTTAATTATAGAAATTAAATAGATAATGAAAAATTAAATAAATTATTTAAAATTATAAAAAAATGAGAGATGTACCACTTGTCACAATATGGGCTTGTGTACATTGTTATATTATATATACTACTTTTCTTACCTATGCATTGCACGAGTTGATTGTATGTATTAATAAAATATATTGTAATTATAATCGCCCCAACTCAGCTTAGACGCTGAACCCGAATTCAAAAGATTACATTGACAACCAAAATGACCCAGTAAGCTAATGGAGTTTGTAAAACAATTAATTCAAATAATTTGTTTACTTTAGAAGGAAACTTATCCTATTTTCTGAAAAACTCACGAGTTTAAACAAAACCAATTAAGTTTAACATTTACCTTATAATCTAGCATTTATTTAGTAACAGTCACGAGTTTAAACAAAACCAATTAGTTAATCTTTCTATTTATTTAGTATTCAAAATTTATCTGTAATCTAGCAGCAAAAAGTGATATCTATTCATTTTTTTACTAAAAAACAAAATTCATATTTAATTAATTAAAATTCATATTTCAATATCCTATATTCAAATTAAATGTCATGCATGCAATATAAGCCCAAAACCTAAGTCTCATGCCACAGTTTGAAAATAAAATAATATAGTCTCTGAATAACAAAAAACATCAAATAATAAATCTAAAATACTTTATGAAAAATAAATCCGAGTCGTATCCCTCCGGATGTTGTGTTCGCATCCTAACCTGGTGGGTTATCTGTAAAGATGGAACTAAAATGGGAGTGAGCCATGAAGCTCAGAGTGAGTTCCATCACAAGAAAATCAGTGCAGAATAATAAACCAAACATACATAATAATAGTTTTCAGTAAAATAGCATTCGTATAGTATATTGTTGATAGTAAATTGAATGAAAATTAGTTTTAATGGTGGTCATGTGTTCTGTAAGCAATTATTACTGTCGGTTCGATAAGAATGGTTGAGTTTGGAACCTTGAACTACTGTAGGTGAGTATCAGGTAAGTCTCTATGTAACAGCCCAATTTCGGTGAAATCAGAACAGAAGTCTCGGGACCACAAATCCAAGTCGAAAAATAAAATTTATTTTTAGTTTATTATGTGATCCATATTATACTAGAAAAGTCGTGTGAACATTTTGAAAAGAAAATTTTACCGATTATGTGCTTAATTACGAGAAGGACCAAATTGAATAAAATGCAAAAGTTGGATTCTATTAGCTAGAAGGATCAAATAGCTATGGAATTCAAAATTTAAGGTCTTTATATAGTAATTAGACCATTAAGAAAAGTATGTAGATTTTTCTTGGTGACTCATCTATGAAAATATAGAAAAATGGTAAGGACTAAATTGGAAAGTGAAAATTTTAGTTAATTAAAAAGATGAAAAAAATAAAAATCATATTTTCTCATCTTCTTCCCAAAAATAAACATGTAAACCCTAGGAGAGAGAGAGAGAGAGGAGACTTTGATGGCCAAATTGGGTAAATTTCCTTGTCCCGTTTTTAGTAATTTTGATATTTTTGGAGTCGAGATAGCTTAATCTCTCTATTTGGGGGATTAATTTGAAAAGTTATCAAAGTATGAAAATGGTTCATGGATGTATATGCTGAAAAATAGAAATTTATGATAGAAAATGAAAGATTATTGATAGATAAACAACTTTTACAAAGTGATTTTTGATGAAAACATGATTTAGGGACTAAATTGTAAACTTGTGAAATTGAAGGAAAAATTCTGAAATTTTATGAATACATGTGCTGTAAATTTTGTAATGGGGCTTTGGTTAGGCTTGGAATAAGGAGTAATTTGTACAAGTTTCATTTTCCGAGCCTAGGGACAAAAATGGAATTTATGGAAAAGTTAGGGGCAAAATAGTAATTTTTGCCTAGGATGAAAATTTAGTCCACATGAATGCAAAATATGATAAATTGATGTTAAACCTACTCGTATAGATACAGACATACCAAATTCGGAGTTAGAACTAGGAATGAGGAAAATGTCGGATTAGTAGATTTTACGAACACGAACCTTTGTCAAGGTAAGTTCGTGTAACTAAATTGTATATGTTTTTATGCTTGATTTAAATGTTGTGTTTATGAATTTTATCAATGTCATAAATATGTGAAATGATTGCCTACTCGACATAGCCCGATAAATGAAAATACCCGTTAAAATGGTAAATGAATAAAATGTTACTTGTATGTTTGACATAAATGTGGAATGTGTTTTACTCGAATTACATAAATGTTACGGAGGTATGAAATAATAAAAATCCCGATAACGATTGAAAAGTGTTTAAATCTCGGTTGAATAAATGGAAAATCGATGGATATGTGATTTCCCGGAACGAAAAAGGTCCTGCATTTGTTGCGGATAGGATTTAGCTCAGATGAGTAATCCTTCGACCTCAATTCTGATAGGATTTAGTCCGGATGGGTAATCCTGATGTGAGTCCTCTCGAGCATATATTATGAATTGGATTTAGCCCGGACGGGTAATCCAGATCAAGCTCCTTAGAGCATATGTCATAAAAAGGATTTAGCCTGGACTAGTAATCCTGTTGTATACATGTGTGGCTTGAGAGTACTCTATGTGATAGTACCTTATGTGTACCATTGAATATGAATTGACGGATCCTAATTTATACACCTCAAGTGTACTGCCTGATAAATTCAACGGGTAGAAATCTTGATGTGAGAAGATATGTGTAAGAAATGTGTTATTATACGTATCCGTCTGAAATACAAGAAAAGGATGATACATGAAAAATGTATGAAAACATGAGATGATGTTATTTGTGCATGGACTTTATTTGATAAATATATGTGCATTCTTGATTATAGACCCATACACCTTGAATGAACTACTACTTGTGCGACCTTCATACTCGAATAAAATGAGTAAAGTCCTACCATGAAATGATATGGACTCGAAAAGAATTACTAGGAAGTTATACTTGTATTAATAAGAGATGTCTATACATGTTAAATGTATGTACATGGGAAATTGATTGTTGTTGAACCCATACACGTCTTGATGTTATTATGGAATATATGACTGATAAGGGAAATGAGGATGTGTGTAGGGCTTGAGATCAAAATGGTTGAATATGCCTTACTTAGTTACCTCAAATAGGATGTATGGTAAGTTAAGTACCATGTTATACGAACTTACTAAGCATTTTATGCTTACTCCGTTTTATTTTCCTCTGTTTTAGAGTAAATCGGAAGCTAGTTGGATTGGAAGCTCGGCGGAGATCCCTCACACTATCCATCGGCCCATGACGATACAATATGGTAAATCAATTATGGTTGTAATGGCATGTAAATGTAAATGATGCTTGTAATCTAGCCATTGGAATGGCTAGTAATGGTTGTTTTGAAGTATTTGTAATGTTATGCTATGGTAATCATATGTATATGTTAAGTAGTTGATCAAATCATGTTTAACACATGGATTGGACCAAGGTAAGGCAGTAAACATGTATACGTGCAATGGTATGCCATGTTGAATGATGGAAATTACTTAATTTGAATACTTGAAATGGTTGGAATGTGTTTGGTATGTTGTAGTGCAGGAAAATGGTAAATTTTGGTGACAAATGAGGCTAGGAAATGGCTTTATTTTGTCCACACGGGTAGACACATGGGCGCGTGTCAAGACCGTGTGTGACACACGACCTGCCCCATGGGCTTGTAGCCAGGCCGTGTGTCCCTTACACCTTAAATTCGAGAAAATAGAATGCTCAAAATTGAGCACACAGGCAGAGACATGGGCGTGTGTCTTAGCCGTATGGGTGACACGGCCTTGAACATGGGCGTGTGTCTTGGCCGTGTGAAACCTGCACCTAATTTGAATTGAATTAAATAACCACACGGCCTACCATATGGGCGTGTGGCATGGCCATGTGGCTTAAGTCAGAGAGCACCCTATATCGGACATGGCTTGTAGCATGGGTGTGTCCCTTGGACCACAAGGGTGTGTGAGCCCTGAACCTTAGAAAATTTTTGAAATGTCACGAAAAATTCTTAACTATCAAGTCCCGACACGATTCTAATGATCATATTGGGCCTCGAGGGTCCATTTAAGGGACGTTATGAATGATCTCGGTTAATGAATAGTGATTGACATGACATGTCTGTAAATGTTCTAAAAGTTTCAGTAATACTCCGTAACCCTGTTCCGGTGATGGATACGGGTTAAGGGTGTTACACTCTACCCTTACTCTCTCTCTCTTAAGTAAACTTTTCAAGTAAAAGAAATATATATATATATATATATATAAGATGATGATATCTATAATAATTGGTAAGTGTATGAGTATAGTAAAGAAGAGATAAGTGCTATGATGATATGTAATAAGTTCTGTTGAAGAGGAATGTTGATTGATAAATATGCAAGTAAAGTTTGAGATATGAAAGGTATGAGCCAGTTTGGAAAGCAAATAAATTTGGGTAAGTAAATGATGAGAAATGTCCCTTTGTGAAACCTCTGGTAGTGCAGTTATATTGCTAACCACATTGGCAGATCACAATATGAAAACAAGTGTAAAACCATGAGGTTGAAACCCATGGCATCTTGATATGATTTGGAAACATTCATGGTGTAGTCTCTAGTAAGATGAAGACTGGACTAGCAGATCACGAAATATGAATGTGTGTAAAATCATTTGGTTAAGACCCATGGCACGATATGTTTGTATAAATATTCACGGTGTAGCTTTCGATGGTGTGTAAATTGACTACACAGATTGTGATACATGAACTTATGTATAAGTCCATGAGGGAGAACCCATGGCACCTTTTGTGAAAGTCCGTCGGGACAGTAAACATTTGATTTTGTATGATGCTCTAGTGGTGTATTTTGTCGACCCTTGCGGTGTACTCTGATAAATTTGTCTAGTAAAATGTACTTATCCGCCCTTTTGGTAACTCCCTTTCCCCAACCCGATTTACCGAGTTCGTATCTCAGGTGTTACTACACAATACTTAACAAAATATTCCTTTAACGAAAACAATTTTCTTATTATTTTAACTGAAGGCCTTAATATCTAAAAAAAAGAAGAGGAAAGTATAAAATATTACATCAAACTTTTATCTAAACTTTTGCAATACAACATTTATTAAAGATAGACTCTTAGGGTGAAAGCCCACAATACATCACTTTTCCACTGTATGCATAACAACCCACTTCGCCGCTACTCTAACCTACTCTTGGCGTCGTCCCTGTTGACGTATTCTTTTACCATAATACCTGTAACAAGAACAAATCTTGTAAGTTCAAGAGAACTTAGTGAGCTTTATAAAAAAATTACCTTGGCGGATACTTCATCTTATTTGAAGAACATCTGTGCGCCAACTACCCTTCTGAACCAATTACTTCCATTTCCGGCGGATACTGTTACAGTTTTGGCATACACTTACACACCAACTTTTGTACTCTTAACTTACCAATGTACCATTCAAAAGACTATATCTTCAAACCCACTTTATATAGATCCACTCTTCACACATACATTCATTCCAGAACACTTGTTCACCGATTCAAATTGCTAACGGATATTCACTCAAATTTGAATACCATCAATTTACTAATCAAGTCATACTCTGATTCGATATCATACAACCTTTCACTGATAATGTACTGTACATATCATCTTGATGAATTCTATACAACCTTATTACAGAACCTCAAATAACTTAGAAAATACGATGACTCGGTTTCATTAAGATTACAAAAGAATGTGATACTGTTCAAATATGGTGTATACCAAATACTTAAATTTTAGCACTATACAAAAAAAAAAATTCAAATAAACAATTTATTATGCCTCTCAACTACGAATACACCCATATTTAATATTATCATGACGAATACCCTTCTTAGCATACATATACACACTTCCCCATAAGAACTTCCTTAACAACTTATCCAATTACTTTACGCATCTAATTCCATTAATTAAACTCGGGCATATGATAACCTTATCTTAACAATATTTATTACAGAACAATTAGGATTTACCCAGACTTACCATAAGGGCGGATAAGTACATTTTACCAGAAAAATTATCAGAGTATGCTGCAAAGGTTGACAAAATACACCAGAATAGCGTCATACAAAATCATATGTTTATTGTTTCGGCGGACTTTTAAAGAAGATGCCATGGGTTCTCCCTCATGGACTTATACATAAGTTCATGTATCGTGATCTGACCATTCAATTTACACACCATCGAAGGCTATACCATGAACATTCATACAAACATATCTTGCCATGGGTCTTAACCACATGGTCTTACACATATTAATGTTTCATGATTTGTTAGTCCAATCTTTATCTTACTGGAGGCTACACCATGAATGTTTCTAAATCATATCAAGATGCTATGGGTCTCAACCTCATGGTCTTACACTTGTTTTCATATTGTGATACGCTAATTTGGTTAGCAATATAAGTGCCCTACAGAGGTTTCACAAAGGGACATTTCTCATCATTTACTTACCCAAATTTATTTGCATTCCAGACTAACTCATATTTTTCATATCTCAAACTTTACTTGCATACTTATCAATCAACATTCCTCTTCAAAAGAACTTATTACATATCATCATATCACTTATCTCCTATTTATTATACGCGTACACTTACCAATTACTATAGATATCATCATATTCTATATATATATATATATATTCTTTTACTTGAAAAGTTTACTTAAGGGAGAAAGAGTTAGTGTAAGGACTCACCTATTATAGTTCAAGGTTCTAGACTCAACCATCCTTCTCGAACCAGCAACAACAACTACTTACAGAACACAGGACCACCATTAAAACTCATTTTTATACAATTTACTATCATCACAAACTCTGATAACCCCCATGAAAAGCCTTATACTTGCCACTTATTGTTCATATACCACATTCAGACTCACTCTTTCAAAACATCTAACATGCAGAGCTGTAATACTTACCCAGATATGGAATGATTACTGATTAAACCAAGAATTCTTAACTTCTAGCTTAATGAGAAAAAGATATCATTGGATTTAAGAAAAATAATCAAAAAGTACTCTCAAAGGAAGAAGAAGAATCTCTCAGAACTCTTCTCACCCGTATAAATATGACATATCCTACTTAGTGAAATTTAACAAGTGCCATACATTTTAGAATTTGCATTCTTAATGGTCTACAATTTTTCGAGAGAAATATAAATGAGAACCCTGCATTATAAATATCAGACTAGTCTATCCAGTTGGTTCCTAACCAGGTTAACACTATGTTTTCCTTTAGATAACAGAATATCCTGAAATAAAATCTTCACTTACTTACATGACAATTACAATATGCCCACACCTATGTGTCAAAATAAACATATGGGTGGATTACACTTTGCCAAACAGATTACTTTGCCACTATACCAAAATCTTAGGTCCGCCAGACTTGGGGTGTGATAAACTGCGGTCATGTGACAATAGCAAAATTAATCTATAGGAGGGACACGACGTGTAGAAGGTTCTTGGCTGTGTGAGATTTGAACTAGGCTAGGGTTTGCAGGGCACATGGCCGTGTGGGGGGTCATGTGGTCCACTTATGTTGTCCACACGCCCTGTGGCCTTAATCTTAGACATGGTTTGCCACGATTCACTTGGTAAAGGACACACACCTTTCACTAAGAGTTCAATCAATGTTCCTTACGATCAAATCTAATCCGATGCACCTAAAACATGTCCTTCAAATGACAATTATACACGAGTTAACGAATGATTTCAAGATTCCTCAAGATTATCAAAAGATTCATCAAAAAATGAAAAGATTAAGTAATTGAATTGAAAGATTAATGTAGAATGCTAATGTGGACTTTATGAGTTCTACTAATTGAAACAAATGTACCTACCAAACTTGGATGAAAAGAAATGGATGTTATTAATGGCGAAATTGACAACCAGTAGGAAAAACGATTTGAATGGAGATTGATTTTGATTTGAAAAGAAAAAATAATCTCAGCAATGGGAAGAAAATATGATGCAAAAAAGATGATGTAAAAGAAAAAGGAAAAGACATAGTGTAACACCCCAAACCCGGCCTGGATGCTATGGCCGAATCTGGTGATGTCACATGGTAGTGTGTTTGAAAACCATAACTTTGCTTAAAACATTTTCTTTAGAATTCGTCATTATCTTTCATTAATCTCAAATCGTGATTCACTTCCAAAAACTATACTTTGCGGAAGTTTTAAAATAGTTTGCGTGTGCGTGGTATTTTGATAAAACATTCATCTTTTTATTATTATTTAAAAAAAACCCATGTTTTGCCTACTTCTAGCAGATATAATCGAAAACCAATATAAAATCCAAATTTTTAGGCAAAAATCAATAGAGACCATTATTACAAAAAAGTAATACCCCAATTAAAAATCGTAAATAAATATCAAGCAAATAAAGGGGTTGTGTGGCCACCGCAGAGTCCTCCGCCGCATCGATCCTCCTATGTCTGAGGATTACCTGTACAGATTAAACAGAAGGGCTGAGTTTACGTAAAATCAGTATGTAATCCCCATGCAAACAATCAGACAGTCTCAGTTTGGGCCTAAGCCCTTTTCAATATCAGTAACAATGCCAGACTGGGCTTTAACCCATCTCAGTGCAGAACAGTCATGTACTTAGGCCTTGGCCCATTACAGTATCATTAATCAGTGTGATAATAGATAAATCAGTATACAGATCCTACCCATCTAGCCTCTACACTCCATCTCCGTCGAACCCTACACTCCATGTGGGAATATAGTCAACCCACCCATCCCTACACTCCAGAGAGTACCGAATGGGGCACTATACAGTAATATGCAACTGGGCTGCATAGGAGGATCGATATGGACCCACACACCCGTGTGGCCCACACGGCCCAAAATTTCCTTGGCCGTGTGGATCACATGGCTTGGCCTAATATCTCCACATGTCTGTGTGGTTCGCTCGTGTGGGGCCCACATGCCCGTAGGGCCCACACGGCCCAATTCGACCCAGCCCATGAAATCGCACATGGCCGGCCTCATCAATCTCACACCCATATTTAGTCATACGGACTACCACACGAGCGAGCGCACGCTCGTGTGGCATCGACGTTCCCTTATTCCGGCTTTTGTCGATCCCCATAGTCGAAATTATAGTACACACCTAGTTATGGAAACGCGCACACAGTCCTTGAGCAATCCAAATCTAAGTTCACCACAACATTTGATTAGTCACCTGTCAACCAAAATTAAAATGACCCTAATCGAAATACTTAATCACTTCGCCATCATTCACTTACCACATTGAACAATCGAGGCTTGCCCACTTAAACTGTCAAAACCGAATGACCACTAATTCTTGCAATCCAACCGAACACTTATTAACCACTATTCGTATGACAGTTGAACCAAACGAAAATAGGTAAGCTTTGAAGCAACACTAAAAGTATTTACTTATACACATACCTACCAACCTCGACAGAAGAGAACTAGAGGCTTCGGCCAAGGAAGAACAAGTGAGATCCTTTGTTCACTATAGTGCAAGAGTGGAGGAAACAACCAAATGATCAGCAATGAAAGAGAGAAAAACGTTATCGTGAGATATGGCCAAACCGAAAAGAATTAAAGAGTAAAACCAAAGCACAAAACTCACCAAAAATTCGGCAAAAAAGGAAATAGGAGATGAAAAACAGTCGCTCGAACAACCGAAAGAACCCAATGCCCAAGTCAAAATTTTTGGGTAGGAAACTAAGAGGAGGAATTCGGCACAATGGAAAACAAAAGCTATTGACTGAATTTTTGAAAAGAAAGCTCAGAGACGAAAAGAATAACAGAATAAATCAATTTGATAGAGGTGAAAACGACAGAATTTCGGTAGCAGTAGGGAGATTTTTGTGGAAGCAAACGACAGAAAAGGGGAACAAAATTCAACAAAAACAATCCAAGAAAAAGAAAGTTGGGGAGGGGAACAATCGGCAGAAAAACAAAACAGATGGAGAGAAGAACCACTCAAAGTCGAACTCTTGAGATACCAGAGTTCAAGTTCGGCACTAACATTCCCATATCCTTAAATTTCCTTATTTTTCTCCCCTAAACACTCCACTCCCTAAATCGTGATAACCTCCCATATCCATCTATTTTCTCCTAAAATTCTGTAACTACAGTCCTCCACACCTCCAACACCTAGTAGTTCGATCAAACACAACTCTATCACCGCCATGTTGTAAAATAAATCCCCTTGCTAGTGTTGGGACTTGAACTCCAGACCCCTTACACATTAACACTCCACTTAACCACTAGACCAGTAGGCCCATTCTAACATATTTTTCCAATATTTATTTATAAGCCTACTGGCTAGAGATAGGGGTTTATTCAATAAAAAGCAAAAATTACCCAAGCCAAGGCTTGAACCTGAGACTTCTTTAGACACTCTCAGAACACATAACCACTGAAGCAGACAGATATTTATGCCATAACATACGAAACTAAAAATTAAGAATTATTGGGGCGTTACACATAGAGAAAAGAAGGTGAAATTCTATTCTAGATGGAAAAGAAAACAAAATTCAAGTGTAATTAGGAAAATAGGGACTAAATACCTAGGCTTTTCAAACCCTAGAGCGGCATGGTAATTTACCCTTGTTGTTAAAAAATATAATAGATTTTTAGGGATGGAGTGACTTAAACTTGGGTCAATGGAGAGGAGACTAACACTTAACCATCGGGTTGTTTCCCATTTCTTGTTAAGTTTTGTCCCCAACAATATATATTTTAGTGTGGCTATCCTGACAATTACCGACGCATTATCCCCATAATACTAGATGATTTGGGTCTATGCCAATTAAAAATGAAAATAAAAAAGTATTAAATTAAAAGTCTCGAACAAGAATTTCTTGGATCTTCAAAAGGAAGACTTTATAAATTTCCATATAAATAATCATATGTATTATGAATAATTCAAATAGGTATTCTTTGCTTAAGATATTTCTACATATATCATATATATATCATAAGACTTATGATAAGATAACAAAATTTTGCTATGCTAGGATATGCTTGTAAAACGACAAAGAATAGGATGAATGAGAAACATAAGGAACTTTGAACCACTAACAAAAAGGGTAGGATAAAATAAATAGACAACAAACAGGCTTATCCTAATTTGCTAAAAATAAAAGGGAAAGAAATAAGAGGAATGAGTTTCAAACATAAGACTTCTAAGTAAGACGACTATCACTTAATCATTCAGGCTAAGGCTCATTTCTTGTCTATACAACTAACCTCCTATATTTTGGAGCATGACAGTATTATTTAAAAAAAGTTTACCATTAAATTTTAAAAGTACATCTTTATGTGCAAAACTGTCACTACATTTTAGGTGGAATTGAAAATTATCACTATATTTTACTTTAATTTATATTTATCGTTCTATTTATAAATTAAAGATAAATTTACGACTGTACTTTAACTTTATTTAAAGTTTGCCACTTTATATTTATTTGATTGAATTCTGTCTCTAAAATTTGATTTTTGATTAAAATCTTCTACTCAATTTTAATTTAAAATAATTTAATAAAATTCTTTTTTTTTGTATTTTATCTTAATATTTAACATCAATAAGTAAAACAATATAATGTCAAAATTAATAAAAAAGCTATTTTATAAAAAAATCTTTTTATATATTTTTTATTTTTCAAGTATTTGTTTCATTAATTTAAAATAATTTATTAATTTTTATATTTTATAAATTAACTTATTATTAACCATTGAAATAAAATATTTGAAAGAAAATTTATTATTAAAATTTGTTTTCAAAAACTTCAAAATTAATATCAAGTGAGAATATTTAATTAAAAAATGGAAGTTGGTGGCTTAAATTAATATTTAAAGTTTAGTGGTAAATTTCAATAACATAAAAATTTGAGTGCCAAATTTACTCATATTTTTAAGGAAAAAACAATGGAAAATATCAATAAAAATAAAGTATAGTGGCAAATTTCAATATTTATCTATAGTATTATGATGAATTTGTACTTTAATCTCTTTTAAAAAAACAATTTTTTAAAATAGTAAAGTAAAAAAAATTGTAAAATATTTTTAATAGTATTTTAAAACATAATAATGGTACTGGTTGTTTTAAAATTTTTACCAAACATAACTTTTAATATTTTTAGATAGTTTGGTAAAATATTAATTGTATTTTAATTTTTAAATAGTAAGGTAATTTAAAATAGTTTTAGTAAAATATATATTTAATATAATTAGTTATCATTAATTTTATTTAATTTAAATAAGTAAATGAAATTGATAAATTTTATGTACAGTATTGATTAATAAATAGAAAGCCTTTCATTAACATTATCAGTTTAATTTTATATTTTAATATTATAATACTAATTTATATAATATCACATACCTGTATATGTATAGTATTGATTAATTTTTATTATATATACACATATTACCTGCACTATTTATTTATTCACGTTGTATAGATTTTTTTTTTTGGGTTGTATTTTAATTATTTTTCTTGTATTTGTATCACTTGAGAGTTTTTTTTTTGTATTATTTGTATTATTTATTTTTAGGAATCTGTTAGAAATATTTAAAGGGGTTTGATAAATTATATAATTATTGTAGGTCTTGATTTCTTATTTTATTTTATTACATTTGAATATATTTTTAAATTTTTTTGCATAAATATCCAATACAATCATTTTTTAAAATAATTATAAAATAAATTTATTTATAATTAATGGTTGATATCCCAAGCAAAGTGAGGTGTAAAATCTAGTTATATTAATTTTAAGATCATATTCTATTAATTTAAAAATAGATTATAATTTTAAAATATTATTTTTATTAATTTAAAAAAATGGATATATAGATAGATTGTGTTGCCATATTTTGATAGGATAATATGTTACATGTCAAAAAATTAGGTTGCCATGTTAAATGGGACTCTAGGACCTTGTAATATATATATATATATATATATATATATATATGACTTTTTTTTTTACTTTTTACATAAAATATTTTTAGTAAAAAATAGTAATAATTATTAAATATTATTTGAGTAAAAAATACTTAAAATAGTAATTATTTGAAAGATGTTTATGATTATGTTATTAATTTTGATTATTAATATTTCAATAGTAGTTTAACAATAATATTTAAGTTATAACATAATATAATACCATATGTATTATAGACATAATGCCAATTTTAGCCCTCAACGTTTACATTTTTTTGTCAAGTTGGTCATTATTTTTTTTTTTAGTTAAATTTGGCCCTCAACCTTTTAAAAAAAAAAGTCGAATTTGACCATCAACCTTTAAAAAAGAGTTAAATTGTTGTTTTTTTAATGGAAATACTAACTATAACGTTAATTTTTAAACATGGTAGCTCAAATGAGAATCCACTTGTACTTCATACTAAATTTTTTGAATTTTTATGAAACTTTTATTTTTTTAATTTTATATTTTTTAAGTTATTTGTTGGCATGACATATAAGATAAATAGTGCAATGTCAGCATGAAAGTACATGTGAACTGTCATACAGGTTGCCACACTAACATTGTTAAAGAAATTAATGTTTTAGTCAACATTTCGTTAAAAAAGATGTAACACCCCAAACTCGGCCTAGACGTTATGGCCAAATCTGATGATGTCACATGATAGTGCTTTAGAAAACATAATTGCGATAAGACCATTTTTCATTATCCTATGCTACCTTACAAAGACGTGCCGTTTGTTTCAATCATTATACACTTTCAAAACGTTGTCCATTTTTTTTCAAAATATTTATAGTTCGCGAAAGCATTTAAATAAGTTTGTGTAATTGTGGTGTTTCGTATTTTTTATTTTGAAAACTCGCGTCTTGTCCTACTGCTAGCAGTTATAAATCAAGATAAAAATCCCAAATTAAAGTAAAACCCATAAAGGCAATTTACAATAAAACTTTTCCCGGATAAAATCAAAAACATAAATAAAAATAAGAAATCGTAAAAGTCCAGAACCATGGTCACCGCCGAGTCCTCCGCCGCACTGACCCGTCTACTGCTGTGGATTACCTGAACAGATTAACAGAAAAGGGTGAGTTTTTGCAACTCAGTGTGTATCCCCACAGAAAGCATGCACACAGTATAATATCAGAAACCAGACATAAATTCATAGTTTGGGTCTGAGCCCATTACAGAATCGGTGTGGACCTTAGCCCACTCAGATACAGAATCAGATATATCCTAGGGCCTAAACCTATTTCAGACATAATATGCAGATCAGAACAGGATAGTAGAGTCCTACCCTCTAGCCTCTACACACCAACTCCGTCCAACCCTACACACCATGTGTGGATAAAATCAACCCACCCATCCCTACACACCATGCTGTACCGAATGCGGCACATAATCAGAAATTTGCAGCTGAGTCGCCAAATATCAGGCTTAAGAGCCTTTCAGACACTTCCTCCAATAAATCATCAACCCACCCTGATGCAATGCAACATACATAAAATGTCATGTTATTATGCAAATACAGTTCATACATTCAGTTATCAGAATTCATGCTCAGTACATAAATTAGAAAGTCAAGTCACATAATTACGGGTCTAGGTAAAGCTTACCAACCTTACAATAGGCCCACAGTCGACTAGGGAGACCCATGCAACCTTACAGAACTTCTCAAAAAAATAGGCTCGTACGCCTATGTGGCCCACTCGGTCCAAATTGGCCTTGGCCGTGTGGATCACATGCCTGGCCCAAAATTCCACACGCCCGTGTGGTTCACCCGTGTGGTCCACACGGCCCAATTGGTCTAGCCTGTGACACCTGTACACGGCCGTGTTATGGCTCACAGCCTTGCACAAGGCCTACCACACGGGCAACCACATGCCCGTGTGGCGTCGACAGTGAGTTTTTTGGCTTCTGCTGAAACCTCCTTTTTTGCATTTTTGGGTACACACTTGGTTTCGATTGAAGCTAAAATGATTCCCAAGCACTCTAGAACCTATATTCGATTATTAAAACACCATTTTAGTCACTTGAGGCTATACTCAAACTAAAACGCACGAGATGACGGAACGCTAAACTCACAAAAACATTACCTTTAGTCGAACAATCGGGGTTTCGTACACTTAAAGTGTCAATTAACAATCTCTAGCCCTCTGATTATCTCCTAATCACCATTCAAAACCCAATAAGCAATGATTCATTATACCAATCAAAACTATACTACTGCACTTACCAAGAACACAAGAGAACCGAGGCGGTGGATTGCAGATACTAAACGATAAAAAGAAAATTGTTGTAATCAGGAAAAAGAGGGAAAAATTCGACAGCAATGGTAAGGATAAAGGAGGGAAACGACAGAGTGAGTAGGGAATTTGAGATGGAAAGTAGTTTTGGAAACAAAATCAAATCTTATCAGATTTTCCCCAACTTCCACTATCATCCAACTTCACAGACTTTCAATCCCAGTCAAACTTATCCACTCCATAAGCCCCATGCCAAAAAAATTACTCTCTCGATTACGCAGGGATTCGGACATAGGACCTCTAACCCCTTAACACTCCACTTAACCACCAGACTAGCAAGTCTATTCTGTTAATTACAATACACAATAAAACTTAAGCTTAATGGACAAGAGTAAGGCTTTATTCATTAAGAAACATAAAATTTTGCCCAAGCCAAGACTTGAACCCAAGACTTCTCACACACACTCAGAACACTTAACCACTGAAGCAGATACACAGTTGTGTAACAAATTTACAAAAGCCGAAATTAAGAAAATCGGGGCGTCACAACTCTACCCCCTAAAAGAAAATTTCGTTCTCAAAACTTTACCTGATCCAAAAAGGTAAGGATACTGCTGACGCATCAAATCCACCGGATCCCAAGTGGCCCCCTCAGTGCTATGATTCTGCCACAGTATAATATCATAAACCAGACATAAATTCACAGTTCGGGTCTGTGCCCATTACAGAATCAGTGTGGAACTTAGCCCACTCAGATACAGAATCAGATATCCTAGGGCCTTAGCCCATTTCAAACATAATATGCAGATCAGAATAGAATAGCAGAGTCCTACCCACCAACTTCGTCCAACCCTACACACCTTGTGAGGATAAAATCCCTACACACCATGCTGTACCGAATGCGACACATAATTATAAGTTTGCAGCTTAGCTGCGAGATATCAGACTTAAGAGCCTTTCAGACACTTCCTCCAATAAATCATCAACCCACACCGATGCAATGCAACATACATAAAATGTCATGCTATTATGCAAATACAGTTCATACACTTAGTTATTAGAATTCTTGCTCAATACAGAAATCAGAAAGTCAAGTCACATAATTAGGGGTCTAGGTAAAGCTTACCGACCGTACAATAGATCCATAGTCGACTAGGGCGACCCGTGCAACCTTACAGAACTTCTGAGAAAAATGGGCTCGCACGCCCATTTAGCCTACCCGTGTGGGCCCACATGCCCGTATGGCCCACTGGGCCCAAATTGGCCTTGGCCGTGTAGATCACATGGACTGGCCCAGAATTCCACACGCCCGTGTAGTTCACCCATGTGGGCCCATACGCCCGTGTGGCCCACACGGCCCAATTGGTCGAGCCTATGTCTCGCACACAGCCTCGCTCAGCCATCACACGGCCGTGTCGCCTGCACACAGCCTGGCTCGTCGATCACACGGCCGTGTTGTGGCCCATAGCCTTGCACATGGCCTACTACACGGGCGACCACACTCCCGTGTGGCATCTACAGTGAGTTTTTTGGCTTTCATCGAAACCCCGTTTTCTATATTTCCGGGTACACACCTGGTTTCGATTGAAGCTAAAACGAATCCCAAGCACTCCAGAACCTATATTTGATCATTAAAACACTATTTTAGTCACTTGAGGCTATACTCAAATGAAAACGCACGAGATGACCGAACGCTAAATTCACAAAAATGTTACCTTCAGTCGAACAATCGGGGTTTGTACACTTAAAATGTCAATTAATGATCTCCAGCCCTCTGATTATCAATCAAAACCCAATAAGCAAAGATTCATTATACCAATCAAAACTATACTACTGCACTTACCAAGAACACAAAAGAATCGAGGCGGTGGATTGCTGATACTAAACGATAAAAAGAAAACGGATGTAATCAGGAAAAAGAGGGAAAAATTCGGCAGTAATGGTGGGGGATGAAGGAGGGAAACGGTAGAGAGAGTAGGGAATTTGAGATGGAAAGTAGTTTTGGAAACAAATCAAATCCTATCAGATTTTCCCCAACTCCCACTATCATCCAACTTCACAGACTTTCAATCCCAATCAAACTCATCCACTCTACACGTCCCATGCCAAAAAGAATTACTCCCTCGATTACGCAGGGATTCGAAACAGGACCTCTAACCCCTTAGCACTCCACTTAACCACCAGACTAGCAAGCCCATTCTGTTAATTACAATACACAATAAAACTTAAGCCTACTGGACAAGAGTAAGGCTTTATTCATTAAAAAACATAAAATTTTGCCCAAGCCAAGACTTGAACCCAAGACTTCTCACACACACTCAGAACACTTAACCACTGAAGCAGATACACAGGTGTGTAACAAATTTATAAAAGCCGGGATTAAAAAAATTAGGGCATTACAACTCTACCCCCTAAAAGATAATTTCGTTCTCAAAATTTTACCTGATCCGAAAAGGTAAGGATACTGCTGATGCATCAAATCCACCGGATCCCAAGTGGCCTCCTTAGTGCTATGATTCCGCCACAACACTTTCACTAAGGGGATAGACTTCCTTCGCAGAACTTTAATGTTGCGATCCAGGATCTGGACCAGTTCCTCCTCAAAAGTCAGATCTGGTCTAACCTCAATGTCCTCAATATGAACAACATGCGTGGGATCAGAGCGGTAGCGTCTCAACATTGAGACTTGGAACACATCATGAATACGATCTAACTTCGGAGGAAGCTTCAAATAATATGCGACTGGCCCCACTTGCTTCAGAATACGGTACAGCCCAATAAACTGAGGGCTCAGCTTACCTTTGCTACCGAACCTTAAAACTTTCTTCTATGGAGAGACCTTGAGAAAGACTAAATCCCTCACAGAATACTCAATATCCTTTCTCTTCAGATCAGCATTGGACTTCTGCCTATCAGATGCCGCTTTCAGTTGATCTCGAATCAATCGAACCTTATCTTCAGTTTCAGTAACCAATTTCAGACCCAGAATACGTCGCTCATCCAACTCAGTCCAACATAAGGGAGTGCGACACTTACGGCCATACAGGGCCTCATAAGGTGCCATCTAAATGCTAGACTGATAGTTGTTATAGGCGAACTCTGCCAACGGTAAGTACTCCTCCCAACTACCTCAAAAATCTATAACATAGCTCCGCAACATATCCTCCAGTACTTGAATCACCCACTCCGACTGACCATCTGTCTGAGGATGGAAAGCAGTACTGAAGTCTAACCTTGAACCCAGAGCCTCATGCAATTTCTTCCAGAATCGAGACGTGAAGCGAGGATCCCTATCGGAGATGATCGAGACAGGAACCCCATGTAGTCTCACTATTTCAGATATGTATAGCTTAGCTAACTTATGGAGAGAAAAGTTTGTCCTGACCGGAATGAAATGAGCGGGCTTGGTCAATTGATCCACGATGACCCAGACATCATCTTTTTTAGTGGGGGTTAAAGACAACCCACTAACGAATTCCATCGTTACTCGTTCCCATTTCCACATCAGAATCTTCACCGGCTGCAGCAACCCCGAAGGCAACTGATGCTCCGCCTTAACCTGCTGACAAGTCAAACAGCGAGCAACGATATTCGTAACCTCACGCTTCAACCTTGACCACCAGTACAACTCTCGAAGATCTCGGTACATTTTATTCCTGCCGGGATGCATAGCGTAAGGGAAACTATGTGCTTTCCTCAAAATTGACTGTCGTAACTCCTCATCACTCGGTACACAAATTTGACCACGAAAACAAAGTACCCCATCACTGTTAATGCCAAAACCAATAGTATCCCCATTCTTAACCTGACGAAACCGTGACTCAAGCGACTTATCCCCCATTTGTTTACTTCTGATCTGATCAATCTATGTAGGCCTAACTTGAAGTTCTGCTAACAGACTCCCATCGTCGAATAAGCTGAGTCAAGCGAACATCGCTCTCAGATCGGTCATAGCCCTACGGCTCAAAGCTTCTGCCACCACATTGGCCTTACCAGGGTGGTACTCGATGGTGCAGTCATAATTCTTAAGCAGTTCAACCCATCTATGCTGCCTAAGGTTTAACTCCTTCCAAGTGAGGAGATACTTGAGGCTTTTGTGATCAGTGTAGATAGCACACTTCTCACCGTACAGATAGTGCCTCCAAATTTTCAGAGCGAAGACTACTGCTGCCAACTCCAAATCGTGCGTCGGATAGTTAGCCTCATGCGTCTTGAGCTGACGAGACGCATAAACTACCACTTTACCATCCTGCATTAGAACGCAACCCAGACTCACATGCGATGTATCAATGTATACCACGAAGTCTCTACCAAGCTTCGACTGTATCAGAACAAGAGCCTGAGTCAGAACAAATTTGAGCTTCTCGAAGCTCTCTTGTTGCTTATTAGTCTAGACAAAGGGGACTCTCTTGTGTAGAAGCTTGGTTAATGGTACCGCAATCAAGGAGAACCCTTCTACGAAGCGTCGATAATAACCCGTCAGCCCCAGAAAGCTGCGAATTTCAGACACATTTTTTGGCTGTTTCCAATCCAACACAGCCTCAATCTTACGAGGATCAACATGAATCCCCTCAGCAGAAACCACATGCCCTAGAAAGGTTACTTCTTGGAGCCAGAATTCACACTTACTGATCTTTGCGTACAACTATTTCTCACGAAGCGTCTGTAATACCACCCGAAGATGCTCATCGTGCTCGTCCTCAATCTTGGAGTACATTAAGATGTCATCGATGAACACTACCATAAATTGGTCCAGATAAGGCTGGAACACACGGTTCATCAAATCCATGAACGCCGCTGGTGTATTGGTCAACCCAAAAGGCATCACTAGGAACTCGTAATGTCCATAACGAGTCTTAAATGTCGTCTTATGTACATCGGCCTCCTTAACTTTCAGTTAATGGTATCCAGATCACAGATCGATCTTGGAGAACACAGAAGCCCATCTGAACTAGTCAAATAGATCATCTATTCTCGGTAGTGGGTACTTGTTCTTGATTGTTAGCTTGTTCAGCTGCCGGTAGTCGATACACATTCTCATTGTCCTATCTTTCTTCTTCACAAACAACATCAGTGCTCCCCATTGAGATACACTGGGACGAATGAATCCACGATCTAACAGTTCTTGAATTTGAGCCTTAAGCTCTGTAAGCTCATTCGGTGCCATTCGATAAGGCGCAATAAACACCGAAGTTGTACCCGGAATGAGCTCAATCCCAAATTCTACTTCTCGGCTAGGAGGCAGACCTGGTGGTTCCTTAGGAAAAACATCTGGATAGCCCCTCACGGTTCTGATGTCCTTAACCGAAGAGTCCCTAGAATCAGAAACACTGATGTAAGCCAAGAATGTCTCACATACTTTCCGTACCAACTTCTTTGCCACCAACGCAGAAATCACATTCGTCAAATAGTCTCGACGTTCCCCTATCACCACTACCTCGCTATCCTCCTCGGTTCTCAAAACAACCCTTTTTGTCTCACAGTCCAGACTTACCCGGTGCTTGACTAGCCAGTCCATTCCCAGAATCAAATCGAACTCCTCGAATGGAAGCTCTATCAGATCAATTAAAAATACCATCTCTTGAACTTCTAAAGGAACGTCTCTATATAGTTTACTAATTCGGATAGATTGCCCCAATGGACTCACAACAGTTCATATTTTCAAGAACGAGAATCTTATGACATGTTGGGAATCTCTTATGAAAATCATCCACGACTGAAACGTATCTTAATGCCCGAAAGTTGGATAGGGTGGCCTTTGCGTAAGGATTACATTGCCCCCAATTTTTATGAAATACAAGACTCTCATTGAATGATAAGAAACTAATTACAACTTTGAATATTCAAGGAATATTTGTACATTCTCTTCTAGCTCAAACAGAGGAATTAAGGTTTCATTCGTATTCTTATGGATAGGCTAATAAATAAAAAGAAATAAAAGACAATACATCATTGAGATTCTCGATTTTTGAAGAGACTTTTTTATTTATTTTACTTCGGACGAGCCGATACAATAGGATGAACAACAAAGGTTCTGCATCGTGAACTTTGTATCGCGCTAACTTGCTTGAAGTACTCTCAATCGGAATCCCCAAAGTTTCAGACATAGCACTAGCTACATATGAGTGTGTAGAACCTATGTCTATCAATGCCAAATAAGGTACATTATAAATGAAAAACGTACCCGTGATGACGTCCGGAGCATCTCGATCCTTACGGCGACGAGCAGCATAAACCAATGTGGGTTGCCTCACCTGAGTCGGCCCAGCACCTCTACCCGGTGCTCTATGTCCTTGACCCATACCATTACCACCCCTGGCCTGACCTCGGCCGCTAGGTGGCTACTGAGCTACTCTCGGTGGCTGCGCAATACCAGTACCCACAGTTTGCATCTGATCAGTTCTCAGCGGACAATCCCTGACACGATGCTCAGTCGACCCTCGTCTCAAACATGCCCCAGTCGTCCTCCAACACTCAGCCAGATGGCATCTACCATAGTGCCCACAAAGCGCCACCCCAGTAGGTGCAACAAAAGGCCCATCATTTCTGGCCTTCTTCTTAGGCCTCATCACAGAATTTGAGGGCTCCGATTTTCTCTTATTCTTTCCTTTCTCACGGTTTTGGCATTCAGTGCGCTTAATCTCCTCGGCAATCTTCACATTCTCCACCAGTGTGGCAAACTCACGCTCCCTCTGCGGAGCTATCAGAACTCGCAAACTGTCTCTAAGTCCATCCTCAAAACGGATGCAACGGTCATACTCAGTCGCCACCATGCCTCGGGCATACCGGCTCAATCTCAGGAACTCAGCCTCATACTCGACCACTGATCGGTCTCCTTGGGTGAGATTAAGGAACTCACGCCTCCTAGCGTCAATGTAACTAGCTCCCACATACTTGCTCCGGAAAGTTGTCTTGAAGTAATTCCAAGTCAATCGATCGGACTGAGTGCCCTCCTTAACCATCAACCACCACTGGTAAGCTTCGTCGCGGAGCAGAGAAACATGCCCCTTAAGCTTCTGTTCTGCGAAAAAATCCAGGTCATCCATAATTCTTTCCGTGGCCTCCATCCAATATTCGGCCACGTTAGGGGCGACTCCACTAACACCCCTGAATATTTCGCCCCATTGGACCGAAGTTATTTTATAACCGACCCTCGGCCCCCAGACCCAGTGTTGGGCCTAGCGACCCTTTCCAATATTCTCAGCATGGCCTGGGACAGTGTGCCATCCCCAGCCACACGATCATGCGACCCAGTCTCCGTAACCGGCGAGACCAGTGTCTCGCTCTTATCCAGATGATGAGGACACAGCTCGAGCCCCTCTACAGCCTCTACCACGGCCTCTAGTACTCCATCCGCGGATACCTCGTGCGCTCATCGTAAACTCAGAGTTTATCTATATTAACAGTTTTATGCATTAGTTACAGTTCTGATATTTATTAACAGATATTTTATGCAGAACAGTATCATAAGTTCAGAGTTTATTATCTTGAATTGTAGTCTCACTACGATTTTCAGTTTCGTTACAATTTTTAATTTACACTACCTAGAGTGTTTCAGTACAGTATACTACCTATTGGCTGTTTCAAGCATGCAAGTAGTATTTTCAAACAAATTTAAACAGAGTTCAAAACACTTACAGGATCGGCGCCGGAGACTCGGTGTACCACATACTCATTCCAAAAATATTTTAAATCACTTAAAATCACTTCTTATAAACCAATTTTTAAAACCCAAATCCACACCCGAGTTTTGCAACCTGGCTCTGATACAATTAAATATAAAACCCCAAACTCAACCTAGACGTTATGGCCGAATCTAACGATGTCACATGATAGTGCTTTAGAAAACATAATTGCGATAAGCCCATTTTTCGTTATCCTATGCTACCTTCCAAAGACGTGCCGTTTGTTTCAATCATTATACACTTTCAAAACGTTGTCCATTTTTTTTCAAAATATGTATAGTTAGCGGAAGCATTTAAATAAGTTTGCGTAATCGTGGTGTTTCGGTAAAACATTTGTTTATTTTGAAAACTCGCGTCTTATCCTACTGCTAGCAATTATAAATCAAGCTAAAAATCCCAAATTAAAGTAAAACCCATAAATGCCATTTACAGTAAAACTTTTCTCGGATAAAATCAAAAACATAAATAAAAATAAGAAATCGTAAAAGTCCAGAACCATGGTCACCGTTGAGTCCTCCGCTGCACCGATCCGTTATTGTTGTGGATTACCTGAACAGATTAACAGAAAAGGGTGAGTTTTCGTAACTCAGTGTGTAATCCCCACAGAAAGCATGCACGCAGTATAATATCAGAAACCAGACATAAATTCATAGTTCGGGTCTGAGCCCATTACAGAATCAGTGTGGACCTTAGCCCACTCAGATACAGAATCAGATATATCCTAGGGCCTAAGCCTATTTCAGACATAATATGTAGATCAGAACAGGATAGTAGAGTCCTACCCACCAGCCTCTACACACCAACTCCGTCCAACCCTACACACCATGCTGTACCGAATACGGCACATAATCAGAAATTTACAGCTGATTTGCCAGATATCATGCTTGAGAGCCTTTCGACACTTCCTCTAATAAATCATCAACCCACCCTGATGCAATGCAACATACATAAAATGTCATGCTATTATGCAAATACAGTTCATACACTCAGTTATCAGAATTCATGCTCAGTACAGAAATTAGAAAGTCAAGTCACATAATTACGAGTCTAGGTAAAGCTTACCAACCCTACAATAGAACACAAGAGAACCGAAATGGTTGATTGCAGATACTAAATGATAAAAAGAAAATGGTTGTAATTATGAAAAAGAGGGAAAAAAATTGACAACAATGGGGAGGATGAAGGAGGGAAACGTTAGAGTGAGTAGGCAATTTGAAATGGATAGTAGTTTTAGAAACAAAATCAAATCCTATCAAATTTTCCACAACTCCCACTATCATCCAACTTCATATGCTTCAATCCCAATCAAACTCATCCACTTCACATACCTCATGCCAAAAAGAATTACTCCCTCGATTACGCAGGGATTCGAACACAGGACCTCTAACCCCTTAACACTCCACTTAACCACCAGACCAGCAAGCCCATTCTGTTAATTACAACACACAATAAAACTTAAGCCTACTAGACAATAGTAAGGCTTTATTCATTAAGAAACATAAAATTTTGCCCAAGCCAAGGCTTGAACCCAAGACTTCTCACACACACTTAGAACACTTAACCACTGAAGCAGATACGTAATTGTGTAACAAATTTACAAAAGCTAGAATTAAGAAAATCAGGCGTTACAGAAGAAGCAATTTGACTCTTTTTTGAAAAGTTGAGGACCAAATTTAACTAAAAAAAGAATAAGGGCCAAATTGACAAAGAAATATAAATTTTGAGGGATAAATTTAACATTATGCCTATTATTATATATATTACAAGTTTCTTAAGTTTTTAATGTGTACATATTATAAAAGTTTAACACGTAGCAAGGAAAGAAAGTAAGCATTTGTGGAGAGAAAAATTGTAACATAAACCCCTCTAGCTTTTTTTTTTTATATATTTTTAAAGGTGTTCTACAAGTTATATTAGCATAAGAAGTCCTTCTCAATTGCTTTTATTCAATAATTTGACTAACGAATTTACATAATAAACCATTATAAACTAAATAAACTATTAAAACTAAAAACATATATTTGAAAATACAAACAATATTATAATAATTATTTTGTCATGCCCCGAAATATAGGGGATTAGTTGTAATAAATAGACAAGAAATGAGATATATATTGAATGGTTAAGTGTTACTCCCCTATCCTAGAAGTTTAAGGTTTGAGCTTCTCTCTTTCCATTTATTTTTCTTTAATTTTTAACAACCTAGGATAAAAGCCACACCAGAATATATACGGTTGGGAATAGAGATTAAGTAAGAAATAAGCTTTAGGCTTAATGGTTAAGAGTTAGCTTCCTTCCACCAATGACCTAAGTTTGAGCATGTGTAACGCCCAAAAATTCTTATTTTTGCTTTTGTGAAGATGTGAAACAAATGTGTATCTCCTTTAGTGGTTAAGTGTTCTGGGAGTGTCAGAGAGGTCCTAAGTTCAAGCCTTAGATTTGACAATTTTTGTTATTTTTGGAATAATGCCCTATCTCTGTTCAGTGGGCTTATATTTAATTGTTTGTAAAACAATATCAGAATAAGCCTGTTGGTTCGAGTGGTAAGGGGGTCTGTGTGTTGTGTGGAGGTCATGTGTTTGATTCCTTGCGTAAGCATGGGAATTCATTTTTGTTTGGTTCTGCGCAAGTGTTTCAGTGCAGTTGGAATTCTGAGTAGTGGGATAGTGGAGAGATAATTAAAAGATTTGAGAGGTTATCAGTTTTTGTTTTTTTATTTTAATCTTTTTCGAAAAAATTTAGTTTTCTTTTTTAATTCCGACGTTCTGCAAAATTCTCTCTTCTTTGCTACCGTTTTCCTCTTTCTTTTTTAATAGTAATATCTTTCTCTGTTCGTTACTCGTTTTAACAAAATCGTGCTTCATTGACGCGGTATTTCCGATTGTACGCTTTCTGTTTGGTAAGTGGTGGTGAGTTTTACTGAGGAGAGAGTTTTTGTTAATCTTTTTAGCTTTGTTGAATGCTCTGTTAACTCGGTACTGGTGTTCTGACAGCAGGAAATCAGGGAAGTAGGGGCTCTCCTCATTTAGAATTGTAATCGAATCGTTGAAGGATTAGAGTAAGTGTTGGATTTTGGTATTGGTTTCGTAATTACGATTCTGTGGTGAATTAAGTCTGTTTCTAAGCGTTGCATTGTTGATATTTAGGTATCTAGAGGCTCAGGGGTGGTTTCGCATTGAAACGATACCAGACGTGTACCCGAAATGCAGAAAAATAAGATTCGAAAGGCAAAATTGTAAACTATCGACACCACACAGGCGTGTGGTAGGCCGTGTACGCCAACTCGACTGTGTGATCGACGAAGTCCAAGTCGTGTGTAAGACAAGGCCGTGTGATGACTGGAGTGCGGTCGTGTGAGCCGCATGGGCTAGATCAAATTTGGCGTGTGGGCTCAGACGGGCACGCCACACGGGCGTGTGATTATTGGGCTAGGCCATGTGATCCACATGGGCTAGGCCAATCTGGGTGTGTGGGCCCACATAAGTATGTGGGCCCAAATTTCTGAAATTTTTTGTAGGATCGCAGGGTCATCCTAATCGATTGCGGGCCTACTATGGGGTCGATAAATGCTTACTAAACCCTAAAACTATGTGTTCTGTTTAACTGATGTACTGTTATGAGCATGCCAATGTTGTTTATCTGTTATCTATTTCTGAAAGCATGTTAAACATGATTTATTTGTTAATTCTGTATGCATGTTCTGTTACTGTGACTGGGGTGGGATAATGTATATTGGAGGAAGTGTTCTGAATGGCAAATTATGCCTAATATCTGGCAGCACAGCTGCATTATATCTGATATATGCCGCATCGGTACAACATGGTGTGTATGGCTGGGTGGGTGTTTTAAACCCCACATGGTGTGTAGGGATGGTCCGAGATGGTGTGTAAAGGATGGGGGTAGGATATCTGATTTCTGATTCTGATCTGCATATCTGTATATATATCTGAAATGGGCTTAGGCCCGAATTTGCATCTGTATCTGTAATGGGCTTAGGCCCGAATCTGTATTTGACTGATTCTGTTTTCTGTGTGCATGTTTAATTCTGTGGGGATTACACACTGAGTTTACGTAAACTCATTCCTTTCTATTTAATCTGTACATGTAATCCATAGAGTTAGGCGGATCGGTGCAACGGTGACCACTAGCCATAAACTGTTATTTTGCTTTATGGTTTAAATTAAAATTTGGCTTTTAACTTGAGAGTTTGTATTTTCTAGGACTGTATGAACTGTCTTAAACTGTTTGGTTTTGGATTTACTTACTTTTTCTACTATGACAGTTTTTATCTAAAAATATGATTTCTGAAAATATCAAACGTTTGTTTTCCTAAAGTTAACGATTTTATAAGCTTCCACTAAAAACACGTTTTATCTCTAAATGACCAAATGAAAGAGAGCTTTGAAATTAATAAAAGCGATAAAGACTAATGAACTATAAAGTTTTGAACTTAACGACAACGTTTTTCCAACCCATTTCATGTGACACCTTCAGATTCGGCCATAACAGCTAGGCCAGTTTTGGGGTGTTATATTTAGTGGTATCAGAGTCAGGTTACAAAACTCGAATGTGAATTTTGGGTTCCAAAATTTAGTTTTAAAGAAGTGGTTTTCAAAAAGATTTTAACTACTTTGATTAAGTATGTGGTTCACTGAGTCTCCAGCGCCGATTCTGTAAGTTTCCTGAAATTTAGATAGATTATTCTAAAATACTGTAGATAGTTATTTTGAAAACATGATTAGTAATTACTCTCTGAAACTGTAGTGAAACATTTAGAGACTGAAACATCTGAAATAATCTGAACTTCTGAAACTTTCTGCATAAAATATCTATTAATAAATATTGAACTGATGCATAAAACTCTTAATGTATATAAACTCGATTAGACAATGAGCCTATAAGGTATCCGTGGACGTGGTACTTGAGGCCAAGGTGGAGGCCGTAGGGGGACTCAAGCTGAGTCTTTATCTCTGGGCAGCATGCCGCAGCTGGACACTAGTGAGACACCTGTGTCACTTACTACTGAGATCGGGTTTGGGTCTCAGAGTCTTTCGGCTGGGGACGACGCACTGTCCCAAGCTATACTGAGGATATTGGAGAGGGTCGCTGGGCCCCATACTGGATCTGGAGGTCGAGGGTTTGTAACTGATCGACTCCGGTCTAATGGAGCTGAGTTAATTAGGGGTGTCACAGGAGTTGCCCCTAATGTGGTTGAGTACTGGTTGGAGGCCACAGAGAGGATTATGGATAATCTGGATTGTACACCCGAGCAGAAACTCAATGGTGCAGTCTTCTTGCTTCGCGATGAGGCTTACCAGTGGTGGTTGATTGTTAAGCAGGGCACTCAGCCTGATCGTTTGATTTGGGAGTTCTTTAAGACAACATTTTAGAGCAAGTATATAGGAGCCAGCTATGTTGATGCCTAGGGACATGAGTTCCTGAATCCCATGCAAGGTGGCCGATCTATGGCCGAGTATGAGGCCAAATTTCTGAGGCTGAGTTGCTATGCTCGAGGTATGGTGACATCGGAGTATGAGAGGTGTATTCACTTTGAGGATGGACTGAGGGATAACCTGAGGGTTGTAATTGCTCCACAGAGGGAGCGAGAGTTTGCTGTTCTGGTGGAGAAAACTAAAATTGGTGAAGATGTTAAGCGCGCGGAGCGTCAGAACAGGGACCGTGAGAGAGGTAAGAACAAGAGGGATTCGAAGCCCTCGAGTTCTATACAGAGGCCTAAGAAAAAAGGTCAGATCTGATGGGCCAGTTAGAGTGGGGGCCCATGTTTCTTCTATTGCTCCCACTGGGTTACAGCCGTGTAGTGATTATGGTAGAAGCCATCTGGGCAAGTGTTGAAGGAGGATTGGGGCCTGTTTGAAATGTGGGTCCCTTGAGCACCGCATTCGGTAGTGTCTACTGAGGGGTGATCAGGTGTAAGCTCCGGCATCAGGTCCTGCGTAGCCACAGAGAGTAGTTCACCAGCCACTTAGGGGTCGTGGTCAGGCCAGGGATGGTAATGGTATGGGTCGAGGGTAGAGAGCACTTGACAGTGATGCTGGTTAGAATGAGGCAAGGCAGCCTACTCTGGTTTATGCTGCACGTCGCCGAGAGGATAGAAATACTCCTAACATCATCACCGGTACATTCCTTATTTTTGATGTACCATACCTTGCTCTGATAAATATAGGATCTACTCATTCCTATATAGCCTATTCTATTTCTGAAAATCTGGGGTTATTGGTTGAGAGTACTTCTAGTGAAGTTACTATGATAAGCCCGTTGGGGCAGTCTGTTCAGGTTAGTAAACTGTATAAGGATGTCCCACTAGAGGTGCAAGGGAAGATATTTCTAGCTAATTAGATGGAGCTTCCATTTGGAGAGTTTGACCTTATTCTGGGTATGGACTGGTTGGTGGAGCACCGAGTCAGTTTGAACTGCACATCTAAGAGGGTCGTTTTGAGGACCAGGGATGATGTAGAGGTGGTTATGATAGGTGAGCGTCGAGACTATCTGTCACATGTGATCTCCACCCTAGTGGCTAAGAAACTGGTCCGAAAAAAATGTGAGGCGTATTTGGCCTATGTAAGTGTTTTGAATTCTCGGGAGTTTTCTGTTGGGAGCTTTAGAACAATAAAGGACTTTCCAGACGTCTTTCCTGAGGAGTTACCGGGATTATCACCGAATCAGGAAATGATATTTTGGATTGAGCTCTTCCGGGTACAACTCTAGTGTATACCGCTCCCTACTGTATGGCACTGAAAGAGCTTACGGAGCTTAAGGCTCAACTGCAATAGTTGTTGGACCATGGTTTCATTCGTCCCAGTGTGTCTCCGTGGAAAGCACCAGTTTTGTTAGTTAAGAAGAAGGATAGGACCATAAAGATGTGTGTAGATTATCAGCAGCTGAACAAGCTGACCATTAAGAATAAGTATTCACTTTCGAGGATCGATGACTTATTCGATCAGTTCTGAGGGGCTCCTGTGTTCTCTAAGATCGATCTTCATTCACAGTATCATCAGTTGAGGGCTAATGAGGCTGATGTTCATAAAATCGCATTTAGGACTCGGTATGGGCTCTACGAGTTCCTAGTTATGCCTTTTGGGTTGACGAATGCACCTACCGCATTTATAGATCTGATAAATCGTGTATTTCAGCCCTATCTAGATCAATTCGTCGTGGTCTTCATCGGCGACATTCTGGTATACTCTAAGACTGAAGATGAGCATGATGAGCATCTTAGAGTAGTGCTTCAGATTCTGCATGAGAAGCAACTTTATGCTAAGCTAAGCGGATTCATGTTGACCCTCGAAAGATTAAGGCTGTGTTGGATTGGAAACAACCCAAGAATGTGTCTGAAATCCGCAGTTTTCTGGGTTTGGCGGGTTATTATAGTCGATTTGTCGAGCAATTTTCTTTGATTGCAACTCCATTGACTAAGCTTCTACGTAAGGGTGTGCCGTTTGTTTGGACTGATGCATAACAAAAGAGCTTTGAGAAGTTTAAGTCTGTTTTGACTCAGGCTCCTGTTCTGATACAGCCTGAATTTAGGAAGGAGTTTGTGGTATACAATGATGCGTCGCATGTCGATTTGGGATGTGTTCTGATGTAGGATCATAAGGTTTTGGCTTATGCATCCCGTCAGCTTAAGACACACGAGGGGAACTATCTGACGCATGATCTTGACTTGGCTGCTATGGTCTTTGCACTAAAAATTTAGAGACATTATTTGTATGGTGAGATGTGTGTCATCTACACCTATCACTAGAGTCTTAAGTACCTCCTTACTCAGAAAGTGTTGAACCTTAGACAGCGTCGATGGATCAAGCTACTCAAGGATTACGACTGCACGATAAAGTATCATCCTGGTAACGCCAATGTGGTAGCCGATGCTCTAAGTTGTAGGGTGATGTCTGATTTGAGGGTGATGTTTGCACGTCTTAGTCTGTTCGATGATGGGAGTCTTTTAGCCAAGAGGTTAAGCCAACTTGGATTGAGCAGATTCGAGATAAACAATTAGTAGATGAGACTCTGGGTGTATGGTTCCGTCAGGTGGAGAGTGGTACTACTTCTGATTTTTGGTTAAATATTGATGGTGTGTTGTGCTTCCGAGGACTGATTTGTGTGTCGAATAATTTTGATATGAGGTAGTCTATTTTGAGGGAGAGGTATAGTAGCCCTTATGCTATGCATCCCAGTGGTAATAAGATGTATCACGACCTCGTGAGTTATATTGGTGGCCGGGTTTGAAGCGTGAGGTTACTGACTTTGTGGCTCGATATCTAACATGCCAGCAAGTTGAGGTTAAGCACCAGTTGCCTTCGGGTTTATTGCAGCCAGCCAAGATTCCCTTATGGAAATGGGAACGAGTGACTATGGATTTCGTTAGTGGGTTGCCCTTGACACCCACTAAAAAGGATTCTGTTTAGGTCATCGTGGATAGATTGACCAAGTCTGCTCACTTTATTCCAGTTCAAACTGACTACTCTCTACAGAAGCTAGCAAAGCTCTACATATCTAAAATTGTAAGATTGCATGGGGTTCCAGTGTCAATTATTTCTAATAGGGATCCTCGCTTTACTTCTCGGTTCTGGAAGAAATTGCATGAGGCTCTGTGTTCCAGGTTGGACTTCAGTACGGCGTTCCATCCTCAGACCGATGGTCATTCGAGAGGGTGATTCAGATACTAGAGGATATGCTTCGAAGTTGCGTGATTGATTTCCGAGGTAGTTGGGAGGATTATCTACCGTTAGTCGAGTTCTCTTATAATAATAGCTTGCAGTCTAATATCAAGATGGCACCTTATGAGGCTCTGTATGGTCGTAAGTGTCATACCCCTTTGTGTTGGACTGAGTTGGGTTAACGTCGGGTTTTGGGTCCCGAATTGGTTTCTGAAACTGAGGATAAGGTTCGACTGGTTCAAGATTGTTTGAAAGCAGCTTCTAATCGACAGAAGTCTTATGCAGATATGAAGAGACGTGAGATTGAGTATTCTGAAGGGGACTTTGTGTTTCTTAAGGTCTCTCTGTGGAAGAAGGTTCTGAGGTTCGGTCGAAAGGGCAAGCTGAGCCCTAGGTTTATTGGACCGTACCGAATTTTGAAACATGTGGGACCAGTTGCCTATCAGTTGGAGTTACCCCCTGAACTGGACCGTATTCATGATGTGTTTCACGTCTCGATGTTGAGGCGGTACCGTTCTGACCATCCCATATCGTCTCGATTGAGGAGATCGAGGTTAGGTTAGACTTGACCTTTGAGGAGGAGTCGGTTCAGATCCTAGATCGAGATGTTAAGGTTTTAAGGAGGAAGTCCATTCTATTAGTGAAGGTTCTGTGCCTGAATCATAGCACTGAGGAGGCCACATGGGAGCCTGAAGACTAGGTGCGTCAACAATATCCTTATCTGTTCTGATCAGGTAAATTTCGAGGTCGAAATTTCTTTTAAGGGATAGAGTTGTAACGCCCCAAAATTCTTATTTTTGCTTTTGTGAAGATGTGACACAAATGTGTATCTGCTTCAGTGGTTAAGCGTTCTGGGAGTGTCTGAGAGGTCCTAAGTTTAAGCCTTAGCTTTGGCAATTTTTGTTATTTTTGGAATAAAGTCCTATCTCTGTTCAGTGGGCTTATATTTAATTGTTTGTAAAACCATATCAGAATGAGCCTGCTGGTTCGAGTGCTAAGGGAGTCGATGTGTTTTGTGGAGATCCCGTGTTCGATTCCTTGCGTAAACATAGGAATTCATTTTTGTTCTGTTCTGTGCAAGTGTTTCAGTGCAGTTGTAATTCTAAGTAGTTGGATAGTGGAGAGATAATTAAGGGATTTGGGAGGTTATTAGTTTTTGTTTTTGTTTTTTTATTTTAATCTTTTTCGAAAAAAATCAGTTTTCATTCTCAATTCTGACGTTCTGCAAAATTCTCTCTTCTCCTTTGTCGTTTTCCTCTTTCTTTTCTAAGAGTAATATCTTTCTCTGTTCGTTACTCGTTTTGACAAAATCGTGCTTCATTGACGCGGTATTTCTGATGTACGCTTTTTGTTTGGTAAGTGGTGGTGAGTTTTGCTGATAAGGAAGTTTCTGTTAATCTTTTTAGCTTTGTCGAATGTTCTGTTAACGCGGTACTAGTGTTTTGACAGTAGCAAATCAGGGAAGTAGGGGCTCTCATCATTCAGAATTATAACCGAATCGTCGAAGGATTAGAATAAGTGTTGGATCTCGGTATTGGTTTCGTAATTACGATTCTGTGGTGAATTAAGTCTGTCTCTAAGTGTTGGATTGTTGTTATTTAGGTTTCTGGAGGCTCGGGAGTGGTTTCGTATCGAAACGATACCAGGTGTGTACCCGAAACACAAAAAACAAGATTCGACGAAAGCCAGAATTGCAAATTGTCGACACCACACAGGCATGTGGTCACCTGTGTGGTTAGGCGGTGTGAGCCAACACGGTTGTGTGATTGACGAAGGCCAGGCCGTATGCAAGACACGGCCTTGTGATGACTGGAGTGTAGCCGTGTAAGCCACATGAGCTAGACCAAATTGAGGGTATCGGCCCATATGGGCACGCCATAAGGGCGTGTGATAACTGGGCGAGGCCATACGATCCACACGGGCTAGTCCAATCTGAGCGTGTGGGCCCACACGGGCAAGTCACAGGCATGTGGGCCCAAATTTCTGAAATTTTCCGTAGGGTCGCACGAGTTGTCCCAATCAACTGTGGGCCTACTGTGGGGTCGGTAAAGGCTTACTAAAACCTAAAAATATGTGTTTGATTTGACTGATGTACTGTTATGAGCATGCCAATGTTGTTTATCTGTTATCTATTTTTGAAATCATGTTAAGCATGATTTATTTATTAATTCTGTATGCATGTTCTGTTACTGTGACTGGGGTGGGATAATGTATATTGGAGGAAGTGTTCTGAAAGGCAGATTATGCCTAATATCTAGCAGCACAGTTACATTATATCTGATATGTGCCGCATCGGTACAGCATAGTGTGTATGGCTGGGTAGGTGTTTTAAACCCCACATGGTGTGTAGGGACGGTCCGAGATGGTGTGCAGAGGATGGGGGTAGGATATCTGATTTCTGATTCTGATCTGCATATCTGTATATATATCTGAAATGGGCTTAGGCTCGAATTTGCATTTGTATCTGTAGTGGGCTTAGGCCCTAATCTGTATTTGACTGATTCTATTTTCTGTGTGCTTGCTTAATTCTATGGGGATTACACACTGAGTTTACGTAAATTTATTCCTTTCTGTTTAATTTGTACAGGTAATCCATAGAGTTAGACGGGTCGGTGCAACGGAGGACTCAACGGTGACCACTCGCCATAAACTGTTATTTTGCTTTTTGGTTTAAATTAAAGTTTGGCTTTTAACTTGAGAGTTTGATTTTTTTGGGACTGTATGGACTATTTTAAACTGTTTGGTTTTGGATTTACTTACTTCCACTATGGCAGTTTTTATCTAAAAACATGATTTCTAAAAATATCGAATGTTTGTTTTCCTAAACTTAACAATTTTATAAGCTTCCGCTAAAAACAGTTTTATCTCTAAATGACCAAATGAAAGAGAGCTTTGAAATTAATAAGAGCGGTAAAGGCTAATGAACCGAAAAGTTTTGAACTTAATGACAATGCTTTTCCAACCTATTTCATGTGACACCTTCGGATTCGGCCATAACGTCTAGGCCGGGTTTAGGGTGTTACAGCTTGTCCATTCCTTTCCATTTCCATTTTTTTTCGGCTAGCTTTGGAAAAATTTACCTTGTCACCCCTAGGATTTCAAACCCTAACTATTTAACCATCCTTTTCCTATTGGAATTAGATTTTCCACTTTCCAAATCCAAGTAAAAATTCTCTTCATCTTTCTATTTCTTCCCTCTTTTTTTCTTTTCCTTTCTTTACATCATATTTTCATTCCATTGTTGTTAATTATTTTGTTTTCCCAAATCAAATCTTTTCCTTTCTTTTCCTTTCTTTAGGTTTTGTAATTGTCATCCATAGCATCCCTATTTTTGCTGAGAATTTATAAGTACATCTCGTTTTCGATGTTTAGATCTTGAACTTTCGTAATATTTCTATCTGGTGCTAATCTTACATTTGAAAAATCAAATCTTTTGTTAATCTTGTCAAACCTTGAAATCAACCATTAATTCGTGTGAATTTTTCATTTGAAGGACTAGAATTAGGTGAATCGAATCAGAATCGAGTGTGAGGAACATCGGTCGAACTCTTGGTGAAAGGTGTCCATTCTTTCCCAAGTGAATCACTAGTGATCTGTGTAGGATTAAGGCCACACAGTCTCCCATACGGGCAGGTGGACCACACAAGTGGACCATACAACCATGTGCCTTTGAAAACCTTAGGCTAGTTGTGACCACACGACCATAGCTCACCTACACGGACGTCTCTCCTGTATGGTAATTTTTACATTTTCCACACAGCCACAGGCCAGGCCACACGGTCGACTGAACCATGTTTTATAGTTTTGCCCAAGATTTTTTGAATTGTTCAGTTTAGTCCTTGTGTAGTCCCCTAATTGTTTTTATAAATTTTATTCACTCAATTGAGTCTATGATATTATGAACATGCTAGAATCTATGAATTGATGACTGAATTGCTACTGTTATAATGTATGAAATGTTACATGTCTATTGTCACTATATTTCTGATAAACAGTTACTATTATTTCTACCACTGTATTATTGAATTCATATTCAACATGCCTACTATTATTGTTGATCCGAAACCATATTAAGCATGTCTACTGCCATTGTTGAATTGAATACATGTTAACCGTGTCTACTTTTTTTGTATTGTACTATTACTAGTATGCCATATTGCATTGCATGGGATGAGACGATTGTACAAAGGAAGTACTGACAGTTTAATAATCTGCAATCACCGGTGGTTCATCCACAACCTACTGGCAGTTTATCTGCAAACACTGGTGGTTCATCCATATCTTACTAGTAGTCTATCTGTAATTTTTTTTTTAAATTTGAATGTGTTATGGTTGGAAGAGTTCTGGTCATCCACAAATTGGAGTGTTATGGTTGGAAGAGTTCTGAAGAACTCTTACTGAGGAGTGTAGTAGAGTATGAGTAGGAACTTTCCTGTTAGTTATGCATTGCATTGACATTCATAAGCATGCCTGGATGAACTGTCGAATTTTGCTATGCTATATAATTGCAAATGTTCTGAGAATTGTTGTTTTGTATGCTTTGACTATTGTTCTACACTAGTTCGCTTGTGATCGGACTCACACTAAGCTTATTGAGCTCACTCCCCTTTAATGTCCATATTTACAGATAACTCATCAGGTTAGGACGCAGACTCGACACCCGGAAGGTCTCAGCTCAAATCAATTTTTTAAAGAATATTTTAGATTTATTATTTGAAAATTTCTGTTATTTAGAAACTGTATTGTATTATTTTTTAATTGTGACATGAGACTTAGATTTTGGGATTTATATAGCATGCATGACATTTATTTTGGTTATAAGATATAGGAATATGGGTTTTAATTAATTATGCATGAAATATGGTTTTTATTAAACCTATGTTCGATATTACTTTTTCATTGCATGACTTAATAAATGAGGTTTGAAAAATATATATATTTATAATTCTAGAATCCAACTTTTGCAAAATAATCAATAAGATCAACCAATTTTTGAAACTAAATTGTAACCTTTGTGAAACACACTTAGTTATCTACTAAAATAAACAAATGTTTTAAAACCTCCGATAGTTTTAGTGGGCCATTTCAGTGGCCAATTAATCATTCGAATTCAGTCTTAAAGTCTAGGCTAGATTTGGGAGGGTTATATATTTAGTGATCATAATATTTAAATTTAATTAACAATCTCCATTCACTAATTAATTTCTATTATGATATTTATATTTTAAAAATAATTTCAAAATATTGTTCATTTAAATTTAGTGTAATATCAATTATCATGATTTTAAATTAAACTTATATATATTATTATATTTTAATTTCATAACTATAATATTAAATTATGAAAAGTTTAAGAAAGAATTACATGTAATTTTGATAATACATACAATTAACTCATACATTGCATGGATAAAAAAAACTAGTTATATTATATTTTAAAGCTCTTAAAATTATTCTAATAATTATTAAATATTAATTGTATTAATATTTTTATATTAAAATATTATAAAGCATTTATAACTAAATATTTTTAAATTATAATTTTTTATTATCAAAATAGTAAAATAATACTTAGAATACTATTTAAAATTTAAAATATCGGTAATGTCAAAGTTTATTATTAAAACAATAATACTTTATGGCTTTTTTAATCGTATATATTAGTTTGAAAAAATATTTAGGCTTAAGGCTATAAAAAGTTTTTAATTTTTTTTTCAAAAAAAGCAATTAAGTCCGTGCTTTTTTTTTGCACTCAATTAGATACTTTAACTTTCAAAATATATCAAAAGGGCCCTCAAACTTTTTCGAAAAAAGCAATTAAGTCCCTACTTTTTTTTTTTTGCACTCAATTGGACACTTGAACCATAAAAATACATAAAAAAAGGCCCTTTGATCATTAACTTTAACAGTTGACTATTCAAGTTAATTGCCCCTAATTTTTTCAGTTAAAGCCACCCCGTGCCACAACCATGGCGTGTCGTGTAGCAAAAAAAATAATTATTAAATTTTAATAAATATATATAATTTATTAAAAATTAGAAAAAAAATATAAGAATCGTAGAAAATTATAAAAAATTTGTAAAATTTTATAAAAATCAAAAAAAATATAAAATACATCAGCAAGACCCTTTAACTATTAACTTTAACCATTAAAGTTAACGACCCCCAGTTTTTTTCAGTTAAAGCTATCGCGCGTCGTAACACAACGTGACATGTAGCGAAAAATGATAAAAAATAAAAACCAATAAAAGTTATATAAAAATTATAAAATGCTTCTTTTGGTACGATAATTTTTATAATTTTTTACAAATTTTATATTTCTTTACATTTTTAAAATATTCTTACGACTTTATAAAAAAATATAGTTTTTTCTATATTTCTTTATATTTTATAATTTTTTATTTTTTTATAAAATTTAAATATATTTTTATATTTTTATTAAAATTTAATAATTTTATAACTTTTAGTGATTTTTATTTTTATCATTTTTTTCACATGTCACGCTGTGGTTGATGCATTTTGGTAGTTTAAGTATCCAATTGAGTACCCAAAAAAAAAAAAAAGCACGGACTTAATTGTTTAATAAAAGCGCCTCACATGCCGAATTCCCATTCCCATAATTTTTAGTTTCTTGCTTGCTCCATCTACTAAAAAGATGGCATATTACCATAAATAATCCTTGAAAGTTCATCAAAATTTTAATATAGTCCATTACATTATATTATATTATTTTTATATATTACGTATTTTAAATTGGGTTCACGGGACCTTAAAAATAGTTTGGAAATAAACAGTGACTAATCTAAAAAAAAGAAAATTGTGGAAATAATTTGGAAATAGGGGTCACCAGGCCGTGTGATAGAGCCCAGGCCAAACCGTGTACAGTCCGAAGTTAGGGGCACACGATCATGTCTCCAGGCCGTGTAACAGCCTGATGCTGTGTGGAAAAACCTGCACCTAAAAATCAATAAGGCACACGACCGTGTGGCAGACCGTGTCCTAGGCCGTGTTGTAACAGCCCATTTTCAGTGAAATCAGAACAGTAATTTTGGGACCACAGATCCGACCCAAAATATAATTTATTTTTATTTTATTATCTGATCCGTAATATGATAGACGTGACATGTGAAAATTTTGACATGAAAATTTTATCGATTTAGTGCCTAATTACGAGAAGGACTAAATTGCATAAAATGTGAAAGTTGAATTCTAGTAGCTATAATGATCAAATAGTTATAGAATTCAAAAATAGATGTCCTTATATGGTAATTAGACCATTAAGAAAGTATGTAGATTTTTCATGGTGACTTATCCATGGAATTATAGAAAAAGGTTAAGGACTAAATTGGAAATAGCAAAAACTTAATTAATTAAAAAGATGGAAAAATAAAATATCATCTTATTATTGTCATCTTCAACCTGAAATTTTATGGAAACCCTAGGAGAGAGAGGGGAAAATTTCAAGGCTTAATTGGTAAGTTCTCTTGTCCAGTTTTTAATAATTTTAGTATTTTTAAAATCGGGATAGCTTAATCTCTCTATTTGAGGGTTTAATTTGAAAATTTATCAAGGTATGAAAATGGGTCATGGATGTATTATGCTGGAAATTAGAAATTTATGGTAGAAAATGAAAGATTATTGATAGATAACAACTTTTACAAAGTGATTTTTGATGAAAACTTGAGTTAGGGATTAAAATGTAAAATTGTGAATTTGAAAGAAAAATTCTGAAATTTTATGTATACATGTGCTGTAAATTTTGTAATGGGACTTTGGTTAGGCTTGGAATAAGGAGTAATTTGTACAAGTTTTATTTTCTAAGCCTAGGGACAAAATTAAAATTTATGGAAAAGTTAGGTGCAAAATGGTAATTTTGCCTAGGACGTAAATTGAGTCCATTTAAATATGAAATGTATGAAATTGATAGTTAAATTAATTTATATAGATCCAGAAAACACAAACTCTGTAACGCCCCAGTTTTGCTTAATTTCAGCTTTTGTAATTTTGGCATAAATGAGTGTCTGCTTCACTGGTTATGTGTTCTAGGTGTGGGTGGGAGATCCTAAGTTCAAGTCTCAACTTGGGTAATTTTTGGTACTTTTATGAATAAAGCCCGAACTTTGGTTAGTAGGCTTTTAAGTAAAAGTGTGTAGGTAATTAACAGATGGGCCTGTTGGTCTGGTGGCTAAGTGGAGTGTTGAGGTTGTTGGAGGTTGGGAGTTCGAATCCTTGCACAGGCAAGGGATGTATTTTTGCTGCCAATGCTGTGTAGGTGTTTGTGTTGGACTAAAACTTTGATAGTAAAGAGCGATTTGGGGATATGATAGGGGGAATATCAGAAAATTTGTTCACTTTTCCTCTCCTTCTCAATTTCGTCTCTCTCTTTTTTGCTATTCAACCTTTCTTTCTCAAACCCCTACCGAAATTTTGTTCTTTTCCCTTCCTCGATTATGCAATTTCGCCCCCATCAGTGTACCTTTTGACTTCGTAGGTTCTGGTAAGTGGGGTTTTGCTCTCTTTAACTTATGTTTTTCCAACCTTGGTTTGGGGGTTTTGACGTTTGGCAGCAGTATCTCGTGTGGATTAAGGGTCCCATCGTGCAATTGTATAATCAACTATTTCGAGGTGTTGGGGTAAGTTTTCGTCACTTAAGGGATGTTCTTCTCGTTTCAGATTCGAGGTGCAGGACTGTTAGTCACCACACGGCCGTGTGATCGACGTGCGTACGGCCGTGTCAGGGCCGAGCGAGGCCGTGTGCAACACACGGGCTCGACCAATTGGACCGTGTGGGCAACACGGGTGTGTGGGCCCATACGGGTGAACCACACAGGCGTATAAGATTCTGGGCCAGGCCATGTGGCCCACACGGCCAAGGCTAATTTGGACTGTGTGGGCCCACACAGGCGGGTCACATGGGCGTGTGAGCCCATCTTTCTGAAAAACTCTGTAAGGTTGTACGGGTCTCCCAAAGTCGACTGTGGACCTACTGTAGGGCCGGTAAGCAATACTTAGACCCCTAACTGAATGATCTGTCTGTCTGATTTCTGTACTAAGCATGTATGCTGATTTGAATATATGAGTTTTATTTACATAATAGCATGTCATTCTTGTACGTTGCATTGCATCGGGGTGGGTGGATTATGATTGGAGGAAGTATCTGAAAGGCTCTTAAGCCTGTTATCTGGCAGCTCAGCTGTAAATTTCTGATTATGTGCCGTATTCGGTACACCATGGTGTGTAAGGCTGGGTGGGTTGGTTTTATCCCTACATGGTGTGTAGGGTTGGACGGGTTTGGTGTGTAGAGGCTGGTGGGTAGGACTCTATTTTCTGCATATTCTGCCTGAAATGGGCTAAGGCCTTGTAATATGTCTGATTCTGTATCTGAGTAGACTAAGGTCCACACCATTTTTGTAATGGGTTCAGACCCGAACTGTGAACATCATGCCTGTTATCTGATATTTCTGTTTGTATGATTCTGTGGGGATTACACACTGAGTTTGCGGAAACTCACCCTTTTCTGTTTAATCTATTCAGGAAATCCCCAGTAGTAGACGGATCGGTGCAGCGGAGGACTCGACGGTGACCATGGTTCTGGACACTTATTCACGGTTTATTTTTAATTAAGATTTGGTTATTTTTGGGTATATTTCTTGTAATAAGGCCTTTACAGATTTTTGCTTAAAATTTGGGATAATTATTTTATGAACTGCTAGCAGTAGGACAAGACGCGAATTTTCAAGATAAACCAAGGTTTTATCAAATATACACGAACTTGCAAATTATTTTAAAAGCTTTCGCAACACATAAAGTTTTGATATGGATAATGAATAATTAAACGACATGTTTTGACAAAAGCCCAAGTTACCTACAAATGGTTTTAGCGCAATTATGTTTTCTAAAGCGCTATCATGTGACGTCGCCAGATTCGGCTATATGTCTAGGCTAGGTTTGGGTGTTACATTTAGTGGTATCAGAGCCAAGTTGTAAAACTCGGATGTGGTTTGGGTTTTCAAATGGTTTTTCCGGAATGATTTTTAAATGATTCAAAATATTTTTGAAATAAGTATGTGGTACACCGAGTCTCCGGTGCCGATCCTGTAAGTATTCTGATCCTTGTTTAAGATTTGTCTGAAATACTACTTGCATGCTTGTAATAGCCTTAGGTAGCATATTGTACTGAAACACTTTAGGTAGTGTAAACTGGAAACTGTAGCGAAACTGAAAATCGTAGTCAAATTGCGATTCGCGATAACGAACTCTGAACTTCTAATACTATTCTGCATAAAACATTTGTTAATAAATATTGGAACTGTAAATTAATGCATAAAACTACTAATAAAGATAAAGTCCAAATTTTTGATGAATGCACGAGGTATCTGCGGACGGGGTACTAGAGGCCGTGGTAGAGGCCGTAGGGGGGCTCAAGGTGGGTCCTTCGCATCTGAGAATCTGCCCAATCTGGATACGAGTGAGACGTCAATCTCACCTGCTACAGAGGCTGGGTCTCATAATCATGAGGCTGGGGATGACGCACTATCTCGAGCCATGCTACAGATTTTAGAAAGGGTCGCTGGGCCCAACACTGGATCTGGGGGCCAAGAGTCGGTTACGAAATGACTCCGATCCATTGGGGCTGAGTTATTCAGGGGCGTCAGTGGAGTCGCCCCTAGCGTGGCCGAGTATTGATGGAGGCCACGGAAAGAATTATGGATGATCTGGATGTTACTGCTGAGCAGAAGCTTGAGGGGGTTGTTTCCCTGCTTCACGACGAGGCTTACCAATGGTGGCTGACTGTTAAGGAGGGCACTCAGCCCGATCGTCTGACTTGGGATTATTTTAAGACGGCTTTCCAGAATAAGTATGTGGATGCTAGGAGGCGTGAGTTTCTTAATCTCACCTAGGGAGACCGTTTAGTGGCCGAGTATGAGGCCAAGTTTCAGATACTGAGCCGTTATGCCCAGCGTATGGTGGCGACTGAATATGAGCGATGCGTCCGTTTCAAGGATGGAGTCAAGGACAGCCTACAGGTTCTAATAGCTCCGCAGAGGTAGCGTGATTTTTCTGCTCTGGTGGATAAGGCAAAGATCGCCGAGGAGGTTAAGCGAGCTGAGCGCCAAAACCGCGAGAAAGGAAAGAATAAGAAGGAATTAGAGCCCTCAAATTCTGTGATGAGGCCTAAGAAAAAGGCCAGACTGGATGGGCCAGTGAGAGTTGGGCCTCCTGTTGTACCTGCTGGGGTGGCGCTGTGTGGGCACTGTGGTAGAAGCCATCCAGGCGAGTGTTGGAGGACGACTGGGGCATGTTTGAGATGTGGTTCAACTGAGCATCATGTCCGGGATTGTCTGCTGAGGACTAATTAGATGCAAGTTGCGGGTACTGGTACTGCGCAGCCACAGAGAGTAGCTCAGCAGCCACCTAGGGGCCGAGGTTAGGCCAGGGGTGGTAATGGCATGGGCCGAGGACAGAGAGAACCGAGCCGAGGTGCGGGACCGACTGAGGCAAGGCAGTCGGCACTAGTTTATACTACACGTCGCGGAGAGGATGGTGATGCTCCGGACGTCATTACGGATATGTTCTTAATTTTTGATGTACTATACACTGCATTGATAGACATAGGCTCTACACACTCTTATATAGTTAGCTCCGTGTCTAAAACTTTGGGGATTCCGGTTGAGTGTAATTTGAGCGAGATAATTGTTGTGAGTCCGTTGGGGCAATCTATCTGGGTTAGTAAATTGTTTAGAGACGTTCTGCTAGAGGTTCAAGAGACAGTATTTCTGGCCGATTTGATGGAGCTTCCATTTGGGGTGTTCGATTTGATTCTGGGAATGAACTGGCTGGTCAAGCATCGGGTGAGTCTGGACTGTGCTACAAAAAGGGTTATTCTGAGAATCGAGGAGGATAACGAGGTAGTGGTGAATGGGGAACGTCGAGATTATCTGGCGAATATGATTTCTGCGTTGGTGCCAGAAAAGTTGGTACCGAAAGGATGTGAATCATTCTTGGTCTACATTAGTATTTTGGATTCTGTGGACTCTTCAGTTAGGGACATTAGAACCGTAAGGGACTTTTCGGATGTTTTTCCTGAGGAATTACCAGGTATGCTTCCGAGCCGAGAAGTAGAGTTTGGGATTGAGCTCTTTCCTGGTACAGCTCGGTGTCCATCGCCCCTTACAGAATGGCACCGAAGGAGCTTGTAGAATTTAAGGCTCAGATTCCAGAGTTACTGGATCATGGGTTCATCCGCCCTAGTGTGTCTCTATGGAGAGCACCTGTGCTGTTTGTGAAAAAGAAGGATGGATCTATGCGTATGTGTATCGACTACCGCCAATTGAATAAGCTGACCATTAAGAATAAGTACCCACTACTGAGAATAGATGATTTATTTGAACAGTTTAGAGGGGCTTCTGTGTTCTCCAAGATCGATCTACGATCAGGATACCATCAATTGAAGGTTGAGGAGACCAATGTGCAAAAGATGACATTTAGGACCCGGTACGGTTATTACGAGTTCCTAGTAATGTCATTTGGACTGACTAATGCACCAGCAGCTTTTATGGATCTGATGAACCGAGTGTTCCAGCCCTATCTAGATTGGTTCGTGGTAGTCTTCATTGACGACATTTTGGTGTATTCGAAGACTGAGGACCAGCACGATGAGCATCTCCGAGTGGTATTACAGATGCTTCGCGAGAAAAAGTTGTATGCGAAGTTCAGTAAGTGTGAATTCTGGCTCCGAGAAGTAACCTTTCTGGGGAATGTAGTTTCTGCGGAGGGGATTCGTGTTGACCCGTTTAAGATTGAGGATGTGTTGGATTGGAAACAGCCGAAGAATGTGTCTGAAATTCGCAACTTTCTGGGGCTGGTGGGTTATTATCGACGCTTCGTAGAAGGGTTCTCTTTGATCGCAGCGCCATTGACCAAACTTCTGCGCAAGAGAGTTCCTTTTGTCTGAACTGATAAGCAACAAGAGAGCTTCGAGAAGCTTAAATCTGTTTTGACGCAGGCTTCGATTCTGATACAGCCTAAATCTGGGAAGGACTTCATGGTAAACAGTGACGTGTCGCATGTGGGTCTGGGTTGCGTTCTGATGTAGGATGGTAAAGTGGTAGCTTATGCGTCTCGGCAGCTCAAGACGCATCGAGGCTAACTATCTGACGCACGATCTGGAATTGGCCGCGATTGTCTTCGATCTAAAAATCTGGAGGCACTATCTGTACGATGAGAAGTGTACTATCTACACTGATCACAAAAGCCTCAAGTATCTCCTCATTCAGAAGGAGTTAAATCTTAGGCAGCGTAGATAGGTTGAATTGCTTAAGGATTATGACTGCACCAACGAGTACCACCCTGGTAAGGCTAATGTGGTGGTAGATGCTTCGAGTAGTAGGGCTATGACCGATCTGAGAGCGATGTTCGCTCGACTCAGCTTATTCGACGATGGGAGTCTATTAGCAGAACTCTAGGTTAAGCCCACGTGGATTGAGCAGATCAGGAGTAAACAGTTGGTGGATGATTCGTTTGAGTTGCAGTTTTGTCGGATTGAGAATGGGGATACTACGGATTTTGGAATTAATAGTGATGGGGTACTTTGTTTTCGCGATCAGATCTGTGTGCCGAATGACGAGGATTTAAGACAGTCGATTCGGAGGCGCATAGTAGCCCTTACGCTATGCATCTAGGTGGAATAAAATGTACCGAGATTTACAAGTGTTGTACTGGTGGTCATGGTTGAAGCGTGAGGTTACGGACTTCATTGCTCGTTGTCTAACTTGTCAGCAGGTTAAGGCTGAGCATCAGTTGCCTTCGGGGTTGCTGCAGTCAGTAAGGATTCCGATGTGAAAATGGGAATGAGTAACGATGGACTTCGTTAGTGGGTTGCCCTTAACACCCACTAAGAAGGATTCTGTCTGGGTCGTCGTGGACCGATTGACCAAGTCTGCTCACTTCATTCCGGTCAGGATGGACTCTTTGCTCCAGAAATTAGCTAAGCTATATGTGTTTGAAATTGTAAGACTGCATAGGGTTCCTGTCTCGATCATCTCCGATAGGGATCCTCGCTTCACGTCTCGATTCTGGAAGAAACCGCACGAGGCACTGGGTTCGAGGTTGGACTTTAGTACTGCTTTCCATCCTCAGACAGATGGTCAGTCGGAGAGGGTGATTCAAGTACTGGAGGATATGTTGAGGAGCTATGTTATAGATTTTCGAGGCAGTTGGGAGGAGTATTTGCCGTTGGTAGAGTTCGCCTATAACAACAGCTATTAGTCTAGCATCCAGATGGCACCTTACGAGGCCCTGTACGGTCGTAAGTGTTGCACTCTCTTGTGTTGGACTGAGTTGGGTGAGCGACGTGTTCTGGGTCTGGAATTGGTTTCTGAAACTGAAGATAAGGTCCAATTGATCCGGGATCGTTTGAAAGCGGCATTTGATAGGTAGAAGTCCTACGCGGATCTGAAGAGGAAAGATATTGAGTATGCTGTGGGAGACTTAGTTTTTCTTAAGGTCTTACCATAGAAGTAGGTCTTGAGGTTCGGCCGCAAGGGTAAGCTGAGCCCTCAGTTTATCGGACCGTATCATATTCTGAAACGAGTGGGACCAGTCGTATATCAGTTGGAGCTTCTTCCAGATTTGGACACGATGTGTTCCACGTCTCAATGTTGAGACGCTACCGCTCTGATCCCACGCATGTTGTTCCTATTGAGGACATTGAGGTTAGAACAAATCTGACATTTGAGGAGGAGCCGGTTCAGATTCTGAAGCACAACATTAAGGTTCTACGGAAGAAATCTATCCCCTTAGTGAAGGTGCTGTGGTGGAATCATAGCACTGAAGAGGCCACTTGGGAGCCAGAGGGTTCGATGCGTCAGCAGTATTCTTACCTCTTCTGATCAGGTAAAATTTCAAGGACGAAATCTTCTTTTAGGGGTAGAGTTATAATGCCCCGATTTTGCTTAATTCGGCTTTTGTAATTTTGGCATGAATGAGTGTCTGCTTCAGTGGTTATATGTTCTGGGTGTGTGTGAGAGGTCCCAAGTTCAAGTCTCAACTTGGGTAAATTTTGGTATTTTTATGAATAAAACCCAAACGTTGGTTAGTAGGCTTTTAAGTAAAAGTGTGTAGGTAATTAATAGAATGGGCCTGCTGGTCTGATGGCTAAGTGGAGTGCTAAGGTTGTTGGAGGTTGGGAGTTTGAATCCTTGTGCAGGCAAGGGATGTATTTTTCCTGCCAGTGCCGTGTAGGTGTTTATGTTGGACTAAAAATTTGATAGTAAGGAGAGATTTGGGGAGATGATAGGGGGAATATCAGAAAATTTGTTCACTTTTCCTCTCCCTCTTAAATTCGTCTCTCTCCTTTTTGCTATTCAACTTTTCTTTCTCAAACCCTTGCCAAAATTTTGTTCTTTTCCCTTACTCGATTATGCAATTTTGCCCCCATCGGTGTACCTTTTGACTTTGTAGGTTCTGGTAAGTGGGGTATCACACGGCCGTGTTGTGCTTCGTTCGTTTCTCCCACGCCTGTGTGCAGTTCGCCACGCCCATGTTTGATAAAACAGTGTCGACAATGGCTGTATCGCACGGCCGTGGTGTTTAGTTAGAGCCCGTGGCTTGAAGATATTTTTCTTCCTGTTTAGTACTATCTCTGCCATGCTGGTATAAAAGTCTGTGGTGTCCACACGGCCACGGCCAAGCCCGTGTGCAAGGTCATATGGTATGGAAATCTGTGTTTCATTAATTTGGTTAGTTTGTAGTTAGATGCTAAAAGTAAAAATAAAAATAAAATTATGAAAATTAATAAGGTTAATGCTCGGGTTGCCTCTCGAGAAGCGCTCGTTTATAGTCTTAAGCTAGACTTACCGTTCATTCGCACATTCATGGTGGTTTGAGGAGTTGAAACTCCTCACCCCTGCTATCAGTTCTAAGATTACTATATAGTTCGAGTAGAGTAACGTTTACCTTAAAAGTGCCAAACTTGGGATTGGTTACCTCGACTGTTCCGTGTGGGAAGATATTCAATACCTCAAAAGGTATTTCTTCGTTTGTATCAAGGTCTGAAGTTGCGATCCGAGGGTCTGTTTTATTTAACAATACTTTATCTTCGATCTTAAATTTGTTTGTCCCATGGAATGGCGTTGGTTATGCTTCGTGTATTCCTAGTTTCTCCTTGAAATGTGTCTTCCACTCGTCTAGTTCATCGATCTGAAGCATTCATTCCTCATGAGTTATTTCCTTTTTGGCATGGGGTCTAGGATCTGGCTCAGGTGTGTAGTTCCGTGGTGCTTCCTGAAAAGAAGGTTTAACAGAATGGTCATTAATAGAATTTATTTTCCCATCTTGATTGCTTGATGCCCTAGCCGATTCAAGAGCTTGAAGAGTGATCGTTTCGTCACCTACACAAAGTATGAGTTCTCCTATACCAACATCAATTTTAGTTCTAGTAGTTGCTAAAAAGGGTCTTCCTAAAATTAAAGGAATATTATTGTGCTCATCCATGTCTAAAACGACAAAGTCTACTGGGAATATGAATTTGTCAATTTTCACGAGTACATATTCAATTATACCCCTAGGAATTCTAATAGTTTTATCAGCTAATTGAATGCTCATCCTAGTTTGTTTGGGTTTCCCTAGACCTAGCTGTTTAAACATTTTATAAGGCATAACATTGATGCTTGCCCCTAAATCAACTAAAGCATTATCAACAGATAAACTACCAATTAAGCATGGAATTGTAAAACTCCTTGGATCTTTTAATTTTCGTGGTAGTTTATTTTGTAGAATTGCTGAGCACACTGCGTTTAGTTCCACATATGACTCTTCGTCTAACTTTCGTTTGTTTGTCAAAAGCTCTTTTAAGAACTTCCTTGAATCTGGCATCTACGAAAGAGCTTCAAGAAACGGTAAGTTAATATGTAATTTCTTTAAAAGTTTAAGAAATTTACCGAATTGTTCGTCTGTGTTGTCTTTCCTTATCGCATTGGGGTATGGCACACGAGGTTGGTATTCTTTAATTACCAATTTTGGTTTGTCATGGCTTACCTCAACCTTACCTTCCTCTACCATATTCTCTTGCCTTAATTTGGGCTCATCTAACCCTTCACTATCATGAGCTGTTATGGCTTGAAGTTGCTCCTTTGGGTTTGTTTCTGTGTTACTTGGCAAGCTGCCTTGTGGTCATTCTGAGATCAACTTAGCAAGCTGTCCTAATTGGTTCTCGATCCCTTGAATCGATGCTTGTTGATTTTTAAGTGTTGTCTCGGTGTTTTGGAAACGAGTTTCTGACACCGCGATGAATTTTGTCAGCATCTCTTCAAGGTTCTGCTTCTTTTCTTGTGGATAGGTTTGCTGTTGGAAGCCTTGGAGGGGTTGTTGTCTTTGGTTTCCTTGACCACCCCATAAGAAATTGGGGTGGTTCCTCCAACCTGGATTGTAAGTATTACTATAAGGGTTATTTTGAGGTCTAGAATTATTACCCATATAGTGAACTTGCTCGTTTTCAGTGCTCGGGTTGTAAGGTGGATATTCTATATTGCTCATCCCTCCTCTATTCATCTCGCACTGCATAGCTGGATGTACATGCGGAGAATCAAATAAACCTTCAATCTTTTTATTTAACATCTCTACCTGATTTGATAGCATGATTACTGCGTCGAGGTTGAAAACACTAGCGGCTTTTGTTGGCCTTGTCCTCGTGACTTGCCACTGATAGTTATTCAGTGACATCTCTTCAATGAATTCATAGGCAGCCTCAGGTGTTTTGTTGTTCAGGGTTCCACCGGTGGCTGAATTAATCAACTGCCTGGTTGAGGGGTTCACACCGTTATAAAAGGTTTGGACTTGTAACCACAAGGGTAACCCATGGTGTGGGCACCTTCTCAAAAGATCCTTGTATCTTTCCCATGCATCGTAAAGTGTCTCTAAATCCATCTGCACAAAAGAAGAGATATCATTCCTTAACTTAGCCGTTTTAGTCGGCGGAAAATATTTTAACAAAAATTTTTTGGTCATTTGTTCCCATGTAGTGATTGATCCTTGTGGTAACGAGTTCAACCACTGTTTAGCTTTCTTCCTCAACGAAAAGGGAAACAACCAAAGACGAATGGCATCATCAGAAACACCATTTATTTTGAAAGTATCACAAAATTCTAGGAAATTTGCCAAGTGATTATTTAAATCTTCATCCTGCAAACCATCAAACTGAAAAACTACTATATCATCTAAATTGTGTTAGGTTTCAGTTCAAAATTATTTGCAGCAATAGCAGGTCTAACAATACTTGACTCAGTTCCTGTTAAATTAGGTTTTGCATAATCATACATAGTACGAGGAGCATGATTTTCGGCCACCACCGGAGGTAGCGGATTATTATCAGCCATCTCTTCGGTAGTATTAGTTTCGTTCCCTTGCTCTTCTTCAATGTATTGTAAGCTTCGCCTTATTTCTCTTCTGTTTCTGCGAACGATACCTTCTATATCGTTGTAAAAAAATCAAGAGTCCTGACGGGTTCCTTCTAGTCATAAACTAGAAAAACCTATCAGAAGCAAATAAAGGAAAATAAAAATTAGAAAAATAAAAAAAATAAATTGAAAATAAATAAAAATGATGTCTAAAGTAATAAAAATCAAGAGTTCCTAATATCTTAGTCCCTGGCAATGGCGCCAAAAACTTGATCGTGTCTGAAAGTCTTAATATTTATATAATGAATGATCGAGCCTAGAAGTTAACTATGGCAACAATTGAGGCAAGTGCACCTATCGTTTGGTAATATATCTATGGCAAGACCAAAAATATCGTATCCTCAAGGACCAAGAGTACTAGTACTTACTATCTTTTTATTATTTAGCCTAAGAGTTAAGGGAATTGTTGTTTAATCTAAAATTAACTAATTACTAAGCTAAAGATGCAAGACACAGAGAGTGAATTGGGGAAATACTTTTGGGAAAACCAATTGATTAAGACAATACCCGAGGAAAAATCCACCTAACTTCACTTGTTATTTAACTCTGAACCAGACGATTTATTCACTTGACTTGATCCGTAGGATTCCCTAATTTATATTAATACCTCTCTCGAGGCTACTAACGTCTAACCCTAGGTTGATTAATTGAAATCTCTTTCTAATTAAAACCCCTAGTGTTGCATTAACTCGATCTATGGACTCCCATATTAGGCTACTAACGTCTAACCCTAGGTTGATTAATTGAAATCTCTTTCCAATTAAAACCCTAATCCAACAGATTTTCGTCATCCTATCTCTAGGAGTGCGATCAACTTCGCTTAATTATGCTAGATCTACTCTTAAACAGGGAATTTTGCTCCACTGCCTAAGCACATCAATACTTGAATCAATATCCTGAAATATCAAAGCAAGAATTAAGAACACATAATTAAGAACAAATCAAGTATTTATCATATAGTTCAGAAAACAATAACAAGATCCGTCTTAGGTTTCATCCCCCTTAAGTATTTGAGGGGTTTAGTTCATGTTTATAAAAGAATACATCTCAGAAGAAAGTATAAAACAAAACATAAGAAAAACCCTAAAACCCCCTGAAGGAAATTAAAGGGAAGATCTTCCGTCTTGAGTATAATTCCAGCTTCTTGAGATGAATCAACTGGCTGTCTTCAACTAAATCCCACAATTCGGCCCTCTCTAGCTTGGCTCCTCGGCCTACCTAAACGCCCCCTTTGGTTGCCCTCTAGGGTGTTTATATAGGCTTTTGGAATGTCTTTCTTTGCCTCTAAGTATCCTTTTTTGATTAGAATTGAAACAGGTCACGTCAGGGACATGCCCATGTGGCACGCCCGTGTGAATCGAGCCCAGGCCGTGTTCGGGTCTGCTCAAGAGGCACGGCCGTGTGGCAAACTCCAGGCCGTGTGAATTTCGTACTTTGGCCCATTTTCTCTGTTTTTGGCCCATTTCTCGTTTTTTTTCATCCTTCGGTGCTCTTCTAAGTATAAAACATGAAATTAAAGGATTAGGAGCATCAAATTCCACAATTCAGGGGATAAATCATCCAAAAGTATGCCAAATGTGGCATTAAAATATGTACATATTATGGTTTATCATATGCATTACGAGCAATGAATACTCGATTTTCGTTGTCTGGTGATGGTTCAATCCTAGTTGAGTTAAATGCTAGATCAATGTTTTTACAACAAATTTTTGAAACCTAGAAAAATGATAGCAAGATGCAAGAAAGACGCTACAAAGTGAATCAACTCTTGACTCAGAATTTCAGATCGGGACTGATGGTTGTTTGTTATTCAGAGGTAGAGTATGTGTACCGAAAAGTTCAGAACTGATACAGAAGATTTTGAATGAAGCTCATAATGGTAAGATATCTATGCATCCTGGTAGTAATAAAATGTATAATGATCTGAAAAATATGTACTGGTGGCCAGGAATGAAACGAGATATTTTTGAGTTTGTATCTAAATGTTTGATATGTCAGTAAGTAAAAGTTGAACATCAGTTGCCTTCTAGACTATTACAGCCAGTTACAATATAGAAATGGAAATGGGAAAGAATTACTATGGACTTTGTATCGGGATTGCCCTTGTCTCCAAAGAAGAAATATGTCATTTGGGTGATTGTTAATTGGTTGAGAAAGTCTGCACACTTTATTCCAGTACGTATGGATTATTCCTTGGATAGATTGGCTGAGTTATATGTTTCTGAGATTGTTAGATTGCATGGAGTGCTTGTTTCCATCATTTTAGATAGAGATCTTCGGTTTACATCTCGATTCTGGAGCAAGTTGCAAGAAGCTCTGGGTACTCAGTTACACTTTAGCACTGCATTTCATCCCCAAACAGGTGGTCAATCTGAACGGGTAATATGCTTCGGTGTTGTGTACTTGAGTTTGAAGGTAACTGGGAAAGGTGTTTGCCTTTTGTTGAATTTGCTTATAATAACAGTTATTAGTCAAGTATTAAAATGGCACTGTATGAAGACTTGTATGGTCATAAATGTAGGACTCCATTATACTGGACAAAACTCAGTGAGAAAACGTTACACGGAGTTGACTTGGTCCGAGAGACCGAGGAAAAGTGAAGGTAATTCTAGATAGCTTGAAAGTAGCCTCGGATCGACAAAAGTCATATGCTGATTTGAAAAGAAAAGAGATATAATTTCAGGTTGGTGACAAAGCATTCTTGAAAGTATCACCTCGAAAGAAAGTACTCCGGTTTGGCCGTAAAGGGAAATTAAGTCCACGGTTCATTGGACCATATGATATGATATATGGTTAGGCCTGATATGATATCTCTCTGACAGAGGTAGAGATTCAGCCTGATATGATATATGGTGAGGAACCAATCAAAATCTTAGCTCGGGAAACAAAAGAGTTAAGAAATAAAAAGGTAGCTTTGGTAAAAGTTCTTTGGCAGCGACATGGTATAGAAGAGGCTACCTGGGAGCCAGAGGAAACTATGAGGAAGCAATACTCGAATCTTTTTATCGGTAAGATTTTCGAGGATGAAAATCCTTAAAGGGGGAGAGTTGTAACAACCCATTTTTTAGTGAAATCGGAACAGTGGTTTCGGGACCACAGATCCGACCCAAAATATAATTTATTTTTATTTTATTATATGGTCCGTAATATGATAGACGTGACATGTGAAAATTTTGACATGAAAATTTTATCGATTTAGTGCCTAATTACGAGAAGGACTAAATCGCATAAAATGCGAAAGTTGAATTCTAGTAGCTATAAAGATAAAATAGCTATGGAATTGAAAACTAGAGGTCTTTATATGGTAATTAGACCATTAAGAAAAGTATGTAGATTTTTCATGGTGACTCATCCATGGAATTATAGAAAAAGGTCAAGGACTAAATTGGAAATAACAAAAACTTAATTAATTAAAAGATGATAAAAGAAAATATCATCTTTTTATTGTCATCTTGTCCCTAAAATTTTATGGAAACCCTAAGAGAGACAGGGGAAACTTTCAAGGCTTAATTGGGTAAGTTCTCTTGTCCCGTTTTTAATAATTTTAGCATTTTTAAAACCGGGATAGCTTAATCTCTCTATTTGAGAGATTAATTTGAAAAGTTATCAAGGTATGAAAATGGATCACGGATGTATTATGCTGGAAATTAGAAATTTATGGTAGAAAATGAAATATTATTGATAGATAAACAACTTTTACAAAGTGATTTTTGATGAAAACTTGAGTTAGGGATGAAAATGTAAAATTGTGAAATTGAAAGAAAAATTCTGAAATTTTGTATACATGTGCTGTAAATTTTGTAATGGGGCTTTGGTTAGGCTTGGAATAGGGATTAATTTGCACAAGTTTTATTTTCCGGGCGTAAGGACAAAATCAAAATTTATGGAAAAGGTAGGGCCAAAATGGTAATTTTGCCTAGGACGTAAATTGAGTCCATTTAAATATGAAATGTATGAAATTGATAGTTAAATTCATTTATATAGATCCGAAAAACACAAACTTGAGGCCAGATCGAGGAAAAGAAAAGATTTCAGATTAGTAGATATTTACGCGAACAAGTGTCGAGGTAAGTTCGTGTAACTTAATCGGACATGTAATTATGTTAATTGAATGTTGTGTTTGTATGTATGTGATTTATGTTAATGTGCTTTACTTGTATGCTATGATGGAAAATTTGCTACATGCTTGAAATGGTGACAAAGGGTTAGTCTCGATTGAATGTTGAATTCCGATGATTATATGCGCTTTCCCGAAACTAATAAGGTCTTGCATTTGTTGTGGACAGAATTTAGCTGGGACGAGTAATCCTATTGACCTTGTTATATAAAGGATTTAGCTCGGACGGGTAATCCTAATATAATACCTCACGAATATGCATTAAGATTAGGGTTTAGCCTGGACTGGTAATCCTAATAAAGCTCCTCCGAGCTTACGTTATATAAAGGATTTAGCCTCGACTGGTAATCCTATTATACGATATGTGGCTCGAGAGTGTGTTCCTTGGTCAAGTGCCCGAAGGGGTACTCTTGAATTAGAAATTGATTGTAACAGCCCGATTTAGGGCCTAGTCAGAATAGTGGTGCGAGACCACGAATCCGAGATGAATTTATGAGTTTACAAAGTTTATGCCATGTTTGCAAGCTAGTATGAATGTTTCATGAAGCAATTTTATTAAATTGTGGTGGATTGGTCCAAAAGGACTAAATTGTAAAAAGTTGCAAAATATGAGTTTCTAGAAGCTTTTTGTATGAAATAGCTTTAGAATAGTAATTAGAAGTCCTTAAATATCAATTTTTCCAAAAATATTATTTTGGACAAAATTGGCCTTGAGATGGTGTTATAGAAACTTTTAAGAGGAAGGGCATTTTGGTCATTTGTCTAATAAGTGTTTAAAATAGGAAAAAGATGATAAAAATCTTATCATCTTCTTCCCCCAGTGCCAAAAATTGAAAGAAGCCATAGCTAGGGTTCTTCAATTTTTTAAGCTTGCTAGTAAGTGCTCATAAGCCCGGTTTTTGATATTCTTCGTATTTTTGAAGTCCCGGTAGCATGAGTAAGCTATTTTTAGCTATTTGATGAGCTAAGATGCATGTTTAAAAATTTAGCCATGAATGACATGCATGCTAAATGATGTTTTATGGAAGTTTATGAGAGTTTGATGTTAGACAAACATCTTTTCCTTAAGGAATTTCATGAAAAATGATAGTATGGACCTTTTTGTAATGATATAAAATTTGGTCATACATGCTAGAACTAGAGAGAATTGATGATTGCTATAGTAGAGAAAATGATTCAGCTAAGCATGATGTTTAAGAAAGTTGCATGAAAATCATTTTACGAGCCTAAGGGCAAAAGTGCAAATATGAGAAAGTATAGGGGCATATTAGTAATTTTGCCAAAGTATGAATTATGAGTCAATTTAGTCAATATGATTATTAAATGATCTATTTATGATTATAGGTCAAGAAAAACGAAGCCGGGATCGAAATCGAGGCAAGAACAAAGTCGAGGACTAAATTGCTTAACTACATACAATTTGTATTTTGAGGTAAGTTTGTATGAGTTCTAAGCTTTATGATTTTATCATTTAATTACTTAGTATAATATACGTTGTTATCACGAATGGTTTAATGTTATGTTAAACAAAGAAGTCAATAAGATTAAACAAGAGAAAGTCCCGATTGAAGATGAATTACCCTAGATATATGGTCCAGTACATGAGATAAGAAAGTCTGTATAAGACCAAGCCAAGGACCCAAGCTTGGCATGAAGCAAGTTATCATGTAAGTCCAAGGACCCAAGCTTGGCATTGAACAAGTTATCATGTAAGTCCAAGGACCCAAGCTTGGCATTGAACAAGTTATCATGTAAGTCCAAGGACCCAAGCTTGGCATTGAACAAGTTATCATGTAAGTCCAAGGACCTAAGCTTGGCATTGAACAAGTTATCATGTAAGTCCAAGGACCCAAGCTTGGCATTGAACAAGTTATCATGTAAGTCCAAGGACTCAAGCTTGGCATTAAATAAGTTATCATGTAAGATCAAGGCAAGCTTGGCATTGATTCAAGAAGAGATCTTCCACATAAGTCCGTATTTAGAGTATGGCATTGGCATCAAGTACATAACTAGAGATCTAGTATTCCCGGTGATTCATAGAAATTTATTGGGCAAATGAGCAAAGCTAAAATGTGAAAACAAGAATGTTAAGAAAGCAAAGCCATTATCAAATTGAAATTGAATATTATTCATGTTATGAATGATGAATTAGAAGACATGATTATTATGTTTAAATATGCTGATCAATGTGATTAAGAGATACAGGTACTTTGTTACCTTACAAGTATGAGATTAGTAAGTACCATGGAAGAGAAAATGATACCATTCTTATGTCAAATGGTTTATATAAAGCAAGTTTATTATTTTATGTGTTATACATGCAAACTTACTAAGCTAAATGCTTACGTCTTTGATTGTTTCTTTCTATGTAGTCCCGCCAAGCTAATTATGGATCATTGGAGTCGGAGCTCATAGCACACTATCGACCCTTATTTTGGTATAACCAAATTATATTACTAGGTATGGCATGTATAGGAATCATTCATTTTGAGAACATGTTTTTTTTGTAAGGCCATTATATAGGCTATCAAGTTATTATTCTTTTGTATATGCCTAAGTGGTTGGCCAAACTTGTTTAAGTTGTTTGTATATAGATGTCAATGAAATATGTAGTAATGTTCATAAAAGTTATATTATTAATGATTTGTATTGGTTGAAGTTGAGTTGATATTAATTTAAGGGAGACAAATGGCTTGGTAAATAGCCTCTAATTGCCTACACGGTTAGACACACGGGCGTGTGTCTAGACCGTGTTAACCCTGTACCTTAATGTTTTAAATCAAGTTAGACCACGGTCATTTCACACGGCCGTGTGTATGAGCCGTGTAAGACACACGCTCAAAGCATGGGCGTGTGCTTAGGCCATGTGGTTGAAGTCAGTAGCTTCACACGATTGGTAGACTTGGGTGTGTCAAAGCCGTGTGAATAAAGTCAGTAACCTTCCACGGTTGTAGGCATGGGCGTGTAAATGAGTACACGGGTGTGCCCTCAAGCAACATGGGTGTGTGAACCCTGCTTCTAAGATGAGAGTTAGATGAAGTGTCCGGAGGCGTTCGGATAAATGTTTAAGGCCTCGTAGGCCCATGATATGCATGTTATGATCAAGAAAGAAAAGTTTTAAGTTGGTTCAAAATTTTACAGCCCGTAAGTACATGTTTAAGTGAGTTTAAGCATGGTAATGCCTCGTATCCAGTCCTAGCATCGGTCTTGGGTATAGGGTGTTACATTTAGTGGTATCAGAGCTATGATTTAGTCGATTCTAGGACTAACGTAGCATAAACACGAGTTTAGCTATACATGCCATACCTAAGAATGTTTTTATAATGATAGTGTGACGACTCCTGACGACTTAAAATTTTGTTTATACATATAGTAAATGGATTCCGAAGTAAATGTGGCGGATGACGTAGAAAGTAATGCACCGGCTCCCGCTGAGGGGACAGTGCCGAGCGAAAATGAGAATAGACCCACTACGGCGAGTCAAAGAGGATGAGAAAGGCTAGAGAAGCCTTCCTCCACATGATGAACACATGGTATATAGAGTTCATTCGGGCGAACCCGAATGCACAACCCCCTCCACCCCCACCTGTTCCACAACCTGTTCCTGCAACCCTTCAAGTAGTAGAGGTGGTAAGAGGAGATAAACCTCCAATCGATAGGATCAGGAAACATGGGGCAGAAGAATTCTGAGCTAAAAAGGAAGATGATCCAGAAAGAGCTGAGTTCTGGTTTGAAAATACCATCAGGGTATTTAATGAGTTGTCATGCACACCTAAGGAATACATGAAGTGTGTAGTCTCTCTCTTTAGAGACTCTGCTTACCAATGGTGGAACACCCTTGTGTCGGTAGTAACATGGGAAAAGATTTCATGGGAATTCTTCCAAGAAGAGTTCAAGAAAAAGTATATTAGTCAAAGATTTGTGGAACAGAAAAGAAAAGAATTTCTAGAGTTAAAGCAAGGCAAGATGTCTGTAATCGACTATGAGCGGGAGTTTGTACGACTTAGCAAGTACGCACGTGAATGTGTATCCACTGAGGCCATCATGAGTAAAAGGTTTGAAGATGGGTTAAATGAGGACATCAAATTGCTTGTTGCTGTCCTAGAATTAAAAAAATTTGTTGTGCTAGTAGAAAGGGCTTGTAAAGCCAAAGAACTAGTAAAGGGAAGAAGAAGTCTGAAATGGAGTCTAGTGACTCTAAAAAGAGACAGTGGAATAAGTCATTCCAGTCTTCGTCCAAGAAGTCAAGATATTTCCCTGCTCGATCAGCTACTTCCACTAGGTTTTCAAGAAAAGACAAGAGTAAGCAGTATTCGGGAAATAAAGCACAGACGACTTTAGCTGCAAGTGTTGGAAATTTTAGACCTGACAGACCTGAATGTCCACAGTGTGGCAGACGTCATCTCGGAGAGTGCCGAGCACATGAAAATGCATGTTTTAGATGTGGATCCCAAGACCATTTTATAAAAGATTGTCCAGAGATGATGGAAGAAGAAAGAACTCAAAACCCGAGATCCAGGAATATGGTTAGAGGGAGACCGCGAAAAAACCCGGGAAGTGGGGCAAGTGGAGGAAGTAACCCTAAAGACCAGGCCGCGAGACCCGAGGGTAGAGCGTCTGCAAGGACTTATGCTATTCGCGCTCGCGAAGAGGCATCTTCTCCTGATGTTATTACGGGTACCTTTTCTCTTTACAATACCAAAGTTATTGCCTTAATAGATCCCGGATCCACACACTCTTACATTTGTATGAAATTAGTATCTGATTTGAGTATGCCTATAGATACTACAGAATTCATGATTAAGGTGTCTAATCCTCTAGGCAAGAGTGTGTTAGTTGATAAAGTATGTAAAGATTGTCCACTAATGATTAGAGGTCATTGCTTTAAAGCAAATCTTATGTTGTTACCATTTGATGAATTTGACCTCATTCTTGGTATGGACTGGTTGACTACTCATAAAGTAATAGTTAATTGTGGGAAGAAGTGCATAGAAATGAAATGTGAAAGTGAGGATGTTCTTTATGTCAAATCAGATGAACATGATAGATTACCGGTAATGATTTCTATTATGACGGCACAGAGATGTTTAAGAAAAGGGTATGAAGCATATCTGGCCTTTGTGATGAATGATAAAGAAATAGAGCTGAGGATTGAGTCAATATCGATAGTATGTGAGTACGTGGATGTTTTTCCCGAAGAATTATCGGGACTACCACTAGTTAGAGAAGTTGAGTTCAGCATTGATTTAGTTCCAGGTACAGTACCAATATCTATTACTCCTTATAGGATGGCTCCAACAGAGTTGAAAGAATTGAAGTTAAGTTGCAAGAATTGACTGATAAGGGTTTTGCAAGATCAAGTTGTTCACCATGGGGTGCTCCGATTTTATTTGTGAAAAAGAAAGATGGCACCATGAGATTGTGCATAGATTATCGTCAGCTTAATAAAGTGATAGTAAAGAACAAGTACCCATTGCCTAGGATCGATGATTTGTTCGATCAATTGAAAGGAGCTAATGTGTTCTCTAAAATAGATTTGAGACTAGGGTACTACCAGCTGAGGGTGAAAGATTCAAATGTATCCAAGACTGCCTTTCGAACGAGGTATGGGCATTATGAATTTTTAGTCATGCCCTTTGGGTTGACCAATGCGCCTGCGGTATTCATGGATTTAATGAACCGCATCTTTAGGCCATACCTTGACAAGTTTGTGGTCGTTTTTATTGACGACATACTGATTTATTCCAAAGATGAGAATGAGCATGCTGAACATCTTCGGATAGTTTTGCAGACTCTTCGAGAAAATTAGTTATATGCCAAGTGCAGTAAAAGTGAGTTTTGGCTCAAGGAAGTAGGATTTCTTGGACATATTGTCTCGAGAGATGGAGTCTGGAAGCCACCTAAGAACATCTCCGAAATTAGAAGTTTTCTGGACCTAGCCGGCTATTACAGGCGATTTGTCAAGGGGTTTTCCATGATTGCAACCCCGATGACTAAATTGTTACAGAAAAATGTGAAGTTTGAATGGACAAAAAGATGCCAACAAAGTTTTGAGAAATTGAAAGCAATGCTGACAGAAGCTCCAGTTTTAGTACAACCCGTATCAGGGAAGGAATTTATAATTTACAACGATGCATCCTTAAATGGATTAGGCTGTGTACTTATGCAAGAAGGCAAGGTGATTGCCTATGCCTCCAGACAGTTGAAGCCTCACGAAAAGAATTATCTGACGCATGATTTAGAGTTGGCTGCCATAGTCATCGCTTTGAAGATTTGGAGACACCATTTATATGGTGAAAGATGTCAGATTTTTACTGATTACAAAAGTCTGAAGTAGTTGATGACGCAAAATGAGTTAAACTTAAGGCAACGGAGATGGTAAGAGTTGATCAAAGACTATGAGTTGATCATTGACTACCATCCAGGAAAGGCGAATGTGGTCATCGATGCTTTGAGCAGAAAGACCCTTTTTGCATTAAGGGCAATGAATTTGCGGATGACCTTATCCGATGATGATTCTATTCTAGCTGAGTTGAGAGCTAGACCAATGTTTCTTCAAGAGATATTTGAGGCTCAGAAAGAAGATAACGAATTGCAAGTCAAGAGAACTCAGTGTGAGATGTTAATTCTGACTTTCAGATTGATTCTGATGGATATTTGATGTTTAGAGATAGGGTTTATGTACAGAGAAAGGAAGTTAAGAGAATTTTGCACGAGGCACATAACGAGTGTTTATCTGTACATTCGGGTAGCACTAAGATGTATAATGACTTGAAGCAACTATATTGGTGGCCGAAAATGAAGAAAGACATTTCAGAGTTTGTTTCCAAGTGCATGATTTGCTACCAAGTAAAGGCTGAACACCAAGTACCTTCTGGTTTTCTTCAGCCCATTTTGGTTCCCGAGTGGAAATGGGACCGTATTACTATGGATTTTGTAACGGGTTTACCGATGTCACCAAGCAAGAAAGATGCTATATGGGTTGTAGTTGATAGACTCACTAAGTCGGCCCATTTTATACCCGTACGAGTGGATTACTCACTTGACAAGTTGGCAAACTTGTATGTTTCAGAAATAGTAAGGCTTCACGGAATTCCCTTATCGATCATATCGGATAGAGATCCAAGATTCACATCTAGATTTTAGAAGAAGCTGCAAGAAGCCTTGGGTACAAGATTGAGTTTTAGCACAGCCTTTCATCCTCAAACTGACGGTCAGTCAGAAAGAGTAATTCAAATACTAGAGGATATGCTCCGGTGTTGTGTTCTTGAATTTCAAAACAGTTGGGAAAAGTTTCTCCCATTGATAGAATTTGCCTACAACAATAGTTTTCAGTTAAGCTTAAAGATGGCACCTTATGAGGCTTTATATGGGCGTAAGTGCAGAACGCCTTTATTTTGGACTGAACTTAAAGAAAGCCAAATTCACGGGGTTGATTTGGTTAGAGAAGCTGAAGAAAAAGTTAAAGTGATACAAGAATGTTTAAAAGCTGCATCAGATAGACAAAAGTCTTATTCAGATTTAAAGAGAACAGAGATAGAATGCCAAGTCGGGGATAAAGTTTTCTTGAAAGTGTCACCATGGAGAAAAGTCCTCAGATTTGGTCGGAAAGGCAAGTTAAGCCCACGTTTCATTGGACCTTATGAGATTATTCAGAGAGTTGGACTGGTAGCTTATCGTTTGGCCCTGCCATCAAAATTAGAAAAGATACATGATGTGTTTCACGTGACGCTACAGATCAGACCCTTCACATGTGATTACCCCATCAAAGATAGAGATTCATCCCGACATGACTTACAGTTAAGAGCCAGTCAAAATTTTGGCTCGAGAAGTCAAGCAATTGAGAAATAAAAGAATTGCCTTAGTGAAAGTATTGTGGCAAAGACATGGGATAGAGGAAGCTACGTGGGAAACAGAAGAGAATATGAAAAACCAGTATCCAAACCTTTTTGCTGGTAAGATTTTCGAGGACGAAAATCCCTAAGTGGGGGAGAATTGTAACAGCCCGATTTAGGGCCTAGTCGGAATAGTGGTGCGAGACCACGAATCCGAGATGAATTTATGAGTTTACAAAGTTTATGCCATGTTTGCATGCTAGTATGAATGTTCCATGAAGCAATTTTATAAATTGTGGTGGATTGGTCCAAAAGGACTAAATTGTAAAAAGTTGCAAAATATGAGTTTCTAGTAGCTTTTTGTATGAAATAGCTTTAGAATAGTAATTAAAAGTCCTTAAATAGCAATTTTTCCAAAAATATTATTTTGGACAAAATTGGCCTTGAGAAGGTGTTATAGAAACTTTTAAGAGGAAGGGCATTTTGGTCATTTGTCTAATAAGTGTTTAAAATAGGAAAAAGATTATAAAAATCTTATTATCTTCTTCCCCCATTGGCGAAAATTGAAAGAAGCCATAGCTAGGGTTCTTCAATTTTTGAAGCTTGCTAGTAAGTGCTCATAAGCCCGGTTTTTGATATTCTTCGTATTTTTGAAGTCCCGGTAGCATGAGTAAGCTATTTTTAGCTATTTGATGAGCTAAGATGCATGTTTAAAAATTTAGCCATGAATGACATGCATTCTAAATGATGTTTTATGGAATTTTATGAGAGTTTGATGTTAGACAAACATCTTTTCCTTAAGGAATTTCATGAAAAATGATAGTATGGACCTTTTTGTAATGATTATAAAATTTGGTCATACATGCTAAAACTAGAGAGAATTGATGATTGCTATAGTAGAGAAAATGATTCAGCTAAGCATGATGTTTAAGAAAGTTGCATGAAAATCATTTTACGAGCCTAAGGGCAAAAGTGCAAATATGAGAAAGTATAGGGGCAAATTAGTAATTTTGCCAAAGTATGAATTATGAGTCAATTTAGTCAATATGATTATTAAATGATCTATTTATGATTATAGATCAAGAAAAAAGAAGCCCGGATCGAAACCGAGGCAAGAACAAAGTCGAGGACTAAATTGCTTAACTACATACATTTTGTATTTTGAGGTAAGTTTGTATGAGTTCTAAGCTTTATGATTTTATCATTTAATTGCTTAGTATAATATACATTGTTGTCATGAATGGTTTAATGTTATGTTAAAGAAAGAAGTCAATAAGATTAAACAAGAAAAAGTCCCGATTGAAGATGAATTACCCTGGATGTACGGTCCAGTACATGAGATAAGAAAGTCCGTATAAGACCAAGCCAAGGACCCAAGCTTGGCATTAAGCAAGTTATCATGTAAGCCCAAGGACCCAAGCTTGGCATTGAACAAGTTATCATGTAAGTCCAAGGACCCAAGCTTGGCATTGAACAAGTTATCATGTAAGTCCAAGGACCCAAGCTTGGCATTGAACAAGTTATCATGTAAGTCCAAGGACCCAAGCTTGGCATTGAATAAGTTATCATGTAAGTCCAAGGACCCAAGCTTGGCATTGAACAAGTTATCATGCAAGTCCAAGGACTCAAGCTTGGCATTAAATAAGTTATCATGTAAGACCAAGGCAAGCTTGGCATTGATTCAAGTAGAGATCTTCCACATAAGTCCATATTTAGAGTATGGCATTGGCATCAAGTACATGACTAGAGATCTAGTATTCCCGGTAATTCATAGAAATTCATTGGGCAAATGAGCAAAGCTAAAATGTGACAACAAGAATGTTAAGAAAGCAAAGCCATTATCAAATTGAAATTGAATATTATTCATGTTATGAATGATGAATTAGAAGACATGATTATTATGTTTAAGTATGCTGATCAATGTGATCAAGAGATACAGGTACCTTGTTACCTTACAAGTATGAATTAGTAAGTACCATGGGACAAGTAAGAATCATGTATGAGTAAGTAAGCTTTATGGAAGAGATAATGATACCATTCTTATGTCAAATGGTTTATATGAAGCAAGTTTATTTTTTTTATGTGTTATACATGCAAACCTACTAAGCTAAATGCTTACGTCTTTGATTGTTTCTTTCTATGTAGTCCCGCCAAGCTAATTGTGGATCATTGGAGTCGGAGCTCATAGCACACTATCGACCCTTATTTTGGTATAACCAAATTATATTACTAAGTATGGCATGTATAGGAATCATTCATTTTGAGAACATGTTTTTTTTGTAAGGCCATTATATAGGCTATCAAGTTATTATTCTTTTGTATATGGCTAAGTGGTTAGCCAAACTTGTTTAAGTTGTTTGTATATAGATGTCAATGAAATATGTAGTAATGTTCATAAAAGTTATATTATTAATGATTTGTATTGGTTGAAGTTGAGTTGATCTTAATTTAAGGGAGGCAAATGTCTTGGTAAATAGCCTTTAATTGCCTACACGGTTAGACACACGGGCGTGTGTCTAGACCGTGTTAACCCTGCACCTTAATGTTTTAAATCAAGTTAGACCACGGTCATTTTACACGGCCGTGTGTATGAGCCGTGTAAGACACACGTTCAAAACATGGGCGTGTTCTTAGGCCATGTGGTTGAAGTCAGTAGCTTCACACGGTTGGTAGACACGGGCGTGTCAAAGCCGTGTGAATAAAGTTAGTAACCTTCCACGGTTGTAGGCATGGGCGTGTAAATGAGTACACGGGCGTGCCCTCAAGCAACATGGGCATGTGAACCCTGCTTCTAAGATGAGGGTTAGATGAAGTGTCCGGAGGCGTTCGGATAAATGTTTAAGGCCTCGTAGGCCCATAATATGCATGTTATGATCAAGAAAGAAAAGTTTTAAGTTGGTTCAAAATTTTACAGCTCGTAAGTACATGTTTAAGTGAGTTTAAGCATGGTAATGCCTCGTATCCAGTCCTAGCATCGGTCTCGGGTATAGGGTGTTACATTGATGGATTATGGAACCGTACATTTCGAGTGTACTACTTGAGCATCCATCGGAATTCAATGATTCAATGGGCACGAATCTCTTGAATTGGCATGAAAATCTTGAGATGTATTGATAATGACTTGAAAGAACATTGCATGATGAGCTCATCTATTTTTACTTGACATGTTTGTAAGTGTTGTGACTAACATGTTTGATTGAAGGCATGTGTTTAGGAAATTTTGCTAATGGATGGAAAACATAATGTTTTGTGCTTAAATTTAATAACAGGATTGGTAAGTTTAGTTTTCGTTATACGAACTTACTAAGCATGTAATGCTTACTACATTTATTTTTCCCTTGTTTTATAGTGCTCGGAAGCTTGTGAAGGTTGGAAGATCATTGGAGCATCGTTACACTATCAACTAGCATTTTGGGTATATTTTGTGAAATCATTTTGGGTATAATGGCATGTATAGGACAACTTGGCCAATAGTGGCTTAAAATGTTATTTTGTAACCTAGCCATTGGAATGGCTAGTATTGGTTCATTTTGGTATGACTAAGTAGATTTTTATGATATACATATACACACACATGTGTTATGTTAAAAATATGTGATCGATGTTGGGAATGCCCAAGTTAAACTAAGGTAAGGTTGTAATCATGTATGCTTGTAGTGATATGCCTTGTGAATCATATAAATTGCCCAATTTGAATGCTTGAATTGGTTGGTATTGGATGTGTGTTTCAAATGCACGTCTTGGGCGAAATTTTGGGTGAGAAATGAAGCTAGATATGACTTCATTTTGTCCACACGGGCAGGCACACGGGCGTGTGTCCAGACCGTGTATGTCACACGGCCTGGTAACACGGGCATGTAGTTAGGTCGTGTGTCCCCTGCACTTTAATTTTGAGAAACAGAATGCTCAAAATTGGGTACACGGGCAGAGACACGGGCGTGTGTCTCAATCGTGTATGCCACACGGCCTAGAACATGGGCGTGTGTCTTGGCCGTGTGAATCCTGCACCTAATTCGAATTAAATTAATTAATCACACAGCCTAGCATACGGGCGTGTGGAATGGCTGTGTGGCACAAGTCAAAGAGCACCCTAAATCGAACACGGCCTATAGCACGAGCATGTTCTAGGGTCACACGGGCGTGTCCCTTGGACTATACGGGCGTGTGAGTCCTGCACCTTAGGAAAATTTTGTAATTTTTTGAAAAATTCTTAGAGGTTCCGATTAAGTCCCGATTCGATTCTAATGTTCGTATTGGGCCTCGAGGGCCCGATCAAGGGATGTTATGGATGATCTCGGTAAATGAATAGTAAATTTACATAGTTTAATTGAAAAATATCTTGAATGTTCTGGTAATGATCCGAAACCCTATTCCAGTGACGGGTATAAAAGAAAATAATAAGCAAAGTAAATAAACAAATAAAAACTAAAATTTACCTTCACTTAGTGAAAACATGTTAAAGTTAAACCAAAATTGCATGGTAGACTAAGCTTTGAAACAACTATTCCATTTGATTAACTGAACACATCTCACACAATGATTTCAACATCGGTCAATGCATAGTATACATGGACACTATTATGGCCTTGTGTCTGTGCCCTCTTTTTATGAGTGTTGTTAGAGCTAAACCCTTAAGCTCCTAGAAGCGACCACACTTCACACTCACATAGGTAGATCCCATCAAGATTGTTCCTGTAATTATAAGACTCTAACATATTTATGTTATGGGTCCATTAAGAGAACATTACTCATCCTTCCCTTATCATTACGGGTACCTAACACTTTAATCTTAGGATGAATTTATTTATAGTGCTAGTAGTCACATACTATGAAGTCTGACATTATATCAAGTGTTGAGTCGAGTTTCCATCATGGGTGACTCTAATTAATGGGCTTGAGTCCCATCTCTTTTAAGTTATTGTTGACTACATCTCTAGCAAGAATTTTTGTCAAAGGATCCGCCAAATTTTCACTTAATCTCACATAATCAATAGTGATCACTCCATCAGAGATTAATTGTTGGACATAGCTATGTCATAATCCAATGTATTTAGAATTTCTTTTATATACTTGGCTATATGCCTTTGCTAGAGTAGCCTCACTATCACAATAGATAGAAATAGCTGAAATTGGTTAGGCCATAGAGGTACATCATAAAGGAAATTTCTTAATCATCCTACTTCTTTATATGTAACGACTAATGCAATAAATTCGACTGTCATGGTGGAATCAGTAATACATGTTTGTTTCTTAGAACCCCAAGAATGAAGATCCATCCACTAATAGATGCATGATCTTCCAAACTTGTAATCCAACTAGCATCCAAACACCCTTCTAAAACTGAAGGATATCCATTATAACACAACCCATAGTTAATAGTTTTCTTTAAGTACCTAAGTATTTTATTCAAAGCTTGTCAATAAGACCAGTTTAAAAAAACACGAGGATCCTTCTTTCAGGGCAGGTCGGATCTCGTGTCGGAGGCTCAAAATGACATCATTTTGGCCTCCGAAAATGAGTCTCAAAATAACACCGTTTCCATTCATTATAAAAGCCAACATTTTGCTAAAAAACCTAAAAAACTTTATTTTTCTCCTTTTCTAAAAAAAAAACTGAATAAAATCCTCTCAATCCCTCTCCCCTTTCTCCAGTCCGGCCTGGTTCCGGCCTAGAATTCTGGCGCTGTTGGCCAAAATTCAAAAAAAGCCCTTTTTCAGTCGTTTCAACTTCCCCGACCCCAATCTAGCATTAAAATACCCAAAAAAAAACTTCGAGGACTAAAAAAGGGCCAGAAACCCTTTGGTTTTATCTCCTCCGACCACCAATAAGTTAATTTTTTTTGTAGTATGTATTTATTTCGAAAATAAATAAATAAATTCAAAGTATCAAAATAACCTTTGATGATTTTCTTGTATTGATTGTCTCCGTAAAAAAAGATGATACATCATTTTCTCTGGCTTTATAGCCGAAAATAAAATAAAATAAAATAAAAAATATACAATATTTCTTCTTTTGTTTCTTTTGCTGTGCGTGTTTGTCCTTCTTTTTTGCAGGTACGAGACGATGGTTGGACGTGCTACGGAGGCACGTGGGTGTGTTGACATGGAGGCTACGGAGGTACGGAGGCCCTTACGGCGCCAGAGGAAACCCTAGGGTTTCCTAGTTTGGCTGAGAATGCTTAAGTCCTTGGGCCATTTGGGCCTTGTAACTTTAGGCTTGTTTTTTGTTTGTAAATTTGAACTATTAATTGTAAATGGACTTCATAATATTTGGATTTTTATTTATTATTTGGGTTCGGGCTAAATTGGCCCACTACAGCTGCCCCTCTTTGCTCGTTGTCGTATAATGGGAACGGAGCAAAGACTTTAAAAGGGCCAATTTTGCCTGGTCTTGCCGAATCTTGACTTCTTTTGGTGCTTCTCTTCTTCAAGTAGCCTCACTCCATCCACTGCATCTTCAAGGGCATAGGAATTGCTGCTTCAATCCGCTACAATGTAATTTCAGGAAGATAAGATCTGTGATTATAGCTTCAAGCCGTTCCACTGTAACTTCAGGGAAATAAGATTCGCTATCTTCAGTCTGCTCCTCTGCAACTTCAGGGAGATAAGGCTGGTGGCTTCAATATGCTCCACTACAACTTTAGGAAGATAAGATTCGCCATAATTGGTAGCTTTAATATGTTCCACTACAATGCTAGGAAAATAAGATTTGTGGCTTCAATCTGTTCCACTGCAACTTCAGGGAGATAAGATTCACTGCGATTGATTCGACTTACAACTTCAGAGGTATATGACTTCTAGCTAGTAGTTTTAATTTATTCCACTGCAACTTCAGGGGAATAAAATTTTCTATCTTCAACTTGCTCCAATGCAATTTTAGGGAGATAAGGTTAATGGCTTCAATCTGCTCCACTGCAACTTCAGGGAGATAAGATTCGCCATGGTAGATTTGATCCGACCTACTGCAACTTCAGAGGTATAGGACTTGTGGATACACCGATCTTGCTACACCGTCCTGGGGACATAACCTGTAGAATCGATTTTATGGAACTATGCTTATGCATAATGATTAGGATGCAATGATCAAAATGAATTGAATGCTCCTAACTAGATGTGTTATGGATGATATTTGCATGAATGCAGAATGTCATGAGAATGATCCCTTTTTTGATGTCTGGGTTGTCATTGCTCGTTGTTCTTCAGGTTGTATCACTGACGTAATATCTTGTCTTCTTGTTCAGCCGATATTTTTGACAGAAAATCTGAAGAAATAGTAACTATTTAGAGTTTCTTTCTCAAATATTTCCAACCCTTAGACTTGGTGAGTTCTAAATAATAGTCATGTTTCAGGTTCTCGTACTATTTAGATGTTTTCAGGGTAATATGCAAAACTCCTTTTGTGAAAGTATTATTAGTCCATTAATCGTTACTTCAATGCAAAATGCTTGAAAATGATCATAATGATGGACAAAACTGAAATTTATCAGGAACAAAATCTGAAAAGAATGGGTTAATTAAAGAAAGCAAACATTGCTGGAATACAAAATAGTGAGGGAAAAAAAAAGGTGCCCCATATATTACAGCCAGCTTCTTTGTACAAACTTTCTGAAGACCATTTTAAGCTTAATATGTGTTTAGGAGGTCTAGAGTACTTTTTCAATGCTCCAAGATGTTGCATACCCTCTCTTCGTTAATTTAGGTATAACAAGATCACCGCATGCCCCATCTTTGATCACAATTTGAGCCGCCCTTTTTGGGTTTTCAACTCAAAATCCCTTTAGTCTCAAGGTGCCATTTGCGGGTTTTCACCCTGGTTTCTCCAATTTTTTTAAAAGAAGGTCTCAAAGTGCCCTTTCTGGGTTTTCACTTTGGTCTCTTTTCCTCTTTAAGTATAGTACTTCTTGACTGAATCTGAATTTACAGGATTGGGCAAGTTTTTCCCATCCATTCTGGTCAAAATTACTGCTCCTCCAGAGAAAGCCTTTTTTTACCACATAAGGTTCTTCCCAATTTGGCATCCATTTCCCTCTGAAATCCTTTTGTATGGGGAGGATATTTTTCAATAACAGGTCCCCCTCATGAAATTCTCTTGGGTGAACCTTTTTGTCATAAGCTCACATCATTCATTTTTGGTACATCTGACCCTGACGAATAACCTTTTAGCCTCTTTTCCTCAATCAAGTTCAACTGATCATATGGAGACTGGATCCATTCTGCTTCATCTAACTTTAACTCTGACAAAACTCGAAGGGAAGGTATCTCTACTTCAATGGGTAAAACCGCCTCCATTCCATAAACTAATAAGAAAGGCGTTGCCTCAGTGGAAGTTTTGATAGACGTTCGATAAGCATAGAGAGCAAATGGTAACTTTTCGTGCCAATCTTTATAAGTTTCAGCCATTTTCCCCATGATCTTCTTAATGTTTTTATTGGTTGCTTCCCCTGCACTATTCATTTTTGGACGATACGGTGATGAATTGTGGTGTCTGATTTTAAATTGACGATCTCCGCTATCGTGCTGTTGTTCAAGTTTAATGCATTGTCAGATATGATCCTCTCAGGCATTCCATATCGACATATGATTTCCTTTTTTAGGAATCTGTTGACTGTCGACTTAGTAACACTAGCATATGAAGCAGCCTCTACCCACTTGGTGAAATAGTCGATGACCACAAAAATGAATCGATGCCCATTTGAAGCTTTTGGCGAGATCGGCCCGATGGCATACATGCCCCACATAGAGAAAGGCCATGGGGAAGTCATAACATGAAAAGGCGAAAGAGGTACATGAATTTTGTCTCCATAAATTTGACATTTGATACATCTCTTAGCATAATTGATGCAGTCTCCCTCCATTGTAGACCAATAGTACCCGAATCTCATAATTTGTATAGCCATTGTGAAACCATTAGCATGTGTTCCACAAAAACCCTCGTGGACTTCTTCCAGAATTTTCTTAGCTTCAACAACGTTCACACATCTTAATAGTACCTGATCCTTTCTTCTTTTGTACAGGATCTCCGCATCTAAGACATAGTCACAGGCTAGTCTTCTCAATGTCCTTCTATCATTCTCGATTGCCTGATTAGGGTATTCACGATTTCTCACGTATCATAATATATCGTGGTACCAGGGGTGATCATCTCTTTCTTCTTCCTCCACATTGTAACAATAAGCTGGGGCCTCGTAAATACTCATTTGAATGGGTTTTACATCCTCTTGTTTGCTCACTTTGATCATTGAAGCCAAAGTAGCCAAAGCATCTGCCATCTAGTTTTCGTCTCGCGGGAGATAATTGAAAGTAATATCATCAAACTCCTCAATTAACCCCAGAACTATCCTTCGATAATTGATCAATTTAGGGTCTCTCGTCTCTCATTCACCTTTTAGTTGGTAGATCACCAGTGCAGAATCTCCATATACTTTCAGGCTCTAATTTTGCGTTCTATGGCTGCACAGAGTCCCGTGATACATGCTTCGTACTCCGCCATGTTATTTGTACAATCAAAATCCAATTTGCAGGTGAATTGTAACACCCTAACCCGTATCCGTCGTCGGACTAGGGTTAAAGGTGTTACCGGACCGATCGAAAACATTTTCAGAAGTTCATACATTCATTCATTCAATCTCAAACATAATGTCCCCTAATACGATCAACGAGAACTAGAACATACTTATAAACTGGGTCGGGACTAAAATGATACACATACAAAATTTCATGGAAAATTAAAACTTTTCTAAGTTTCAGGGCTTACACGCCCGTGGGGGTAGGCTGTGTGCCTCCCACGGCTGCTAGACACACTCGTGTGTCCTCCCCGTGGTCGAAACTGACTATAGCTCCACGGCCACCAAGCACGCCCGTGTACTTTGGCCGTGGTCAATCCTGTTAAAGTCACACGGCTACCAGGCATGTCCGTGTGCCGTGGCCATGTGATCTTAGGCCATATACTGACTTACGCCCAAGGTCACTAGGCATGCCCGTGTGCCACAACCGTGTGACATTATAGGCCATTTTCAAGGCCAAAATGCCACCCACTTGGGCCTTACCTACAAGCCATATTTACCAACACATTTTATGCATAAAAGACAACCAAAATAAACATTCAATATCCATTTCAATCATGCCAACTTCCAAGACCAAAACATATGTATATCAAGTATAATTTATCCAAATGCTTAAAAACTTGACCAATTCATAAATCACATAACCATGCCAAAACATTCCACACATATCATATTCATTCAAGCAAATTTTCAACTCATAAATAGCCAAATCACATTGCTAAGCTCATATAACAATCTTATACCAAATACTAGCCTATACGTGCCATATCTATCTATATACATTTCCAAAATGTACCAAAATGAGTTTAGTAGTATGGTGACGATCCTTGACGGTCCCGAGCCATCAGTAGCTTTGATGACTTATAAGACAGAGAAAACACACACACGGAGTAAGCTTTCCAAAAGCTTAGTAAGTCATAATACAAACAAACTTAGCATAGAAGGCATTATATACTCATAGATACATTGGCACAACTAAATCACTTAGCAAATTATCACATATATACTTTAGATCATGTACTTGGCCATATTTGCCACATTCATCAATTCAAAAGTCTCATATATACAAAGCTCTTTCATATTTACTATCACACCTCATAATGTTATCCCAATATACAAAATCATCATAGTAAAATCACATAGGAACTTACCTTATATACACACACTTAGTGTATGAATCAACGTACCTGAAACGGATTCACTATTTACATAGCCACTTCGTATTACAGACTTGCCCGTTGAACCGTTAGGAATCTAGTAGGATACTCAGAAAGCTCGGAATAGTCGTACAATGCCAACATCCAAGACGAGGTCTTATATGCACTTAGATATTGATGCCACTGTCCCAGACAGGGTCTTACACGAATCAATACGATGCCGATGTCCCAGACATGGTCTTACACGTAAGAATCATATCGATGCCAACGTCCCAGACGAGGTCTTACACGAAATCTCAAATCAATGCCAATAAAAACAGAACAGATACCTATGTCATGACATAGCTAATCCTATCTATTCCTAAGTTCGTGCGGGACTTTGCGGACATTGTCACTATATCGATCTTATCTCAGAATTCATGTACAGATCATCTCATAAACATTCATAGTTAACAATAATCATATGAACATACACAGTTCAATACAAATACGTTTATTTGCATAATGACTTACCTCGGATTTTATTTAACAGAAACGGACACGGCTACTCGATTACTTTCTCTTTCCCGCGATCTAAGTCCGTTTTCCTCGGTTCTTGATCTATACATATTTAGAATTAACCCTTTTATTCACTAACTCATTCAATTCAATCCAAAGACACACATTTAGGGCTATTTACAAATTATCCCTCACATTTGCATAATTTATCAATTTAGTCCATTTTTCTCAAGCATCAAATTCACAAAATCATCACACATCCAAGCTTTGCCGAATGCACATATATATCATAAAAGCCCATTTTTTCCATTAAATTTGCAATTTAGTCCCTCAAATTGCTATTTTCTCAATTTAGCCCTAATTAGCTAAATTCATCAAAAATCCAAGAACAAAGTATGTTCATCTAGCTCAAAACTTTCATTTAACACCATAAATCTTCACAAAGCTCAACATATCATCAATGGCACATTTCATGAACAACATCAATTCATCAAATTAAGACATGGGCTTGTTAGTAGACTAAGCAACAATCTCAAAAACATAAAAATCGTCAAAAACCAAAGCAAAAACATACCTTAATTTTACTTAATGAATGTCGAAACCTAGCTCAACATTTCTTCTTTTTCTTTCTTCCAATATTCGGTGGCAAAATAAAGATGATGATAAACATTTCATGTTTTGTTTTACTATTATAACATAATTATTAATGTACAAAAATAACCTTTAATAATAATATACATATCACATAATTACAAGGTTATTTATGACCTTTGCCGTCCACTTACTATAGTAGTGGCTATATTGCCACTTAAATCCCTAACATTTATAAAAACATAACAATTAAGCTTCCTTTCATAAAACATGCAAATTTACATTTCAATGCAATTCAATCCTTTTCATCAAATAAAACACACAAACGAACAAATTAACTTACGAAACTTTAGCATATGCTTAATCATATATCATAGACACGGAAAAATAATATTTAAAAATATTATACGGACTCAGATTTGTGGTCCCGAAACCACTGTTTCGACTAAGGTATAAACCAGACTGTTACATGAATGGATAGTGATCTCCATTTGGGGATACCAAGACTGCCCCAACTCTATTACCTACAGCATTTGATGATCCATCGAAGTTCAATTTCCAAAGGTGACCTTTTGTAGCGTCTTCCTCAATAGCTACCACATACATTAATTCTTCATTGGGGAAGTCAAAGTTCAGAGGCTCATAATCTTCTAGAGCTCTGCTGGCCAGAAAATCTGTTATTGCACTTCCTTTCACAGCTTTTTGGCTCACATAAACTATGTCAAATTCAAAGAGCAAAATTTGCCATCTAGCCATCCTTCCATACAAAGCAATTGACTCCATATATTTTAGAGGGTCTAACTTCGAGATTAGCTAGGTCGTATAGTATAGCATGTATTGCCTCAATCTCTGAGTTGTCCAAATCAAAGCACAAAACAATTTCTCAATTGGCGAATATCTCATTTCACACTCAGTGAATTTCTTATTGAGGTAGTATATCGCCTTTTCTCTTCTTCCCGCATCATTGTGTTAACCCAGCACACATCCCATAGAGTTATTAAACACTTTTAAATACAATATTAATGGCCTATCTGGGCATGGAGGTGACAATACTGGTGGACTTGACAAGTACTATTTAACCTTATCAAAAGCTTTCTGGCATTCCTCATCCCACACGCCTGGATTGTGTTTCTTAAGAAGACGAAATATGGGATCGCACTTCTCATTTAATTGTGCAATGAACCGAACAATGTAATTTAGCCTTCCAAGGAAACCTTAAACTTCTTTTTGAGTGAACGACGGAGGCAATTCTTGTATAGCCCGGACCTTGTCTAAGTCAATCTCAATTCCCCTCTCGCTGACTACAAAGCGCAACAATTTTCCCGATCTAGCTCCAAAAGTACATTTTGTTGGATTGAGCTTTAATTGGAATTTCCTCAGTCTCAAGAATAACCTCCTCAAAACTTGGATATGTTCCCTTTCTGTTCGAGACTTTGCGATCACATCATTAACATAAACGTCAATTTCTTTATGCATCATATCATGGAACAAGGTCACCATGGCCCTTTGATATGCCGCTCCTGCATTTTTCAGTCCAAATGGCATCAACTTATAACAAAATGTACCCCACAAGGTTATGAAGGTAGTCTTTTCCATGTCTTCAGGATGCATTTTTATCTGATTGTATCCCGAGAAGCCATTCATGAAGGAAAACAACGAATAGCCTGTCGTATTGTCTACTAGAGTATCAATGTGAGGCAAGGGGAAATTGTCTTTCGGGCTGGCCTTATTTAAGTTTCTATAATGTACACACATTCTCACCTTTCCATCTTTCTTAGGGACAGGCACAATGTTGGCTACCCATTTTAAGTATTTGACCTCCTACAAGAATTTGGCATCGAACTGCTTTTTGACTTTCTCTTTTATTTTTAGCACAATGCCAGGCCTCATTCTCCGGAGCTTCTGCTGAATCGGCCTACAATCCTCTTTTATGGGGAGGTGGTGTACAACAATGTCAGTGCTTAACCCAGGCATATCTTGGTATGACCACGCGAAGACATCTTTGAATTCTTGATGTAACTCTACGAGGTCTCGTTTCGTTTCTTCGGTTATGCACATTCCAATTTTCACTACCTTTCCTTTTTCCAAAGTCATAATCTTTACTGTCTCTTTATGAGGTAGAATTTGTTTTTTCTCTTGTTTTACCATTCTTAACAAGTCTGGAGATAAGCCACAGTCTATGTCATCTTCAAAGTCCTGGGATCCCTCTAAACAGATGTCTTGCTCAAAAGGAGGTTCTAGTTCATTAGCAGCGTTACTCATGTCGTTATATCCGAGAATCTGTTGTAGGTACAAAGGAATATACAAAGAACGAATGAATTTAAGAATAATTATTTGTATGGTATGATTATGAATGAAATGAAAGAATGATTTGGAAAAAGGTCTAAGGAATGAAAGAATCTAACATAATTACTTGTATAGAAAAAATGAAAGAATTTAAAAGAATAAACGAATATTTACTCAAAATGATATCAAATATGTATTTCATAATGATTTTTGGACATAAGCCTATTTCACAAAGGAATTCTTATTACTTCTAGGCTTAAAGCAACAAGTGTGTTTTGAACATTACTCTGAGTAAGCTCTAAAAACTACAGGGGTTTCTTCTGTAGTCCAACTGTTCAAAACACTCCCAGGTTCATAAGGGCGGATATATGACGAAGTCCCTCCTTCAATTGTTTCTTCATATATGGTATTGATGTGAACATTTCCCAACACTTCTTCAATACTTTCTTTCCTTGGCGTCCTTCACTCGGGATGAATAATCCCTCTCGATACGAAAGTTTTGGATATGTGGGGGAATATCATTGGTTCCCATTTGATTTCTTCCCCACTCACGCGTACCCTTCTTCTTTCTTGCCTTTTTTCCAGTTCCTTCCTTCTTTGTCTCGCATATGGCTTGTACCCTAAGCCAAAGTGGTCATGCTTGTCCTTCAGCATTGGAGCCTCAACTCTTCCCTGGAGATGTCTCCCTAGTCCTTTTCTCGGTAAAGCTCCCTTTCCTACCATTAGTTGTAATCCCATCTTGGTAGCCTTGGATACTTTTGGCATTGGAATCCTATTCCCATCAGTAATGAATGTTGCATTCACAAACTCTAAAGACTGGAAAGAACATTCAATTGCCTCCTCATTTGCCTCCAAGTACGACGCATCACTAGTTACGTCCGCGATAATATCTTCCTTGGCATTTATCGTTACCAGCCGACCTTCTGATACTAGCTTTAACTTCTGATGTAATGACGAAGGCACTGCCCCTATCAAATGTATCCATGGTCTTCCCAATAAGCAATTGTTGGAGATCTTGATATCCATTACTAGGAAGTCCACCTCATAGGTGGTCGGGCCAATCAACAGAGGTATTTCAATTCTTCCCATGACCTTTCTTTCTGTGCCATCAAATGCCCTCACTATATTCTGGCATACCTTCATGTGTGAGCTATCCACAGGTAACCTATTAAGTGTGGATAGGGGTAATACATTCAGTGCCAATCCATTGTCGATTAGAACCCCTGCCAATGTGTACCATTTGCATCTGGTAGTAATGTGCAGAGCTTTAGTGGATCCCATACCCCCTGGTGGTATTTCGTCAGCGTTGAAAAAGATGAAGTTATCGGCACTTATGTAATTAACCAGCCGATCTAATTTATTGACAGAGATGTCATTGGCCACGTATGTCTCATTCAGCACTTTCATCAATGCACTTCAGTGTACTTCCGAACTCAAGAGTAAAGCTAGTACAAATATGCGAGCTGGTTGTTTATGCAACTATTCCACAACACTATACTCGCTATGCTTCAAAAACTTCAGGAATTCCTTAGCTTCCTCCTCTTTTACTGGCTCATTAACAAGCGGCTCAGGTCTGACTATTTTTTCCTTCTTTTGCTCCACCATTAGGGTCTTTCCTTTGATGGGTTCTGCTCGGGAATTTATCAAATCATAACGTCTTCCACTACACGTATGAGAACCTACATCTTGATCCTCTTTTGAAACACTCACTGAGTTCTCCTTTCCCGGGATTGTCACGTTGCAATCATAATTTTAGGGAACCTTTTTGTTATCCTGATAAGAGAAGACCGCTGGTTTTTGAATTATGATCTTTGGTGCCATCTGTACTCCAGCTTCATTGTTTTTAAGTAGCGAAATGATGACCACGGGATGATTGACTTTTGGGACCTTCATTGTTAACTCTGATGCACATATGTTTCCTTCTTCTTTAACTTCTTCACAGAATTCTATCTCTTTATTGTCCATCAGACCTTGCACCAAGGCTCTAAATTCTACATATTCTTGGATCTTGTGCCCCTACTCATGATGGAACACACAGTAGTTCCTCATATTTTCACAACCCCCCTCAGGATCTAAAATGCTCAACCCTCTTTTTACCATCTCCATCCAGACCCATCTCAAAGGAAATTTTACTTCTGCAATATCGATCTTGATTCTTCTCCCCACATTTCCATCTATTGCATTTACCCCATTATCAGTATGATTGGGTAGCGAATTTTCGGCACTAGATGCATCATCAAATTTCACAATGCCCATTTTAGTAAGTCTTTCAACTACTTTCTTAAAGGTAGTGCAGTTTTCTATTGAATGCCCCAAAATTCCTGCATGGTAGTCACATTGAGCGTTTGCATTGTACCATTTGGGGTATAGAGGCTGCAATGGTTTTAGATAAAAAGGGGATACCACGTGTGCGTCAAGTAAACTTTGATACAACTCCCTATACGTCATTGGGATTGGTATAAATTGGAGCTTCTCAGTGTTTTGCTTTGTGCCGGACTCCTGCCTTGATAAACCTTGTTGACCAGTAGCCACCGTTCTGGGCTAATTTACAGTAATCAATTTTGAGTAACCCTTGTTATATGTACTTGTGTTATTCACCTTGTTTTCCTTTTTCCTCGAGGCTGACCTTTTGTTACTCTCTCCTGTATCTATCTTTCCACTTCTTATCGCATTCTCGATAATTTCGCTAGTCATCACTATGTCTGAAAAACTTTTTGTAGCGCTTCCTATCATGTGAGTGATGAAAGGGGCTTTTAGGGTGTTGATAAAGAGCATTGTAGTTTCTTTTTCTAGGAGCGGCGATTGAACTTGTATGACAATTTCTCTTTATCTCTGTGTGTATTGTCTGAAACTCTCACTTGGTTTCTTCTCCATGTTTTGTAAAGTAATTCTATCAGGGGTCAAATCTGTCGCATGACTATACTGCTTCATGAATGCTTGTGCTAAGTCTCTCCAAGAACCAATCCTAGTACGGCTCAATTGGTTTTACTATTTGGATGCTGCTCCCACCAAACTGTCTTGGAAGCAATGTATTAGTAGCTGATCGTTGTTAACATACCCGGTCATTCGTCTGTAAAACATGGTGATGTAAGCTTCGAGGCAATTGGTTCCATTGTACTTTTCGAATTCTGACATTTTGAACTTGTAGGGAAGCACCAAATCTAGGACCAAAATCAGATCCTTAGCATCGATTCCATGCTGACTATCAGCGTTTTCTATTGCCCTGAACTTTTCCTCCAGCCATTTACATTGGTCCTCTAACTGCTTTGGCAATTCTGTCATTGGCCTTTCCTTTTCTGCCATTTTATCAAGGTCAGGGATAACAGGATTAGTTGGGTTATTCCCTGGGTTAGAACCTGATCCAGCTTGAAAGTTCATTGGTATCGAAACACCATCCTAAAATTGTTGAGGATTAATCGTGACAGATGTTCTTCGAGGGTATACCTCAGGGTGTGTCTGTGTATTTGTTGGAGTAAAACCCAGAGGATAGAGAGGTTTCTCATTATCTTCTCTAGCATTAACCATAGGGCTCTTTCTTTTATCTATTACTCCAGTAAGCAGTTGGGTCAACTAAGTCATCATATTTTTTTGGGATTCCATCATTCGGTCCATCATGTCTTGCTAGGTTTTAGCCAGTTACTCTTGCATTTGCAATTGTAGTTGATCTCATATCTCTTTTTGGAGTTGTTCAAGTCTTACCAATCTTTGATCCATGTCTTTTGTCTTTTCTCGGGTACCGTAATGATGTTTGGTTGGTAAGTTTTTGTTGGTTTCCAGATTAACTCTGAAATGATTTTAACCAATTAGGGTCTTTCCATGAAATTTAAATGCACATGATGTGATGTAATGTTAATGCATGAAATGAATGCAAAAAGGCGTCGATTCTGATTCAATTTCATTTAGAAAACTTTACTAGAAAACAAAATTCTTTACATAAAATGGATTACAAATATGGCTTTGCCCTACTACTCAAAGTTTTAACTTTCCTAAGCAACGAAGCTAACTCTTGACCTCGATCTGATTCTAGCTCATACTTCACGCTTAGCATGTCAGCCTGAATTGCCAAGGTCTGTAAATGATCGGTTACCTCCCGAAACTAAGCCACGGCCTCGCCCATAATGTAATCTCTATTCCTAACTTGATTCTGAGAATGGTGAAGCTGTTCCTTCCAACATTCCTCACTTACCTCAAGAAGCTCTACCCGAAGCTCCCAGTTTTGTAATTCAGACTCTAGTTCTTCTATCTTTCCTTTCATTTCCTCAATCTTGTTCAAACTTGCCCTCAACTCAGCCGCAGAATTACGATTTCTACACTGATGAAGTAATTTTCAAGTTCTGCCACTCTAGCCTTTAATTATCTTTTGTCATTTTGGGTTTCTAACAAACTCCTTTCTAAAGCTTCTTTTTGTGCCTGAGCCTCCTGGAATTTTCTCTCCCACCGATCGGCTTTGGTTCTTTCTTCTTGGATCTCTTTTCTCCATTGCTCCAGCATTTTTCCCAATCCGGCGGTTCTCATCGATAGACGCAGTTTCTTGTAATCCATCTTCAAACTATCCAAGTCTTCCTCGGCTTTGTTTTATCCTTTCCTTAATTTCTCGGCCTTTAGCTTTTGAAGATCAACATCTAACCTTAAATGCATCTTTTCTTCCTCCAATTGTTTTATCTTCTTTTCAAGTTCCAAATTCCTCCTCCCGAAGTCTTGCTTTATGATTTCTAGTTCTGACGGAATCACTTGTAAGTACTCTTACATCTATCGAACGCCTTCTAAATTCGGCCCGAGGATATTATCATTAATTCTTTTACTCCACCATCCACTATACTCGGGATTCGTCATTGAACCTACGGCCAGCCTTTTCATTCGATGAATCTAACTCCAAGCGTGAGAAATCTCCTTTACCCTTTTCTTGTAGTTATCTCCCCTGTATGAAAACTCACATTGAGCTAGCCCATGCGTTGCCGGTATGAACTGTCTTGATCTGTATTGCCTCAATACGAGCAAAAGAGCATACCCAACGGCTCCCCAAATCTCAAGCAAAGGAACCCAGTCAAAACTCTCACATCGGTAAAGAATTTCACCGGGAATCAACCAATAAGCTCTCCACTCGACGTCTTCTTCCTGAAGATTTTGGAGGAGCGCTATCCAATTTTTCTTTGATATGTCATCCCTTCTTGGCATGGCCACTATGTCCTTTAATGGGGGAGTAATTCTCAGAGAAAACTTGATAAGAAACCTTATCCACCTTCCAGAAATGACTGTGGAACCAAGTTAATAACAATTGCGCGCACCCTATAAATCTGCCCTCACCGGCCCTTCTACATGCGTTCAAAGATCTAAATGTCTTGGCCAAAATTGCAGGAACAGGTGTGACTCCTTTTTCAAGTCGATCAAAGAGATCCGAGACCGCCTCATCTACATACCCTAATGTCCTAGGGAAGACCATTAGTCCGTAAATGCTCAAAGCAAACACATCGACTCTCTTTTTCGTATCAGGATGCGCAAGAATCAAATCTCTCAAATTCTTCCATGGGATGCACTTACATTCACCTTTTTGCTTGATCCTAGTTGTAATCCACTATTCACTCATCCCTGTAATGTTCATCAATTTTTTCCAAAAGGTCGGGACATAAGCGGCTCTAAAATAAGCTTTTTCGACTTGAACCTTTAGACAACGCAGTAGGGCTGTATATTTTTCCATAGTGGGCACTAAATCTACCCTTCCAAAGGTAAAGCAACTGTATGCAGGGTTCCAATACTGAGCGAGGGCCCGGAATAAATGCTCGTCTACCTTGATGTCGAGTAGATACAGCAAATCCCCATAATTATAGTAGAACAACTGCTTGTTCTCATCATTCCACTGATCCCATATCTCTTTTAATTCCTGAAGGTTATTTTGCGTCATGCTGATACAGGTGTAGTCCCATAATTCTGACATGTAACCTTCTGTAATTTCGTTTTCTCTTACCACATACGGACAGTCGCATTATCTTCCACTTTATCAAGAAATTCGTTCTCCATGACAAGTCTCTAATTTAGTAATCAAACGTGAATCGACACTCTTTCAAATATGAAATGACATGCAAACATAGAAAAAACACAATAAGTCAGTACAATATACAAAAACAAAACTCAAAGCAAATGAAAGAGAATCAAGCACATATCTGGGTATCTGCTAAGGTTTCTCGCAGTACTATCTAGGGTGGGCTCCTAGGGTCTTCTACATGAGTTTTGGTTCTAAAGTTGAAGTACCCGAACCAGCAGATTCCTCGACCCTCACCCATTATAGGCTCATACGGGTCGAGTTCAGTTCAGGGGAATACATTTCCCTATGGCTGCACGGAGATGAAAATCTCACGAAGACATAGGTACGGATGTATCCCGAAAGTGATCCTCTATCCTGCACGAAGGTGAAAACCTCACGAATGAGTAGCTTTTCACTCCCACTTAAAAAAGGTAAGACCAAATGGTCCTTATGCAATATGATGCGAAAATATTCTACGAGACTCAAACCACAGCAATCATATGAAATAACACAAACAAATGCAATAAAAGGATCGTAATTTTTCAAATCAGATTTTCAATTTTTCGACAACAAGACAGAAAATAATCAATTTTATGGTGTGACTCTCTTATTGTCCCCAGTGGAGTTGTCAAGCTGTCGAAACCATTTTTTCGTTAAAAAAAAAGGTCGACTTTAAAAATGAAAATGGAGTCGCCACAAATCTTTTTTTTTTCGAGGTGCGATCAGATCACCTTAAGATTGATCATTAAAACATTTTGATTTATTAAAATAATGATTTTGGCTTACAAAATTTGAGAAAATGGGTTCGGGAGTCGGTTACGCACGAGAAAGGATTAGCACCCTCGTAACGCCCAAAATTGGTACCTAATTGATTAATTTATGTCATAATGTCGAAAACTTGAAAAGATTTTAAACTACGATCTTTTTTTATTTAAAAGAAAATTTGAATAAATTAAATTGGATGCTAAGACCCGCTTATTTCGAAGAAGTAAAATATCACGCCCAGTGAGTTAGGATACGACATTTCAAGTCCTAGAAACTAAGTTTGTCTTTTGACTTTTAAAAACTCATGCATTTAAGTTTAAGAAGGATATTCGATTACTTGGGTCAAATAAAAAATCAGAACCCAGTGAGTTAGGGCACAATTTCTCAAGATTCCAAATACGGAATATTGCCTTTATTTTTAGAAGTCCTTACCTCGGGATAACAAAATGTCACATCCAGTGAGTTAGGACACAACATTTTTAAATTCCCGAGAATAAGCTTTTATTTAACTTATACGCTTTAATTTAAAAAGATAATTGGTTCTTTAGGCTCGACGAGAAAAATCGAAACCTAGTAAGTTAGGGTATGATTTCTCGAATCTGAAGTTACAAAAAATTGCTTAATAAAAAAAATTATGTATCGGACAAAGATTAATGTGACACGAATTTGTAATAATAATGACGTAATATGCTTGATAAGGTATAAAAATCATGGTACTAGCATGCATAACGGGATAATAATGAACGCAATAAATAAAAATAATAAGAGCAAAAATAGATAAAGAGGTAAATAGTAATAAAATAATAAAACAAACTAGCGGTATATAAAATAAAATAATAAGAAAAGTAAATGAACAAATAAAAACTAAAATTTGATTTAAAATTTAATAATAACTACTAATGAATTAAAAATATAGAAGTATTGGGTAGATTAAAAATACTAATAATTATGAAAATAATGTTAAAAATAATAGTAATAAAACAATAGTTAATTAATAATGATACGTAAATAATGATAATAATATGCTAATAATAATAATAACAATAGAAATAGTAATAATAATACATTGATAAGAATAATAATATGACAATGATAACAAATAAAATCAACACACACAAAGAAAGAAAATGTAATTAGTAATAATAATATTAAATTAATAATAAAATATCAAAAATAACAAAAGAAATAAAAGAAAGGACGAAATTGAACTTAAAACAAAAGTTCGGGACAAATCTGAAATAAACAAAAGAGGAAAGGACCGAATCGAGTGCGCGAATAACAAGGAGGGACTAAAGGGGAAAATATCCCCGCCCTCCAAAACGCAACATTTTAGACGGGGCTAAAATGAAATCAAACAAAAAATTTAGGGCAAAATTAGAAATAAAAGAAACTTAATCGCAAAACCCTAAAAAAGTGAAAGGACCAAACTGGCAATAAGACTAGTTTAAAAAAAACACGCGGATCCTCCTTTCAGGGCGGGTCGGATCTTAGGTCGGAGGCTTAAAACGACATCGTTTTGGCCTCCGAAAATGACTCTCAAAACGGCGTCGTTTCCATTCATTATAAAAGCCAAATTTTTGCTTAAAAACTTCATTTTTCTCCTCTTCTAAAAAAAAACACTGAATAAAATCCTCTCAATCCCTCTCCCCTTTCTCCAGTCCGGCCTAGCTCCGGCCTAGAATTTCGACGCCGTTCGTCGTCGTCAGCGCCGCCGTCTGCCGCTGTGCACGGCGGCTGGAATTAAACAAAAAGCCCTTTTTTGGTCGTTTCAACTTCCCCGACCCCGATCTAACATTAAAATACCCAAAAAAAACTTCGAGGACTCAAAAAGGGCCAGAAACCCTTCGGTTTTATCTCCTCCGACCACCAGTAAGTTAATTTTTTTTTTTTGTAGTATGTATTTATTTCGAAAATAAATAAATAAATGCAAAGTATCAAAATAACCTTTGATGATTTTCTTGTATTGATTGTCTCTGTAAAAAAAAGATGATACATCCTTTTCTCTGGCTTTATAGCTGAAAATAAAATAAAATTAAAAATGTACAATATTTCTTCTTTTGTTTCTTTTGTTGTACGTGTTTGCCCTTCTTTTTTGCAGGCATAGGGCGATGGTTAAAAATTATTATACAACTTATGTTTAAAAAACATTTATAAAACATTATAAATTTAATTAAAATAAAAAATATTTATTTCTAAAAGATTTTTATTTTTATTATGATTTATTTAAAACAAACTATTATCCTCTAACTCATGCATTTTTCTTTTCTTTGGAAAATAAGCAACTAAATAAAATATATAACTGTGTTCTTGGCCTTTTCAACCCACACATACGATCATAAACAAACAAAATTAATCATCACAATTTGCAATCACAAGCTGAAAATTAAATAAAAGAAAAGGCCTAGAATTTATAATGGGAATCAACCATCTTAACTTTATGGGTAATAGTTACTTTTATTTGCCTCATATTATATTTTAGTCACTTATGTTTAAAATATTACATTTTAGTCGCTTATGTTATTGTGTTGTAACATTTTAGTTACTAAGCCATTAACGGTATAACGGTATACTGACGTGGCACATTAAATCATCATTTCAAACGAAAATTTTAGGTTAAATTCTATAATTGATCATTATTTTTTTTATTTTGAGCAATTTAATTTTTTTCTTTTATGTTCTTTTAACTTTCTTTTTTTTTCTTTATTTTCCATTCTCTTCTGTTTCTCCCTCTGTTTTCCTCCCTTCTTTATTTCTTTTAATGTAGTTTTTTTTTTATGTTTTCCATTCGTTAAAACTAGTCTACAAGCTCGCCTCACTCGAAAAAAATAAATTATTTTTAAAAAATAAAAGTATAAGGACTAGTTTTAACAAATGAAAAACATTAAAAAAAACTACATTAAAAAAAATAGAGAAGGGAAGAAAACAGAGGGAGAAGCAAAAAAAGAATGGAAAAAAAGTTAAAAGAACATAAAAGAAAAAAATTAAATTGCTCAAAGTGAAAAACTATGGGGACCAATTGTATAAATTAACCTAAAATTTTTGTTTGAAATGATGATTTAACGTGTCATGTCAGGTTACCATTACACCATTAACGACAATTAACAGCTTAGTGACTAAAATGTTACAACGCAATAATGTAAGTGACTAAAACGTAACATTTCAAACATAAGTACTTATTTTAGTAATTTACCCTAACATTATTTTTTGTTGTGTGCAGAAGCCTTTCCCAAATCCATCAAATTAACTTGAAACCCTTAACTAGAACTTTTCTCTTGAGCTTCTTTGCATCCATCTCTTTAAACATGATATGCATTAAAACAAAGAAAATTTAACTACAAATATTATTAGATAAATTTTTAAAATTCTCTTTTTCGAAAAGACATATTTGAAAGAATAATAAATATATTGAAATAAGAATGTAATATTTATTTTGGTTTAGGATTTGATTTCTTCAAGGAGAATTTAACTTCCATTAGAGCTTGAGAAATTTAAAAAATATTACTGTGTTAAAGAATTGCATATAAATAAAATTTATACTAAAACGGTGGTAATGAAATATAAGTATATAGAGAATACGATGTTAAGGACTCTAATTCTTTAATGGGAAATTTATGATATTTATAAAGATAAGTAAACCTAGATTAATATAGCTTATTTGCATTGCTACCCTAAATTTAGTTTGGTTGAAGTAGAATATAGTTTTCTTTATGGATAAATATCAAAACTATACATGAACTTTGATTCAATGTGTAAATCATACAGGAACTTTGATTTGAGCGATTCTATTCATAAAATTTAGTTTGATTCAACTTTTATAAATCATTAACAACATTATCGAATTAATACCATTTTACATTGATAGGTTACATATACAAACAATTATATTAATTAAATATGAAAATAATTGTACGTATTCATTTTTTTAAAATATGTACAATTGAATCAAAATTAAAGTTTCATGTATACATATGCACCATGATTCAAGTTTTATGTGTATAACTACATAAAATAAAAATTCATGTATCAAATTACACATTAGACCAAAGTTCATGTATAAAATTAATATTTATTCATTTTCTCTTCACTTGCATGTTTGGAAAATCTTAATTAGATTCCCTAATTATTGGATTTATTAATTTTATTCCTATTGGGGATCGACCCAATTAAGCAACGAATAAGTAAAAATAGCGGAAGAAATTGAGAAATTAACACACAAATTTAACGTGGAAAATCCCTCCAAAGAGGATAAAAAACCACTGGCAAAGATAATTTCACTATAATGGCAAAAGAACGAAGAGTACAAAAGATGGAGACAAAAACTAAACCCCAAAAACTCGAAAACAAATAACCTTCAAAACGTAAACACAATATTCTCTAAAATTGTTATGAGTTCTAATCTCTAATGGGTTGTATTTTCTAAGGTTGTAAAAAAGCATATTTATAGGCTAAATTCATAGGTCAAATAATAAAAAAATAATCTGGACTAATCAAAATTTGATTGAAACAAATAAATAAAGTTTAACTGGAAGATTATTTCTCAAATTTTATTGAAATAAGAGTCATACTTAACAAATCTCCACCTTGACTCATATTTCCACAACGTCATCTTTGCCAAAGCTCGCCACGTGCCTATCTTGAACTATGCAAGGAATTAACTGAGTCGAATCTGTGCTTAGAAGCTAGAAGACTTCTAGCCTTCGACTTGTACACTGCAAAATTAAAATTAACCCGGGTCTGATTTTCACAAACATAGTGCCCTAACTTTTCAAAACCTACATCCAAAAGAGAACCTCTCTTCAACGAAATGGTCATACATTTTTCCCTCCTATGATTAAGTTGCCTACACTCCAAACGAGTTGACTTCGACTTTGTAACGGATGAGGGACGTCAGATTTCATCGATCACTATAGAACCTTTCAGAATATAAAGACTGTCGGTTCTTTTACCTTTTAACAAAACGAGAGTTCCACAAGGTACCTTAATGTCGCTCGACTCGATGTTGATTATACATCCTTTCGAGTCTAAAATACTCAAGGAGATGAAATTCTTTCGTAAATCAGGTACATACCTGGCATCTTAATTTTAACAGTACCAATACCAATTAACTTACTAGATGAATCGTTTTCCATGCGCACAACCCCACCTTCAACCGAACTGTATGTAGAGAACCATTCTCTATTGGGACACATGTGGAAAGAACATCCCATACTAGGATCCACTCAGACGTAAGCTCGGAGCTTTCGCTCGTTGACGCTAACAGGAAATCATCACCGCTTTCGTCGGCCAAATTAGCACCAGCTACATCTTCCTCGTTACTCTCAGTAATACTTTTATTTCGTAATTTATAACAATCTACTTTGACGTGACCTAACTTCTTACAATAGCGACACCCTTTGTCTCGCTTCTTTGACACTACCAAAACAGAAGCTTGCCTATCTACCTTGCTATCCAAACTAATTTCATTGTCGAGTTTGTCTCTACTCAACAAATGACACTTCACATCTTCAAACTAGAGTTTGTCTCTGCCATAAATTAGGGCCTCCCTGAAAGACTTGTATGAAAGGGGTAAAGAACACAATAATAGCATAGTCTAATCTTCATCATCAATCTGAACCTCAACATTCTTTAAATCAATTAAAAGAATAATGAATTGACTGATGTGATCTCTAAGAATCTCACATTCATTCATGCGAAACGTAAATAGACATTGTTTCAAAACTAAACAGTTAGCTAGAGACTTAGTCACATAAAAAGTTTCTAACCTTTTCCACAAGGCGGATGAGGTCTTCTCCATCAATACCTCCTACAATATCGTATTCGCGAGGCACAATTGGTTTGCAGATAAGGCCTTTTCATCAAGTTCTTCCCATTCTATTTGATTTAGGTTATCAGGCTTTTTCCTGATAACAACATCTTTCAAGCTGGTTTGAACTAGAATTGCCATCATCCTAACTTACCACAGATTCAAATTGGTGACACCATCGAACTTCTCAATTTCAAACCTTGTTGCTGCCATCTCTGAACGGGCTAATCTACAAAAATTGAACTAGCTTTGATACCACTTATTGGGGATTGACCCGATTACGTAACCAACAAGTAAAAATAGCGAAAGAATTTGAGAAATTGAACACACAAATTTAACATGGAAAAACCTCTCCAAAGAGGATAAAAAATCACGGGTAAAGATAATTTTACTATAATGACAAAAGAACGAAGAGTACAAAAGATGGAGATAAAAACTAAAGTTTGAAAATAAAAAACCCTCAAAATGTAAACACAAAATTCTCTAAAAGTGTTATGAGTTCTAATCTTTAATAGGTGAAAGAGCCTATTCATAGGCTAAATTCATAGGTCAAATAATAATAAAATAATCTAGACTAATCAGAGTTTGATTGAAACAAATAAACAGAGTTTAACTGGAAGATTATTTCTCAAATTTGACTGGAATAGGAGTCATACTTAACAATTCTAATCAAAAGACCATATTTTAATTTGTATTTGGTTTGGTATTTCCATTATTATTGGAGGTAATAATTTTATTACTATCAAAAGATCATATTTAATTTTGATTTGTTAGTGATTTGGTGTTGTAAAAGGAATTCATGCATTATTTCCATATTAAATTCTTACACGGTAGTCGATTGAGTTTTAACTCAGTTGATATTGACATTGTTGCTAATGCAAGAAGACTTGGGTTTGAGCATGCTCAAGCGCGTTTATACTCCTATTTAAGGGTTGGGATGGGTTATGCATAATTCTAGACATTGTATCAACTTAAAAACTTTCAAATACTTTCACAATTAAATTAGATATTCCAAAAAAAATATAAAAATTGAAACAACCCATTTTTTAGTGGTGTCAAAAATAGTGGTGTAACAACCCAGTTTAGACCCTAGTCGGAATAGTGGTTTTGAGACCACAAGTTTGAGGTCAAAAATATTTTAATATTACTTTTAGTATTTACAGTATGTGATTAAGCATGTGTAAAAATTCTGTGTGAAAATTTTATCGTTTGTGTGCCGAATTGTGAAAAATGATTAAATCGCATAAAATGCAAAAATTGTGTGCTAGTTGTTAAAGTGTTTAATTGGAATGGCTTCTTAAATGAAAGGTCCTTATGTTGATAATAGACCACTGATAGTGGGAATGGACATAAATGGTCTAATATTTGATGGTTAATTGGTTTATTAATTAAGCGTAAAATGGTAAAATATGTATTAATGTATATTAAGTAAAACCAAAATGATTTTTATGTTCATCTTTTACATCTCTTCACCGAAAATTGAAAGAAAGGTAGGGCTTGGAACCTGTAACATTTCGGCACACTTTTGGTTTGATTAAGGTATGGTTTTAGCTCAGTTTTTGATGATTTCTATGTTTTTGTGATCGTTGTTTAGCATACTATTAAGCCCATGTCTTAATTTTAAATTTTGACGAATATTTTGAGATATGCCATTGATGATTATATGAGTTTAATGTTGTTAGTTGATGAATTATGGAAGCTTGATATGAGATTAACATATTTTGTCTTTGAATTTTTGATGAATTTGAGTATTATGGGATAAATTATGAAAATGAGAAATTGAAAGACTAAAATGTGAAATAAATGAAATATGCGGGCTTGTATGAGCTAGGGGAAAATTCGGCTAGGCATTAGTATAATGAAATTATGGGTATTTTGTGATTTTATGAAATAGGGACTAAAATGTCAAAATGTGCAAATGTGAGGGCTATTTTGTAAACTGCTCAAAATATGTGTTTTTGGATTAAATTGATTGATTTGGTGAATGAATGAGTTAAATTTGAATATGTATAGATCAAGAAAAGAGAAATTTAGACTAAGATCGAGGCAAAGATAAAATGCTCGATTGATCGACTAGTGTTGTTATTTCTACGTCTCAGGTAAGTTCGTGTATAATACAAACTGCTTAAACAATGTTCATTTGTTATGAAATTAATAGAAATTTGATTGTTGAACTAGAAATGTGATAGGTGAATTCAGAGAAATGTAGCACTATGTGTGCGAAAGTATAATGGTTACTACGATGAATTGCACTAAGTGTGCGAGAGAAAGAAAGCATCGACTATATTAGTTGGCACTGTGTGTGCGATATCGAGTCAAATTCGGTTTAATGTTAAGGCACTATGTAACAGCCCAATTATAACCCTAATCGGAACGGTGGTTTCGGAACCACGAATCCAATCTAGAACGAATAATTTTATTATTCCCTTTATAATTGCTAATTATTTTATTATTTTTGTTTTATCGTATGTTCGTGATTAATAATTATGTTCGAATGTGTGTGCTAGAATTTTTTTTTTTTTGGGTATTTTATATCCTAGGCGAAAATGTTAGTAAGGACTTGGTTGCATAGATATGAGATCATTGATTTTGGTTGAATTTAGGACTTAATTGAATTGGCCATCTCTTGGTTAGTCTTTGCATGACAATTTGGCCATCATGAATAATGGAGTGGGCGGCAACCAAGTTAAATGAGTGTTAAAGATTATTTTTAATTTTTTTAGGAGTTAGTGGGGTAATAAAATATGGTTGAATATTAATAAAATAAGGAAAACATTTGTTTCATCTCTTTCTTCTCCATCTTCTTGGCCGAACCATCAAGAAAGGAGAAAGCTTAACTCTCCATCTTCATTTAGCTTGCATGTCTTATTAAGGTAAGCTTTTAAGCTAGATTTTTATAAATTCTTGCATTTTTTAATTAAGTTTTCCTAAGTACTATCAAGCCCATATGAAAATGTTTGAGTAGTAATGCATATTAAGATTCGGCCATGGATGAAAGGTCTTACTTGGTTGAGTTGATGGTGAAATGTTACACATGTATTGAGATTAATACGTTTTGAATAAGATAATTTGGATAATTGTAGTAGGATGACTTAGATCATGAAAATTTATTTTGTGGAGGAGTAAAATTGCTAAATATGTGTTTAAAAGCAAAGTGTCTAGAATAGGAAATTTTGATAGAATTGGAAAAATTAGAAATTTCAAGTTAAATAATTAGTATGGACTTATATGGTCATTAGGTAGGTTCGGCTATGAGGAAGGTATGTGTAATTATGTGTAAAATTGGGAGAAATTTTATGTTTGGACTAAACCGAGTATTATATGGAACTTTAATGAGCTAGGGAACAATTGGCCTTAACTCATTAGTGAATAAATTGACATGATTTCGAATGATTATAAACTTTGTATATATTTGTGTAATATGTGAAATATCAAGGACGAATTGATAATTTGTCCCTTATTCGTTTATGGCTAAATCGAGTAGAAAAGTATTGAATGAGCTCAAATTTAAATTTGTTTAGATCAAGTTCCTAAGGAAAAAGGGTTGGATAAAGGAAAAGCGAGGTTGAACGAGTGATCGAGAAGTTTATTCATTCCATCTAAGGGAAGATTTAAGAAACCGAGTTGAATTGAATCTTATATTACAATGCAACTTCTTCTATTAAAAGATAAGTATGTCATGTATATGTATAATGTTTGAATGTGTTATGAAATTGGATTAATTTTGGCCGAATGTAAGGTTATTATTAGCTTGAACCGAATTGCTAGAAAAAGGCATGAACTAGTTAATTATGAAATTGAGTGTGGAAATATTAAGTTCGAATTTGATCGATCTCAATTGGATTGTGTAAATGCTTGATAAATAGATGGCTGAATGTGATATAGCTTGAGATAGAGAACATTTAATTTATATTTTATTGTAAGTCATTACACGTGATACAGTAGAGTGATATTTCAATTACTTGTGAATGATATGCTAAGAGGAATATTAGTAACGACTCTTAGTGAGCGATACGTTACGAGGAATGTTATAACGGCTCTTAGTGAGCGATACGTTACGAGGAATATTAGTAACGGCTCTTTGTGAGCGACACGTTACAAGGAATGTTAGTAACGGCTCTTAGTGAGTGATACGTTATGAGGGATGTAAGTAACGGCTCTCTATGAGCGATACATTACTAAATCTTCTTTTTCTTCAACAAATGTGTTAATATGAAGTTTGATAAGAGATTTCTATTGATAATAAATTTAAGCAAAACGAAAGGTACGGGTGTAATCTCAATAGTTGTGTGCAATGGCTAAACAAAAAGGTAAGTAAACGTGAGGTACGTACTATACTTATTGCCTTGGAATTTTGGTAACTTGGAATGTGAGTATGAGTTTCAATAAGTAGAAGATTCATATATTTACTATACTGTATAGACTGAAGGTATACTGAAATAAGTATAAGTGTTTATATATATATACATATTGCCTTGAAGTTTACTGTGGAAAATTGGGTAATTCAGTGAGGACATGATGAATGCAAAATTGTGAATAAACTTAGATATGTGTATGAGTTGTTTAAATCTTACTAAACTGTAAAAGCTTACTTGTTTCTCGGTTGTTTTGCATTGTAGATTTCTTTTTGGATGCTTGGCTCGTACCTGGGATCATTTTGGAAGCTCATCACACAATCACCGATCTTGGTATCTCTTTAAATACGAGACTTTTGAGAATTATGTCATTTTTGAGATGTTTTCAACGTTGTGTATACTTATAATGCCATGCGAAAATGGCTATGCTTATGTGTTTAAGTATAGTTTGGTCATGTTCAAATTTATTTTCATTATCACGTATGCTTGAATTTAATATAAGCTTACTTTGAAAGTTTATTCAATACTATGTTATGTGTGATAGTTGAGTACACCAACTGAAATTTTAAATATGGTTAAAATGCAATTTGGTTGAAAGTTGTCTATATGCTATTAGTATGTGTATAACATGAAATGTTAGTCATGGTGTTAAAGATGTGAATGACATAAATTGAAATTTGTGCAGGTATATACTATAGGTGATATAATAAAGAGTAAAACTGAGGTGTATTCATGGTAGACATTCGGCAATGTCTTAGTTTTGTTTTACTATTAAATTACCTCATCGAGTAATGTTAGATGTTCGACTATGTTTTACGAATGGCTTAATTGGTGATTCAATAATTAGTTAAGTTGTATTCATGAAGTATATATTTATTCATAAGTATATTGAAAAATGCCGAATTTGATAAGAAATTACGAAATGAATGAATTGTTTTGGATCTTATGATTGTAGTTGGAAAGATTGTAGAATGAGTATATTGGTTAATTGTTTTATTTGTATTGTGTAAATAAATGATTTGGTATTAGAAAGGGTATATGTCTAATAATGATTTGAAGATGAAGGTTGGGTTGAGTGTCATATAATTATTCGGCCATTGCATTATACATGGCTACTCGAATAGTGACTTGCTTAATGAGTGTAAGTAGACATTAGGTAAGGTGAATGAATATTTTGCATGATATGCATGTTGATGAGTTGGGATTAGATGGAATATACATTTTATTTATGATAGTAAGAAATGGAATGCATTTTACCAAACATTAATGCTGATGGTAATGAATTGATTTGTGTTTGGATTAGTAATGCCTAACCCTAATCCGGCGACGGATACGGTTTAGGGGTGTTACATTTGATTGGTATCAGAGCTATGGTTTAGTCGATTCTCGGACTAACGTAGCGCGTGTGAGACTAGCCATACATGCCATGGTTATAATGTGATAGTGTGATGACTTCTAACGGTGAGATGTGTTTATTTCTTTCTTATAGTAATGGATCCCAATTCTGAGCGAGCCATAGCTGATGATGTCGAGAGTGTAGCGCAAGGGACTACGCCCGAAGAATCTCGACCGGCTGCGAGCAATCTTGATGAGGGGGCTAGAAATGCCTTCTATAGTATGATGAACGATTGGTTCAGTCATTTTATACAAACCAATCCGGCTGTTCAGCCACCCCAAAATCTAAGTGTACCCCCTGTAGTACTGGTGGTACCTCCTGTCGTCAACCCTGAAAGAGTAACCAAACCTCCTGTTGATCGCATCAGGAAGCACGGAGCTCAGGAATTTAGAGCTGAGGATGATGATGATGCTGAGAGAGCTGAACTTTGGCTCGATAACACTGTTCGTGTTTTCTACGAACTGTCCTACACACCCGATGAGTGTTTGAAGTGTGCCATATCCTTGTTACGGGATTCTGCCTATTATTGGTGGAATACGCTTGTGTCGGTCGTCCCGAAAGAAAGGGTTACTTGGGACTTCTTCCAAACAGAATTCCGTAAGAAGTATATAAGCCAGCGCTTTATTGACTCTAAGCGTAAAGAATTTCTCGAGCTCAAACAGGGTCGTATAACCGTATCCGAATATGAGCGTAAGTTTGTGCGACTCTGCCGCTACGCTCGCGAGTGTGTTTCGACAGAGGCTGTTATGTGCCGGAGATTTGAAGGCGGATTAAATGAAGATATAAAGCTACTGTTGGCATTCTTGAAATTAACGAGTTCGTCGTGTTAGTTGAAAGAGCTTGTAAAGCGGAAGAACTGGGGAAAGAAAAATAAAAAGTTGAGCTAGAATCCAGAGAGTTCCGGAAGAGATCGGCGGGTAAACATTCACAGATGATAACAAAGAAGTTCAAGAATGATGGTAGCCGGTCCAAGCCCAACACCGGGATATCTATACGAGAACGACCACTAGTGAGTTCTCGGGCTACGTCAGTTGCTAGTGTTGATAATGAGAGATCGAGTAAACCTGAGTGTCAGCAGTGTGGCAGACGGCATTTCGGGGAATGTTGGGGTAAATCCATTGCTCGCAATTGTTACAAGTGTGGGTCGCAGGACCATTTCATTCGGGACTACCCGGAGACTACTAGAAAGGGTACTGCTCAGAGTGCAAGGCCTAGCGGCACTACAACTCGAGGCAGATCATCTCGTTTTGGGGGAAGTAGGAGTGGTGCACAGAGAGGGACTACAGATTGTAACGACCCGAAATCCGTGGGCACCAGAAAAAAAAAATGTGTTATCGGGCCTCTGTCTTAGTAAATCGAGTTAGTAAATAATCATTAGGAGTAATTATGAGTCTAGTAGTGTGCTTAATTAGATTTTTATTTAGTGAATTTAGCTTAATTGAGAGTAATTAGGAAAAAGGATCAAATTGAATAAGGAGTAAAAGTCTAATTGTAGATTAAAAGAAAATAAAAAGGACCAAAATGGCAATTATGCCATTTAGCATAAGTTGAGGCGGCATAAGCTTAAAAAAAATCTGAGATTTTATGTGTTAAAATATATTATTAAATAATTATATTAATATAATATTATATTATATAATAAAGTAAATAGTAAATGAAATAATAAAAAAAAAGAAACAAAGAAGAACAGAAAAGAACAGAGAGCATACGAAACAAGCAGGAAAGAAAGAAGAAAAAGAAGGAAAAAGGAAAAACTAAAGATTCAAGGTTTTAAACTTTAAAAGCTAAAAAGGAACTCGATGCATCAACCCATAAAGGAAAGGAGAAGGTTACCGAGGAATGATCAAGCAAATTCGGGTTTGTATTACTATAATTCAAGCTATTTATTTATTCATTAAATATTAGATTAATTTATGGATATGGTAAGTAAATTATAAGGTAAGTGTTTTTATTGAATTGAATGGAAATTGAGTTGAATGATGAATATGTATTGAAATTGAATTGTATGTGGTTTGAAATGGAAAAGTGTAATTAATATTGAAATTGAATTTATTATGAAAATGAAAATGAAATTGAGAACTGAAATACCCTATTAACTAGTCGGGCTGAGTCGGATATAATTGGCATGCCATAGGACATGGAAGAGTACGGGATTTTGCCGGCTTACTGATCAGGCACTTACGTGCCGACTACTGTTACTGTTACTGTTACCGATTCGACACTTTGTGTGTCGTATACTGTTACTGTTACCGTTACAGGTTCAGCACTTTGTGTGTTGAATACTGATATTGTTACTGTTACCGATTCGACACTTTGTGTGTCGTATACTGTTACCGTTAAGGCACATTGTGCCGTACTGGAGTGTTGGGTTGGAATCCGTGTATCCGTTAAGGTCCGAGTCTGTTAATAGGGGTAAATAAGGAAAAGGTTAAATTGAATAAAATGAAATGGTTGAGCCATTGAAAGAAATGCGAAAATAGAACATGAACTGAAAAATGTGATTGGAATATGAGTATGAAAATGGAAAGTATGAACCATTGGTTCAAGAAATGGATAGTAGCTTAACCTGATTGTGTATTGTTTCAATTGTTGAATAGCAAAAATTGAAATTGTATGAATATATTGGGAATGACAAACTTATGTTGAATTGGTTTAGTAAAATTAAAGTTATATGATTTAATGATATGATTATTATGTTTATAATTTGAATTATGGTAATACCACTGAGTATATGTATACTCAGCGTACGGTTGCTTCCGTGCGCAGGTTGTAGAAGTCAAATACTGAACCAGTATCCGAAGCCAGACCCGACTTCAGCAAACCTTTGGTGATGTATATTTCCTTTTCATAATGTGGCATGTACGTAGGTTGTGTATAAATGTTATTATGTTTTGAATGTAAATGGTTAAAAATGTTAGTATTACAAGTTTAAGAATTATAATGAAAGGAGTATATTTATTTTAATCTAACTAATATTTTGATAAATTTAAGTTGATATTATATTGATTGAGTTTGATTAGAAGGTATTTAGAATAGAAAATGAATTTATCAAATGAATTGGTTAAATTGGTTTTTATTGAAATGAATACGATTTATTTTACAGGGGGTTTTATATATTAATAAGCAGAAATGCTGCCGAAATTTATATTAAACAAAATTTATATTTGCAAATTGTCTGATATGTCCGTTAATGCCTCGTAACCCTGTTCCGGCGATGGTTCGGGGTTAGGGGTGTTACAACAGATGCAATTGTTCGATTAGATACTCGTGTACCGGCTAGGGCGTACGCCATTCATGCTAGAGAGGAGGGCTCATCCCTGGATGTCATTACCGGTATTTTCACCCTCTTTGATTCTAATGTAACTGCTTTGATTGACCCCGGATCAACCCATTCATATGTGTGCGAAACTTTAGTATCCAGTAAGACTCTACCTGTTGAGTCTACTGAGTTTGTGATTCGGGTTTCAAACCCTCTGGGTCGGTGGGTATTAGTTGATAAAGTGTACAAGAATTGCCCCTTAATGATTCGAGACTCGTGTTTTTCGGCTGATTTGATGTTGTTACCATTTGATGAGTTCGATATTATCCTCGGTATGGATTGGTTAACCCTGCACGATGCGATAGTAAATTGCAGACAAAAGACCATTGATTTGAGGTGCCAGAATAACGAGGTACTTCGGATTGAATCTGCGGATTTAAGTGGGTTACCGACTGTGATATCATCAATGTTGGCTCGGCAGTATTTGAGAAAGGGTTGTGCAGTTTATCTTGCGTATGTGATTGACAGCAGAGTATCAGAAAAGAAGATTGAATTTGTTCCAGTTGTTTATGAATATTTGGACGTGTTTCTGGAGGAATTGTCGGGATTACCACTTGTTCGTGAAGTGGAGTTTGGGATCGAATTAGTGCCAAGAACCACCCCAATTTCGATAGCTCCGTACAGAATGGCACCGACTGAGTTAAAAGAATTGGAAGCTCAGTTGCAAGAATTGATGGATAAAGGCTTCGCCAGACCGAGTTTCTCTCCCTGGGGTGCACCGTATTATTTGTGAAAAAGAAAGATGGAACCTTAAGAATGTGCATTGACTATCAACAGCTCAATAAGGTGACGGTAAAGAACAAATACTCGTTGCCACGTATTGACGATTTATTCGATCAACTCAAAGGAGCTTCAATGTTCTCCAAAATTGATTTGAGATCGGGATATTATCAACTACGGGTTAGAGAATTGGATATACCAATGACTGCTTTTCGGACGAGATATGGTCATTATGAATTTTCGGTGATGTCGTTTGGGCTCACTAATGCCCCTGCAGTTTTTATGGACCAATGAATCGGGTATTTAGACCGTATTTAGACCGGTTTGTGGTTGTATTCATAGATGACACACTGATCTACTACCGTGACGAAACCGAACATGTTGAGCATTTGAAGTTAGTGTTGCAGATTTTACGGGATAATAAGTTATTCGCGAAATTTAGTAAATGTGAGTTTTGGTTAAAAGAAGTCAGCTTTTTGGGACATGTCATTTCAGCATCGGGTATTCGAGTTGACCCGAGTAAAGTTTCAGCTATACTTGATTGGAAACCTCTGCGGAATGTTTCTGAGGTTCGTAGCTTTTTGGGGCTCGCCGGATATTGTAAACGCTTTGTGAAAGGGTTTTCTATGATAGCATCCCCGATGACAAAACTACTACAGAAGGATGTGAAATTTGAGTGGTCAGAAAGGTGTCAGAAGAGTTTTAATCAACTAAAGACCTTGTTAACGGAAGCTCCGGTACTCGTTCAGCCAGAGTCGGGTAAAGAGTTCATTATTTTTAGTGATGCATCTTTAAATGGGCTCGGTTGTATATTGATGCAGGAGGGTCAAGTCGTAGCCTATGCCTCGAGACAGTTGAAACCGCACGAGAGGAATTATCCGACACAAGACCTTGAGTTAGCAGCTATAGTCTTTGCTTTGAAAATATGGCGTCACTATCTTTTCGGCGAGAGATGTCACGTCTATTCAGATCATACGAGTCTAAAGTATTTAATGACTCAAAAGGATCTGAATTTGAGACAGCGATGATGGTTAGAATTATTGAAAGACTATGAACATCCAAAATTATTATTATTATTATTATTATTATTATTATTATTATTATTAGCTAATGATGATTAAATAATTAATTGATGATTAAACAAAGCCATTTTAAAATGCCTAGTGCATGGACGGCTTGGAGGCTTAGCTAATGATGGAATAAATTATTAATGAACATGTGGGTGCATAAGATGGATGAACGGCGTGCTTGTGGAATGATTAAACAATTGAAGAAAGAAGCATAAAACAAGAACTTTGTCTTTTTGTGAACAAATTGGACGGCTAGTGGAAATGAAATAAACAATTGAAAGATTCTTAATTGAAGATGAATGTGCGTGTGGGTGCATAGGGTAGACGCATGCGTGAAAGGCATAAGATGGAAAAACATGTTTGTTGGTAGATTAAACAAATGTGAAAATTAAAAAAGTGCAAATGGGTGGGTATGAAGGCATGGACGGCAATATGGAGGCATGTGGTGATAAACAAAAAACTTTGGAATGAGCATGATTTTTTGGGGTGAATAAAAAACTTAGTGGGAGCTATAAACAAATGAAATATGCATGTGTAGTGGAGACCATAGTGGACGGCAAAGGGGTAGTGCTTGAAGGATGAGATTTTATTTAAATTGAAATGATGAAAACATGCAAATAAGACACCATGAAAGTGGACGGCCACACCTAAATTAGGCCATGTGCACATAGAGCAAATGGTTGAAATTAAAATATGCAAAGCATGGTACAAAGGAGCATGGGCCGAATTCTCTCCTAGGCATATGGCTTGGAATAAAGAAAGTTGACGTTTGAATGGCTTGGGAGGTCAACCAATTTGACAGCACACACAAGGAAAACATTGCATGAATTAAATAATGCATGAAGTGGAAGCTTGGATGGCATGCTTGTTGAATAAATAAGTATTTGGGTGAGTAGTGCATAAATGGTACAAGCACTTGATTAATCAACATGATTATCTTAGTGGAGCAAAACGGCACATCAACCTGAAGGAGTAATAATGTGAAATTTGATTTCTTGGTTGACACCTAGCATGGACGGCCACATTTTAAATAATTTTTTAATTTCCTTTAATTTGTTTGAGACATTGGGCTACCGAAATTCTCCTAGTCTTCTTCCAATTTTCTTTTTCCTTCTCTCAGCCACAATTCCCTTGTAGCTGAATATCCCATCTCCTCAAAAAGCCATAGCTAAAACTTATTCATGCTCTTTGGCCGAAACTTGAAGGAGGAAGTCTTCGGGATTCAAAGCAATCAAGGTTTTGCGACATCTTCATAGCCACAGGATTAATTTCGGGATTTGGATTAGTAAGGTAAGTGACTAAGAATATTCGGCCAAGGCCCTATTTGTTGATTAAGATCTATTTCTTATTTTCCAAAAGCCGAAAAACTAACCTATTTATTAATTTAATGTTTGGCCGAATGCAAGAAGGGATACAACAAAGTTTCGGGACTTGATTCTTAAGTCAATCGACAACAAGGTAGGTTTTAAGTGTACAAATCCTACTGGGAGTTGGTTTTATAGCCGAATAGGCTTTTACAAAAGATACTAAGTGTGGCCGAATGTAGGGACTAAGGATCTAAGGTTTTAGATCGGGTTTTCGGGACTTGGATTAAAAGCTTTAAATAAATCAGGTGTGTACCCCACACTAAAATCCTAATCGATTTAAGGTTATGTTTTAATATATAAGTGTTTATAAGAATGTGAAAAATATGGTTAAGGTACCATGCTATGGTACAAAGTACTAAGGTATGTTTCCTACTCCTACTAGGATTATGAATATATGTTATATTTAACATGTGAAAAGTGATAAGAATGTGAATTAAGGCATGATATGCATGATAGGTGTGAAATGGGGCATTCGGGTTATATGAAAAAGGGGAAGTGAATGTGGTGATCTAAGACCACGATATCTGAATGTGGTGACTTCGGTCACAATTATTTAATCTGGTGGCTATGCCACGAATTTTATAAGGGCGATGAGCACGTCGACTGCAGCGACTGCCTTCGATGGTGTGTAGCGGATGGAGGGTTGACTTAGTAGTCCCCACGGTGTGCCGGTTGGTACGGGTGATGTGTAGCGGTTGGTAACTAGGCTTGGGCTTGGGAATGCATCATTAATTGTATATTTTGATATTAATGTGTATGACTTGATATGCTTGAATCTATTTGGACTTAGTGTTGGTTATACACACTGAGTCTATTTGACTCACCCCGTTGTGGGAAAATTTTTCAGGTGACGATCAGTGATGGACCGGGTCGGCAGGAGCTTAGTGGTGGCCATGTTCGACTAAGACTTTATTTTAATTCGGACTTTTTATATTTTAAGTATCTTGGGTTTATTTTGGGTATTATTTGATGTAACAAGGCCATAGTATGAGACTGATTATGCATGCATTTTAATTACTTCATTATGTTTCGAAATTTTTTTTTATCAATTTAAAGTTCAAGAAATTTTCTTAATAATAAATGAAAAATGTTTTGACACCTAAATACAAATGATTTTCAATTTAATTAACAAACTCTAAAGACTCGACTTTTACCGGTAACTTATGGTTTCAAAATATAACCATGAAGTTTTAACAAAACAAAATCTTTGAAAATAACTATGTTTTCAATTTGAACCCAAATCAACTTTTCTCTAAAATCACTAAAAGTTTTCCAAAGAAACAAGCAAATTTGAACCGTTTTTACTCGAGGAACATACCAGATCTGGTCGAGACTTGTGGGCCGGGTTTGGGGTGTTTCAGCTTGGTATCAGAGCCCGATTTTTAAACTCTCGGCCTTGGGGATAAGGCCCAAAATGTTTTCAAAGGTTAAGCCCAAAAGAATTTGCGAAATTTTTAAGCAGGTTTTCTAGCATGGCACCTAAGTCTCCGACCCGAAGTCCACCAGGTAAGTACCCCTATCCTTTGTGTGATTTATATTGTGAACTTTAGAAGGGTAGAAATGGAATGGAACGTAGGACTAGGTTACCCCCAAATTTCATAAGACTTTAAATGTCTAATTAAACAAACTTGTGTCTAAGTCGCCGAGTTAGGGTGTGGCAACCATTGTGCCCACGTCTAGGATTGGTATTCGATGGGAGCTTGGTACTTAAGCAGTCCGCATGACTCACCTTCTCTCCACTTGAATCCTACCTGGTGTGTAGCTTCGGTTCACCCTAACCAAGAGGACTTATTCATAGGCTAAACTCAAAAAAAAAAACCTAATTACCCTTTTGATTTATAAAATCTATTCTATAAAATTTTTCGGAAATATTCTTGATTTATGAAAATTACTAAAATACCCCTATTTGCAAAACTACGAAAATACCCTTGATTTAAAAAAAAATTTACCATATTACCCGGTTTCAATAAAATTTTCTTATTTTGTAAAAGTATCCAAAAACCCTATTTTGTGAAGATTCAAAAATACCCTGATCTAAAAATTTACGTAATTACCCTTGGTTTACCAAATTACCAAAATGACCCTGCTTTCCGAAATCTTGCCATACCTTTGATTTGGAAAATATTTCTTTCAAAAAAAAATAATACCCATGAGTTTGGAAAATGTTGAAATGACTTTTGTAATTTTCAAATTGACCCCAATTTATTACCAAAATACCCCTGTAGGACAAATGACGAAAATACCCTTGTGTTAGGAACGGACAGAATTGTCCGAAGAGTGAATGTGTATGGGAGATACTATGGAATGGATGTGCTTTTCTGTGAATCGGGATGAAAAACTTGAAATTTTGAATGATCGAAAGAATTCCTATTAAGCTTCTTTCATAAAACTCTTCGTGAATAATCAGTGGAATAAAAGCTAATTCAAAAAAATTTCTTAATCAGATTAAAGCGCAATCGTTAGAAATGAGTTCTAGAGGACGTGGTCGTCGTGGACGTGGTCGAGGAAGAATGACTGTGTCGGAACCCGCTAGATTGGGTCATGGGTCTGACAATGAGGTACCACCGCCACCACCCCCACCAGCTGTTGGTGTTGAGCAGCAAGATCAGATGGGAGATGATGCTGTGTCGCAGGCTGTGCTGCGAGTTTTGGAAATAGTGGCTGGCGCAAGTGGAAATATGGGGGCTCAGAAATCTGTACCCGAGCGACTTCGAGCCAACGGAGCTGAAGTATTCCGTGGCGTATCTGGTGTGGCACCCAGTACAGCTGAGTATTGGTTGGAGGCGACGGAACGAATTATGGATGAGTTGGATTTGACCCCTAAGGAGAAACTAAAAAGAATTGTGGCACTGCTACGCGATGAAGCGTATCAATGGTGGCTCACAGTTCGGGATGGTGCCACAACTGAGGATCTTAATTGGGAATACGTTAAGGCGGCATATCAGAAGAAGTATGTCGGCACGCGTTACGCTGATACGCAGAGGAAGGCATTTCTGGGGCTGGTTCAAGGGAACAAGTCTGTGGCAGAATATGAGGCTGAATTTCTGAGATTGAGCCAGTATGCTCGAGGAGTAGTAGCTACTGAACATGAAAGATGTGTCCGATTTGAGGACGGACTAAGGGATGACCTGAGGTTGTTAGTCGCTCCACATCAAGAGCGAGAGTTTTCTGCGTTGGTAGAGAAAGCTAAGATAGCTGAGGGGATTAAGGACTCTGCGAGACAGAACATGGACCGGAATAAGCAGAAAAGAGGATTTGGGCCGTCAGGATCGTCGGGGAATGCTCAGAAAAGGTTTAGAGTTGATGGGCCGCGAGGTCAGCAAGCTGGTACAGGAGGGCAATATCGTACTTGTGATCAGTGTGGGAAGAAACACTTAGGAGAGTGTTGGAAAAAGACTAGAGGATGCTTTAAGTGTGGGTCCAAGGACCATATGATTAAGGATTGTCCTAAGAGGCCGGATGGGAATCAACCAGTAACTCAGAATGTTAATCAGGCTGGTAGAGGTGGACAGCAGCCTCACCAAGGTCGTGGTTCGAATGGCCGAGGTAATGGCACTGGTAGAGGACGTGGAACACCTGGCAGAGGTGCTAATAATAATACTGAGGCAAGGCAACCGGGTTTGGTTTATGCAGTTCACCGGAAGGAAGATGGAGACGCGCCGGACGTCATAACCGGTACGTTCCTTATTTTTGGCAAGCCCTATTTTGCTCTGATTGATGTGGGCTCGACCCATTCGTATGTTGCATGTAGAGTAGTTGAGACTCTAGACATAGCCTCTGAACTTTCTGATAGGGAGATGACTGTAGTAAGCCCACTAGGTCAAACTGTAGTGGTGAATAAGATCTTCCGAAGTGTACCCCTAGAAATCCAAGGCGTAGTATTTTCTGCCGACTTGATGGAACTTCCCTTCGGAGAGTTCGATCTCATACTTGGAATGGATTGGCTAGTAGACCATCGGGCTATTTTGGATTGTGCAGCTAAGAGAATGGAGTTAAGGACGCCGGAGGATGAGGCAGTAGTTATGATAGGGGAAAGAAGAAATTACTTGTCTAACGTTGTTTCAGCATTAAAAGCTGATAAGATGGTTCGGAAAGGATGTAAGGCGTTCTTGGCCTTTGTTAGTGCATTGGATGCAAAAGAAGAAGGTGTTAGTGGAGTACGAACAGTAAAGGACTTTGTGGATGTCTTTCCAGAGGAATTACCTGGAATACCCCCGGATAGGGAGGTGGAGTTTGGAATTGACTTGCTACCTGGTACAACTCCTGTGTCAATTGCTCCGTATAGAATGGCGCCAAAGGAGTTGGTTGAGCTCAAGGCTCAAATTCAAGAGTTACTTGATCGTGGGTTTATCTGACCCAGTGTGTCTCCATGGGGAGCACCGGTCTTGTTTGTAAAAAAGAAGGACGGAACTATGCGTATGTGCATAGATTACCGTCAGTTGAATAAGTTGACCATCAAGAACAAGTACCCTTTGCCTAGGATTGACGACTTGTTCGATCAGCTTAAGGGGGCAGCAGTATTCTCGAAGATAGATCTAAGGTCTGGGTATCATCAGTTGAAGATGAAGGAGGCGGACATCCATAAGACAGCTTTTAGGACAAGATACGGCCATTATGAGTTTGTAGTAATGCCGTTTGGATTGACGAACGCCCCAGTCGCGTTCATGGATATGATGAATCGGGTTTTCCAACCCTACTTGGATCGGTTCGTTGTTGTGTTCATCGACGACATCCTGGTGTACTCCAAGTCAGAGGAGGAACATGATGAGCATCTCCGGATGGTGTTGCAAGTGTTAAGGGAGAAGAAGCTATATGCCAAATTCAGCAAGTGTGAATTTTGGCTTAAGGAGGTTGCGTTTTTAGGACATGTGGTGTCTGCAGAAGGAATAAGGGTGGATCCGAGGAAGATTGAGGCAGTGTTGAATTGGAAACCACCTAGGTCGGTGGTTGAGGTCCGCAGTTTCTTGGGATTGGCAGGCTACTATAGAAGATTCGTAGACGGGTTCTCACCAATAGCCGCACCTCTAACGAAGTTGTTGAGAAAGGAAGTACCTTTCGTATGGACGGATAAGCAACAGGAGAGTTTTGAGAAGCTTAAGAGGGTTTTGACTGAAGCTCCGGTTTTGATTCAGCCGGAGGCAGGAAAAGATTTCACGGTGTATTGTGACGCTTCTCATACGGGATTAGGATGTGTTTTGATGCAAGATGGGAAGGTAGTTGCTTATGCGTCTCGGCAATTAAGGCCACATGAGGTTAACTACCCAACTCATGATTTGGAATTGGCGGCAGTGGTCTTTGCTCTTAAGGTGTGGAGGCACTATCTTTATGGAGAAAAGTCAGTAATCTATACAGACCACAAGAGTCTTAAGTATTTGTTGACTCAGAAGGAGTTGAACCTGAGACAGTGAAGGTGGGTTGAACTACTGAAGGACTGCGATTGTTCGATAGAGTATCATCGGGCAAAGCGAATGTAGTGGCAGATGCCCTAAGTCGGAAGGTTGTGTCAGATCTGAGGGCGATGTTCGCACATCTGAGCTTGTATGATGATGGAAGTCTGCTAACAAAGCTGCAAGTTAAGCCGACGTGGTTGAATGAAGTGAAAGAGGGGCAGTTGGTTGATGAAGAATTAAATGCTAAGCTACAGCAAGTACGGAATGAGGAGATAGAGGATTATGGAATCAATGACGAGGGAGTATTGTGCTTCAAGGGTAAGGTCTGTATGCCTAAGGATCAGGAGTTAAGGCGAAGGATTCTTCAGGAGTCGCATAGTAGCCCTTATGCTATGCATCCTGGAGGCACTAAGTTGTACAGAGATTTAAGAGAATAGTTTTGGTGGCCTGGACTTAAGAGAGAAGTTACTGAATTTGTTGGCAAGTGTTTGACGTGTCAGCAAGTTAAGGCTGAACACCAAGTTCCGTCAGGATTACTTCAACCGATAATGATTCCGCAGTGGAAGTGGGAGAGAATTACCATGGACTTTGTTAGTGGGCTTCCCCTTACGCCTACTAAAAAGGACTCGTATGGGTAATAGTGGATCATTTGACAAAGTCCGCGCACTTTATTCCAGTGCGGGTTGACTATTCCTTGCAAAAGTTGGCAAAGTTGTATGTGGCGAAAATTGTAAGATTGCATGGTGTGCTGGTGTCAATCATCTCAGATAGGGACCCGAGGTTTACTTCTCGATTTTGGAAAGCTCTACATCAAGCTTTAGGCACCAAATTGGATTTCACTACGGCATTTCATCCCAGTCCGACGGGCAATCTGAACGAGTAATTCAAGTGTTGGAGGATATGTTGAGAGGCTGTGTGATAGACTTCAGAGGAAGTTGGGAAGACTATTTGCCTTTAGCAGAGTTTGCCTACAACAACAGCTATCAGGCCAGTATACAGATGGCACCGTATGAAGCGCTATATGGTCGGAAGTGTCGAACTCCTACGTGTTGGACAGAATTAGGGGAACGTCGAGTTTTGGGTTCAGAATTAGTGGCGGAATCAGAATTCGGGCACAGTTAAAGGAAGCATCTAATAGGCAGAAGTCATGCGCAGACCTCAAGCGGAAGGAAATAGAATTTGATGTGGGAGATCAAGTGTTTCTTAAAGTTTCGCCTTGGAAGAAGGTAATGAGATTTGGTCGCAAAGGAAAGTTAAGTCCAAGGTTTATAGGACCTTATCGGGTTTTGAAGCGGATTGGACCAGTGGCATATCAGTTAGAGTTGCCTTCGGAGTTGAAGCAGATGCACGATGTGTTCCATGTTTCGATGCTACATCGTTACCGGTCGGATCCATCTCATGTAGTACCAGTTGATGAGGTGGAATTAAGACCAAATTTGTCCTACGAGGAGGAACCGATTCAGATTCTGGAACGGGATGTGAAGGTGCTACGGAGGAAGTCAGTTCCTCTCGTCAAAGTGTTATGGCGTAACCATGGATCGGAAGAGGCTTCGTGGGAGCCGGAAAGAGACAATGCGACAGCAATATCCTCACTTGTTCTAACCAGGAAATTTTGAGGACGAAATTTTCTTTAAGGGGGTAGAATTGTAACATCCAAAATTATTATTATTATTATTATTATTATTATTATTATTATTATTATTATTATTATTCTTAGCTAATGATGATTAAATAATTAATTGATGATTAAACAAAGCCATTTTAAAATGCCTAGTGCTGGACGGCTTGGAGGCTTAGCTAATGATGGAATAAATTATTAATGAACATGTGGGTGCATAAGATGGATGAATGACATGCTTGTGGAATGATTAAACAATTGAAGAAAGGAGCATAAAACAAGAACTTTGTCTTTTGTGAACAAATTGGACGGCTAGTGGAAATGAAATAAACAATTGAAAGATTCTTAATTAAAGAGCAATGTGCGTGTGGGTGCATAGGGTAGACGCATGCGTGAAAGGCATAAGATGGAAAAACATGTTTGTTGGTAGATTAAACAAATGTGAAAATTGAAAGTGTGCAAATGGGTGGGTATGAAGGCATGGACGGCATATGGAGGCATGTGGTGATAAACAAATAACTTTGGAATGAGCATGATTTTTTGGGGTGAATAAAATACATAGTGGGAGCTATAAACAAATGAAATGTGCATGTGTAGTGGAGACCATAGTGGACGGCAAAGGGTTAGTGCTTGAAGGATGAGATTTTATTTAAATTGAAATGATGAAAACATGCAATAAGACACCATGAAAGTGGACGGCCACACCTAAATTAGGCAATGTGCACATAGAGCAAATGGTTGAAATTAAAATATGCAAAGCATGGTAAAAGGAGCATGGGCCGAATTCTCTCCTAGGCATATGGCTTGGAATAAAGAAAGTTTGGCGTTTGAATGGCTTGGGAGGTCAACCAATTGGACGGCACACACAAGGAAAACATTGCATGAATTAATAAGAACTTTGTCTTTTGTGAACAAATTGGACGGCTAGTGGAAATGAAATAAACAATTGAAAATTCTTAATTGAAGATGAATGTGCGTGTGGGTGCATAGGGTAGACGCATGCGTGAAAGGCATAAGATGGAAAACATGTTGTTGGTAGATTAAACAATGTGAAATTAAAAAGTGCAAATGGGTGGGTATGAAGGCATGACGGCAATATGAGGCATGTGGTGATAAACAAAAACTTTGGAATGAGCATGATTTTTGGGGTGAATAAAAACTTAGTGGGAGCTATCAAACAAATGAAATATGCATGTGTAGTGGGACCATAGTGGACGGCAAAGGGGTAGTGCTTGAAGGATGATATTTTATTTAAATTGAAATGATGAAAACATGCAAATAAGACACCATGAAAGTGGACGGCCACACCTAAATTAGGCCATGTGCACAGAGCAAATGGTTTGAAATTAAAATTGCAAAGCATGGTACAAAGGAGCATGGGCCGAATTCTCTCCTAGGCATATGGCTTGGAATAAAGAAAGTTGACGTTTGAATGGCTTGGGAGGTCAACCAATTTGACAGCACACAAGGAAAACATTGCATGAATTAAATAATGCATGAAGTGGAAGCTTGGATGGCATGCTTGTTGAATAAATAAGTATTTGGGTGAGTAGTGCAAATGGTACAAGCACTTGATTAATCAACATGATTATCTTAGTGGAGCAAAACGGCACATCAACCTGAAGGAGTATAATGTGAAATTTGATTTCTTGGTTGACACCTAGCATGGACGGCCACATTTTAAATAATTTTTTAATTTCCTTTAATTTGTTTGAGACATTGGGCTACCGAAATTCTCCTAGTCTTCTTCCAATTTTCTTTTTCCTTCTCTCAGCCACAATCCCTTGTAGCTGAATATCCCATCTCCTCAAAAAGCCATAGCTAAAACTTATTCATGCTCTTTGGCCGAACTTGAAGGAGGAAGTCTTCGGGATTCAAAGCAATCAAGGTTTTGCGACATCTTCATAGCCACAGGATTAATTTCGGGATTTGGATTAGTAAGGTAAGTGACTAAGAATATTCGGCCAAGGCCCTATTTGTTGATTAAGATCTATTTCTTATTTTCCAAAAGCCGAAAAACTAACCTATTTATTAATTTAATGTTTGGCCGAATGCAAGAAGGGATACAACAAAGTTTCGGGACTTGATTCTTAAGTCAATCGACAACAAGGTAGGTTTTAAGTGTACAAATCCTACTGGGAGTTGGTTTTATAGCCGAATAGGCTTTTACAAAAGATACTAAGTGTGGCCGAATGTAGGGACTAAGGATCTAAGGTTTTAGATCGGGTTTTCGGGACTTGGATTAAAAGCTTTAAATAAATCAGGTGTGTACCCCACACTAAAATCCTAATCGATTTAAGGTTATGTTTTAATATATAAGTGTTTATAAGAATGTGAAAAATATGGTTAAGGTACCATGCTATGGTACAAAGTACTAAGGTATGTTTCCTACTCCTACTAGGATTATGAATATATGTTATATTTAACATGTGAAAAGTGATAAGAATGTGAATTAAGGCATGATATGCATGATAGGTGTGAAATGGGGCATTCGGGTTATATGAAAAAGGGGAAGTGAATGTGGTGATCTAAGACCACGATATCTGAATGTGGTGACTTCGGTCACAATTATTTAATCTGGTGGCTATGCCACGAATTTTATAAGGGCGATGAGCACGTCGACTGCAGCGACTGCCTTCGATGGTGTGTAGCGGATGGAGGGTTGACTTAGTAGTCCCCACGGTGTGCCGGTTGGTACGGGTGATGTGTAGCGGTTGGTAACTAGGCTTGGGCTTGGGAATGCATCATTAATTGTATATTTTGATATTAATGTGTATGACTTGATATGCTTGAATCTATTTGGACTTAGTGTTGGTTATACACACTGAGTCTATTTGACTCACCCCGTTGTGGGAAAATTTTTCAGGTGACGATCAGTGATGGACCGGGTCGGCAGGAGCTTAGTGGTGGCCATGTTCGACTAAGACTTTATTTTAATTCGGACTTTTTATATTTTAAGTATCTTGGGTTTATTTTGGGTATTATTTTGATGTAACAAGGCCATAGTATGAGACTGATTATGCATGCATTTTAATTACTTCATTATGTTTCGAAATTTTTTTTTATCAATTTAAAGTTCAAGAAATTTTCTTAATAATAAATGAAAAATGTTTTGACACCTAAATACAAATGATTTTCAATTTAATTAACAAACTCTAAAGACTCGACTTTTACCGGTAACTTATGGTTTCAAAATATAACCATGAAGTTTTAACAAAACAAAATCTTTGAAAATAACTATGTTTTCAATTTGAACCCAAATCAACTTTTCTCTAAAATCACTAAAAGTTTTCCAAAGAAACAAGCAAATTTGAACCGTTTTTACTCGAGGAACATACCAGATCTGGTCGAGACTTGTGGGCCGGGTTTGGGGTGTTTCAGCTTGGTATCAGAGCCCGATTTTTAAACTCTCGGCCTTGGGGATAAGGCCCAAAATGTTTTCAAAGGTTAAGCCCAAAAGAATTTGCGAAATTTTTAAGCAGGTTTTCTAGCATGGCACCTAAGTCTCCGACCCGAAGTCCACCAGGTAAGTACCCCTATCCTTTGTGTGATTTATATTGTGAACTTTAGAAGGGTAGAAATGGAATGGAACGTAGGACTAGGTTACCCCCAAATTTCATAAGACTTTAAATGTCTAATTAAACAAACTTGTGTCTAAGTCGCCGAGTTAGGGTGTGGCAACCATTGTGCCCACGTCTAGGATTGGTATTCGATGGGAGCTTGGTACTTAAGCAGTCCGCATGACTCACCTTCTCTCCACTTGAATCCTACCTGGTGTGTAGCTTCGGTTCACCCTAACCAAGAGGACTTATTCATAGGCTAAACTCAAAAAAAAAAAAACCTAATTACCCTTTTGATTTATAAAATCTATTCTATAAAATTTTTCGGAAATATTCTTGATTTATGAAAATTACTAAAATACCCCTATTTGCAAAACTACGAAAATACCCTTGATTTAAAAAAAATTTACCATATTACCCGTTTCAATAAAATTTTCTTATTTTGTAAAAGTATCCAAAACCCTATTTTGTGAAGATTCAAAAATACCCTGATCTAAAAATTTACGTAATTACCCTTGGTTTACCAAATTACCAAAATGACCCTGCTTTCCGAAATCTTGCCATACCTTTGATTTGGAAAATATTTCTTTCAAAAAAAAATAATACCCATGAGTTTGGAAAATGTTGAAATGACTTTTGTAATTTTCAAATTGACCCCAATTTATTACCAAAATACCCCTGTAGGACAAATGACGAAAATACCCTTGTGTTAGGAACGGACAGAATTGTCCGAAGAGTGAATGTGTATGGGAGATACTATGGAATGGATGTGCTTTTCTGTGAATCGGGATGAAAAACTTGAAATTTTGAATGATCGAAAGAATTCCTATTAAGCTTCTTTCATAAAACTCTTCGTGAATAATCAGTGGAATAAAAGCTAATTCAAAAAAATTTCTTAATCAGATTAAAGCGCAATCGTTAGAAATGAGTTCTAGAGGACGTGGTCGTCGTGGACGTGGTCGAGGAAGAATGACTGTGTCGGAACCCGCTAGATTGGGTCATGGGTCTGACAATGAGGTACCACCGCCACCACCCCCACCAGCTGTTGGTGTTGAGCAGCAAGATCAGATGGGAGATGATGCTGTGTCGCAGGCTGTGCTGCGAGTTTTGGAAATAGTGGCTGGCGCAAGTGGAAATATGGGGGCTCAGAAATCTGTACCCGAGCGACTTCGAGCCAACGGAGCTGAAGTATTCCGTGGCGTATCTGGTGTGGCACCCAGTACAGCTGAGTATTGGTTGGAGGCGACGGAACGAATTATGGATGAGTTGGATTTGACCCCTAAGGAGAAACTAAAAGAATTGTGGCACTGCTACGCGATGAAGCGTATCAATGGTGGCTCACAGTTCGGGATGGTGCCACAACTGAGGATCTTAATTGGGAATACGTTAAGGCGGCATATCAGAAGAAGTATGTCGGCACGCGTTACGCTGATACGCAGAGGAAGGCATTTCTGGGGCTGGTTCAAGGGAACAAGTCTGTGGCAGAATATGAGGCTGAATTTCTGAGATTGAGCCAGTATGCTCGAGGAGTAGTAGCTACTGAACATGAAAGATGTGTCCGATTTGAGGACGGACTAAGGGATGACCTGAGGTTGTTAGTCGCTCCACATCAAGAGCGAGAGTTTTCTGCGTTGGTAGAGAAAGCTAAGATAGCTGAGGGGATTAAGGACTCTGCGAGACAGAACATGGACCGGAATAAGCAGAAAAGAGGATTTGGGCCGTCAGGATCGTCGGGGAATGCTCAGAAAAGGTTTAGAGTTGATGGGCCGCGAGGTCAGCAAGCTGGTACAGGAGGGCAATATCGTACTTGTGATCAGTGTGGGAAGAAACACTTAGGAGAGTGTTGGAAAAAGACTAGAGGATGCTTTAAGTGTGGGTCCAAGGACCATATGATTAAGGATTGTCCTAAGAGGCCGGATGGGAATCAACCAGTAACTCAGAATGTTAATCAGGCTGGTAGAGGTGGACAGCAGCCTCACCAAGGTCGTGGTTCGAATGGCCGAGGTAATGGCACTGGTAGAGGACGTGGAACACCTGGCAGAGGTGCTAATAATAATACTGAGGCAAGGCAACCGGGTTTGGTTTATGCAGTTCACCGGAAGGAAGATGGAGACGCGCCGGACGTCATAACCGGTACGTTCCTTATTTTTGGCAAGCCCTATTTTGCTCTGATTGATGTGGGCTCGACCCATTCGTATGTTGCATGTAGAGTAGTTGAGACTCTAGACATAGCCTCTGAACTTTCTGATAGGGAGATGACTGTAGTAAGCCCACTAGGTCAAACTGTAGTGGTGAATAAGATCTTCCGAAGTGTACCCCTAGAAATCCAAGGCGTAGTATTTTCTGCCGACTTGATGGAACTTCCCTTCGGAGAGTTCGATCTCATACTTGGAATGGATTGGCTAGTAGACCATCGGGCTATTTTGGATTGTGCAGCTAAGAGAATGGAGTTAAGGACGCCGGAGGATGAGGCAGTAGTTATGATAGGGGAAAGAAGAAATTACTTGTCTAACGTTGTTTCAGCATTAAAAGCTGATAAGATGGTTCGGAAAGGATGTAAGGCGTTCTTGGCCTTTGTTAGTGCATTGGATGCAAAAGAAGAAGGTGTTAGTGGAGTACGAACAGTAAAGGACTTTGTGGATGTCTTTCCAGAGGAATTACCTGGAATACCCCCGGATAGGGAGGTGGAGTTTGGAATTGACTTGCTACCTGGTACAACTCCTGTGTCAATTGCTCCGTATAGAATGGCGCCAAAGGAGTTGGTTGAGCTCAAGGCTCAAATTCAAGAGTTACTTGATCGTGGGTTTATCTGACCCAGTGTGTCTCCATGGGGAGCACCGGTCTTGTTTGTAAAAAAGAAGGACGGAACTATGCGTATGTGCATAGATTACCGTCAGTTGAATAAGTTGACCATCAAGAACAAGTACCCTTTGCCTAGGATTGACGACTTGTTCGATCAGCTTAAGGGGGCAGCAGTATTCTCGAAGATAGATCTAAGGTCTGGGTATCATCAGTTGAAGATGAAGGAGGCGGACATCCATAAGACAGCTTTTAGGACAAGATACGGCCATTATGAGTTTGTAGTAATGCCGTTTGGATTGACGAACGCCCCAGTCGCGTTCATGGATATGATGAATCGGGTTTTCCAACCCTACTTGGATCGGTTCGTTGTTGTGTTCATCGACGACATCCTGGTGTACTCCAAGTCAGAGGAGGAACATGATGAGCATCTCCGGATGGTGTTGCAAGTGTTAAGGGAGAAGAAGCTATATGCCAAATTCAGCAAGTGTGAATTTTGGCTTAAGGAGGTTGCGTTTTTAGGACATGTGGTGTCTGCAGAAGGAATAAGGGTGGATCCGAGGAAGATTGAGGCAGTGTTGAATTGGAAACCACCTAGGTCGGTGGTTGAGGTCCGCAGTTTCTTGGGATTGGCAGGCTACTATAGAAGATTCGTAGACGGGTTCTCACCAATAGCCGCACCTCTAACGAAGTTGTTGAGAAAGGAAGTACCTTTCGTATGGACGGATAAGCAACAGGAGAGTTTTGAGAAGCTTAAGAGGGTTTTGACTGAAGCTCCGGTTTTGATTCAGCCGGAGGCAGGAAAAGATTTCACGGTGTATTGTGACGCTTCTCATACGGGATTAGGATGTGTTTTGATGCAAGATGGGAAGGTAGTTGCTTATGCGTCTCGGCAATTAAGGCCACATGAGGTTAACTACCCAACTCATGATTTGGAATTGGCGGCAGTGGTCTTTGCTCTTAAGGTGTGGAGGCACTATCTTTATGGAGAAAAGTCAGTAATCTATACAGACCACAAGAGTCTTAAGTATTTGTTGACTCAGAAGGAGTTGAACCTGAGACAGTGAAGGTGGGTTGAACTACTGAAGGACTGCGATTGTTCGATAGAGTATCATTCGGGCAAAGCGAATGTAGTGGCAGATGCCCTAAGTCGGAAGGTTGTGTCAGATCTGAGGGCGATGTTCGCACATCTGAGCTTGTATGATGATGGAAGTCTGCTAACAAAGCTGCAAGTTAAGCCGACGTGGTTGAATGAAGTGAAAGAGGGGCAGTTGGTTGATGAAGAATTAAATGCTAAGCTACAGCAAGTACGGAATGAGGAGATAGAGGATTATGGAATCAATGACGAGGGAGTATTGTGCTTCAAGGGTAAGGTCTGTATGCCTAAGGATCAGGAGTTAAGGCGAAGGATTCTTCAGGAGTCGCATAGTAGCCCTTATGCTATGCATCCTGGAGGCACTAAGTTGTACAGAGATTTAAGAGAATAGTTTTGGTGGCCTGGACTTAAGAGAGAAGTTACTGAATTTGTTGGCAAGTGTTTGACGTGTCAGCAAGTTAAGGCTGAACACCAAGTTCCGTCAGGATTACTTCAACCGATAATGATTCCGCAGTGGAAGTGGGAGAGAATTACCATGGACTTTGTTAGTGGGCTTCCCCTTACGCCTACTAAAAAGGACTCGGTATGGGTAATAGTGGATCATTTGACAAAGTCCGCGCACTTTATTCCAGTGCGGGTTGACTATTCCTTGCAAAAGTTGGCAAAGTTGTATGTGGCGAAAATTGTAAGATTGCATGGTGTGCTGGTGTCAATCATCTCAGATAGGGACCCGAGGTTTACTTCTCGATTTTGGAAAGCTCTACATCAAGCTTTAGGCACCAAATTGGATTTCACTACGGCATTTCATCCCAGTCCGACGGGCAATCTGAACGAGTAATTCAAGTGTTGGAGGATATGTTGAGAGGCTGTGTGATAGACTTCAGAGGAAGTTGGGAAGACTATTTGCCTTTAGCAGAGTTTGCCTACAACAACAGCTATCAGGCCAGTATACAGATGGCACCGTATGAAGCGCTATATGGTCGGAAGTGTCGAACTCCTACGTGTTGGACAGAATTAGGGGAACGTCGAGTTTTGGGTTCAGAATTAGTGGCGGAATCAGAATTCGGGCACAGTTAAAGGAAGCATCTAATAGGCAGAAGTCATGCGCAGACCTCAAGCGGAAGGAAATAGAATTTGATGTGGGAGATCAAGTGTTTCTTAAAGTTTCGCCTTGGAAGAAGGTAATGAGATTTGGTCGCAAAGGAAAGTTAAGTCCAAGGTTTATAGGACCTTATCGGGTTTTGAAGCGGATTGGACCAGTGGCATATCAGTTAGAGTTGCCTTCGGAGTTGAAGCAGATGCACGATGTGTTCCATGTTTCGATGCTACATCGTTACCGGTCGGATCCATCTCATGTAGTACCAGTTGATGAGGTGGAATTAAGACCAAATTTGTCCTACGAGGAGGAACCGATTCAGATTCTGGAACGGGATGTGAAGGTGCTACGGAGGAAGTCAGTTCCTCTCGTCAAAGTGTTATGGCGTAACCATGGATCGGAAGAGGCTTCGTGGGAGCCGGAAGAGACAATGCGACAGCAATATCCTCACTTGTTCTAACCAGGAAATTTTGAGGACGAAATTTTCTTTAAGGGGGTAGAATTGTAACATCCAAAATTATTATTATTATTATTATTATTATTATTATTATTATTATTATTATTATTATTATTCTTAGCTAATGATGATTAAATAATTAATTGATGATTAAACAAAGCCATTTTAAAATGCCTAGTGCATGGACGGCTTGGAGGCTTAGCTAATGATGGAATAAATTATTAATGAACATGTGGGTGCATAAGATGGATGAATGACATGCTTGTGGAATGATTAAACAATTGAAGAAAGGAGCATAAAACAAGAACTTTGTCTTTTTGTGAACAAATTGGACGGCTAGTGGAAATGAAATAAACAATTGAAAGATTCTTAATTAAAGAGCAATGTGCGTGTGGGTGCATAGGGTAGACGCATGCGTGAAAGGCATAAGATGGAAAAACATGTTTGTTGGTAGATTAAACAAATGTGAAAATTGAAAGTGTGCAAATGGGTGGGTATGAAGGCATGGACGGCAATATGGAGGCATGTGGTGATAAACAAATAACTTTGGAATGAGCATGATTTTTTGGGGTGAATAAAATACATAGTGGGAGCTATAAACAAATGAAATGTGCATGTGTAGTGGAGACCATAGTGGACGGCAAAGGGGTAGTGCTTGAAGGATGAGATTTTATTTAAATTGAAATGATGAAAACATGCAAATAAGACACCATGAAAGTGGACGGCCACACCTAAATTAGGCAATGTGCACATAGAGCAAATGGTTGAAATTAAAATATGCAAAGCATGGTACAAAGGAGCATGGGCCGAATTCTCTCCTAGGCATATGGCTTGGAATAAAGAAAGTTGGCGTTTGAATGGCTTGGGAGGTCAACCAATTGGACGGCACACACAAGGAAAACATTGCATGAATTAAATAATGCATGAAGTGGAAGCTTGGATGGCATGCTTGTTGAATAAATAAGTATTTGGGTGAGTAGTGCATAAATGGTACAAGCACTTGATTAATCAACATGATTATCTTAGTGGAGCAAAACGGCACATCAACCTGAAGGAGTAATAATGTGAAATTTGATTTCTTGGTTGACACCTAGCATGGACGGCCACATTTTAAATAATTTTTTAATTTCCTTTAATTTTTTTGAGACATTGGGCTACCGAAATTCTCCTAGTCTTCTTCCAATTTTCTTTTTCCTTCTCTCAGCCACAATTCCCTTGTAGCCGAATATCCCATCTCCTCAAAAAGCCATAGCCAAAACTTATTCATGCTCTTTGGCCGAAACTTGAAGGAGGAAGTCTTCAGGATTCAAAGCAATCAAGGTTTTGCGACATCTTCATAGCCACGGGATTAATTTCGGGATTTGGATTAGTAAGGTAAGTGACTAAGAATATTCGGCCAAGGCCCTATTTGTTGATTAAGATCTATTTCTTATTTTCCAAAAGCCGAAAAACTAACCTATTTATTAATTTAATGTTTGGCCGAATGCAAGAAGGGATACAACAAAGTTTCGGGACTTGATTCTTAAGTCAATCGACAACAAGGTAGGTTTTAAGTGTACAAATCCTACTGGGAGTTGGTTTTATAGCCGAATAGGCTTTTACTAAAGATACTAAGTGTGGTCGAATGTAGGGACTAAAGATCTAAGGTTTTAGATCGGGTTTTCGGGACTTGGATTAAAAGCTTTAAATAAATCAGGTGTGTACCCCACACTAAAATCCTAATCGATTTAAGGTTATGTTTTAATATATAAGTGTTTATAAGAATGTGAAAAATATGGTTAAGGTACCATGCTATGGTACAAAGTACTAAGGTATGTTTCCTACTCCTACTAGGATTATGAATATATGTTATATTTAACATGTGAAAAGTGATAAGAATGTGAATTAAGGCATGATATGCATGATAGGTGTGAAATGGGGCATTCGGGTTATATGAAAAAGGGGAAGTGAATGTGGTGATCTAAGACCACGATATCTGAATGTGGTGACTTCGGTCACAATTATTTAATCTGGTGGCTATGCCACGAATTTTATAAGGGCGATGAGCACGTCGACTGCAGCGACTGCCTTCGATGGTGTGTAGCGGATAGAGGGTTGACTTAGTAGTCCCCACGGTGTGCCGGTTGGTACGGGTGATGTGTAGCGGTTGGTAACTAGGCTTGGGCTTGGGAATGCATCATTAATTGTATATTTTGATATGAATGTGTATGACTTGATATGCTTGAATCTATTTGGACTTAGTGTTGGTTATACACACTGAGTCTATTTGACTCACCCCGTTGTGGGAAAATTTTCCAGGTGACGATCAGTGATGGACCGGGTCGGCAGGAGCTTAGTGGTGGCCATGTTCGACTAAGACTTTATTTTAATTCGGACTTTTTATATTTTAAGTATCTTGGGTTTATTTTGGGTATTATTTTGATGTAATAAGGCCATAGTATGAGACTGATTATGCATGCATTTTAATTACTTCATTATGTTTCGAATTTTTTTTTTTATCAATTTAAAGTTCAAGAAATTTTCTTAATAATAAATGAAAAATGTTTTGACACCTAAATACAAATGATTTTCAATTTAATTAACAAACTCTAAAGACTCGACTTTTACCGGTAACTTATGGTTTCAAAATATAACCATGAAGTTTTAACAAAACAAAATCTTTGAAAATAACTATGTTTTCAATTTGAACCCAAATCAACTTTTCTCCAAAATCACTCAAAGTTTTCCAAAGAAACAAGCAAATTTGAACCGTTTTTACTCGAGGAACATACCAGATCTGGTCGAGACTTGTGGCCGGGTTTGGGGTGTTTCAATCTTCATTTGGCTTGCATGTCTTATTAAGGTATGCTTTTAAGCTAGATTTTTATAAATTCTTGCATTTTTTAATTAAGTTTTCCTAAGTACTATCAAGCCCATATGAAAATGTTTGAGTAGTAATGCATATTAAGATTCGGCCATGGATGAAAGGTCTTACTTGGTTGAGTTGATGGTGAAATGTTACACATGTGTTGAGATTAATACGTTTTGAATAAGATAATTTGGATAATTGTAGTATGATGAATTAGATCATGAAAATTTATTTTGTGGAGGAGTAAAATTGCTAAATATGTGTTTAAAAGCAAAGTGTCTAGAATAGGAAATTTTGATAGAATTGGAAAAATTAGAAATTTCAAGTTAAATAATTAGTATGGACTTATATGGTCATTAGGTAGGTTCGGCTATGAGGAAGGTATGTGTAATTATGTGTAAAATTGGGAGAAATTTTATGTTTGGACTAAACCGAGTATTATATGGAACTTTAATGAGCTAGGGAACAATCGGCCTTAACTCATTAGTGAATAAATTGACATGATTTCGAATGATTATAAACTTTGTATATATTTGTGTAATATGTGAAATATCAAGGACGAATTGATAATTTGTCCCTTATTCGTTTATGGCTAAATCGAGTAGAAAAGTATTGAATGAGCTCAAATTTAAATTTGTTTAGATCAAGTTCCTAAGGAAAAAGGGTTGGATAAAGGAAAAGCGAGGTTGAACGAGTGATCAAGAAGTTTATTCATTCCATCTGAGGTAAGATTTAAGAAACCGAGTTGAATTGAATCTTATATTACAATGCAACTTCTTCTATTAAAAGATAAGTATGTCATGTATATGTATAATGTTTGAATGTGTTATGAAATTTGATTAATTTTGGCCGAATGTAAGGTTATTATTAGCTTGAACCGAATTGCTAGAAAAAGGCATGAACTAGTTAATTATGAAATTGAGTGTGGAAATATTAAGTTCGAATTTGATCGATCTCAATTGGATTGTGTAAATGCTTGATAAATAGATGGCTGAATGTGATATAGCTTAAGATAGAGAACATTTAATTTATATTTTACTGTAAGTCATTACACGTGATACAGTAGAGTGATATTTCAATTACTTGCGAATGATATGCTAAGAGGAATGTTAGTAACGGCTCTTAGTGAGCGATACGTTACAAGGAATGTTAGTAACGGCTCTTAGTGAGCGATAAGTTACGAGAAATGTTAGTAACGGCTCTTTGCGAGCGACACGTTACGAGGGATGTAAGTAACGGCTCTCTGTGAGCGATACGTTACTAAATCTTCTTTTTCTTCAACAAATGTGTGAATATGAAGTTTGATAAGAGATTTCTATTGATAATAAATTTCAGCAAAACGAAAGGTACGGGTGTAATCTCAATAGTTGTGTGCACTGGTTAAACAAAAAGGTAAGTAAACGTGAGGTATGTACTATACTTATTACCTTGGAATTTTGGTAACTTGGAATGTGAGTACGAGTTTCAATAAGTAGAAGATTCATATATTCACTATACTGTATAGACTGAAGGTATACTGAAATAAGTATAAGTGTTTATATATATATACATATTGCCTTGAAGTTTACTGTGGAAAATTGGGTAATTCAGTGAGGACATGATGAATGCAAAATTGTGAATAAACTTAGATATGTGTATGAGTTGTTTAAATCTTACTAAGATGTAAAAGCTTACTTGTTTCTCGGTTGTTTTGCATTGTAGATTTCTTTTTGGATGCTTGGCCCGTACCTGGGATCATTTTGGAAGCTCATCACACAATCACCGATCTTGGTATCTCTTTAAATACGAGACTTTTGAGAATTATGGCATGTATAGGCTATGTCACTTTTGAGATGTTTTCAACGTTGTGTATACTTATAAAGCCATGCGAAAATGGCTATGCTTATGTGTTTAAGTATAGTTTGGTCATGTTCGAATTTATTTTCATTATCATGTATGCTTGAATTTAATATAAGCTTACTTTGAAAGTTTATTCAATACTATGCTATGTGTGATAGTTGAGTACACCAACTAAAATTTTAAATATGGTTAAAATGCAATTTGGTTGAAAGTTGTCTATATGCTATTCGTATGTGTATAACATGAAATGTTAGTCATGGTGTTAAAGATGTGAATGACATAAATTGAAATTTGTGCAGGTATATACTATAGGTGATATAAGAAAGAGTAAAACTGAGGTGTATTCATGGTAGACATACGGCAATGTCTTAGTTTTGTTTTACTCTTAAATTACCTCATTGAGTAATGTTAGATGTTCGACTATGTTTTATGAATGGCTTAATCGGTGATTCAATAATTAGTTAAGGTGTATTCATGAAGTATATATATATATATTCATAAGTATATTGAAAAATGCCAAATTTGATAAGAAATTACGAAATGAATGAATTGTTTTGGATCTTATGATTGTAGTTGGAAAGATTGTAGAATGAGTATATTGGTTAATGGTTTTATTTGTATTGTGTAAATAAATGATTTGATATTAGAAAGGGTATATGTCTAATAATGATTTGAAGATGAAGGTTGGGTTGAGTGTCATATAATTATTCGACCATTGCATTATACATGGCTACTCGAATAGTGACTTGCCTAATGAGTGTAAGTAGACATTAGGTAAGGTGAATGAATATTTTGCATGATATGCATGTTGATGAGTTGGGATTAGATGGAGTATACATTTTATTTATGATGGTAAGAAATGGAATGCATTTTACCAAACATTAATGCTGATGGTAATGAATTGATTTGTGTTTGGATTAGTAATGCCTAACCCTAATCCGGCGACGGATACGGTTTAGGGGTGTTACACACTAAGTGTGCGATGATATTAAAGCTTTGGCTAAGTAATTAGCACTAAGTGTGTGAGTAAACCGTATGGTTGATGAAGATCGAACGGTTTATGTCATCGAGTAATATGTGGTAAATACGATTGATAGGTAAATACGATCGAGTAATTAGCACTAAGAAAGCGGGTCCGGCTGGGCGCACTTTTCCTGACATGTCAATAAGAAAACTCATCCAACTGGGCGTGTTTTCACACTAATTGTGTAGAAAGCGCGCCGAGCCGAACGTGCTTTCATACTCTCTCCAAAAACGACTTATTTCCTTAAATTTTTTTAAAAAAATACCTATTTAGTCAATTAACTTATTTTTTTTACATATTCAGCTAATTTAAACCTGTCAATGTAAATATATATGTGGCAACCATTCTTTTTGCCATTTTTCGTAATAAGAACCAAGTCAAGTTACTCAATTTTCTTTATTTGTTTAAAACCTAATTATAGAATATATATATATTAGATTTCTTAAATTTTTCATAAAAATTTGTATTGTTTCATTAATAATATGATTAAAAAATTAAAAACATAATTTTAATTATAAAGCCATGATAATTGATATAAGACCATTAAATTTATGTGACAATTTATATTAAAAAGGTAAAGGGGTTTATGTTGCAATTTTTTCCTTCACAAATATTTTTTTTCTTGTTACATGTCAAATTTTTGTATTAACGCATTAAAAACTTTAAGATCTTTGGAATATAAAATAAAATTTACATAACTTGTAATGCACAGGTCAAATGTACGATATACATATAATATATTGTTTTCAAGTTACAATAATATTAAATTATTGTATACTTTGAAGAATTGTTTTTAAACAGAAAATGGTTTTCACAAAAAATATATATAATATTTTGGATTTCATATTTTTAAGAAATTTAATTTAATCCAAGTCCAACGTTAAAAACAATCCTTGAGAACATATAATTTAAAAACATAATGTAATAGAATAACATGAACAATTACGAAAAAATTGTTAGAGAATTTTATGAGTTCATTTTTAACTGGATTAAATATTATGATAATGTCTAACTGTAGAAATGATACCTTAAGGTAAGTCAAAGTAAATTAAAATAATGTTAAGCCATATTTAAAAAATATCATGTGAAAACTCAGCTTAGTTAGTTTCTTGAACATAATTTTTTTTTCTATCCAAAAAAATATAATCATGTGACAACAGTGTTTTTAATTCTTCTTTTTAAAACATAAACATATTTAGCAAAATTTTGCAACCATAAGATTAAGATTTAATAATTTAATTAAAAAAGAATATTAGTATAGACTTCAAATATGGGATTGTTTGAAAATCAAAAGGTGATTTTTTTTTTATATTTTAAATTTATAAGTACTTTGCATTTATATTGTAATTACCAAAAATATTGGATTAATTCCTAAATTTAAAAATTCCAATTAATTATTGTATTGCATTTATTACAATTAGTTAGAACTATAATTAAACTTTTGACTTTTAAGGTATTTTATATATTAAAAAGTGGGGGAATTAGGCAAATATGCCAATTTCAAATGAAATTTAGGATTTTAGGTCGGTTTTCCCTAAATTTAGAAAAATAGGCCATTATTTTAGAGAGTTTTTGTCCCAGCTAAACACATCCCTTACAGCGTGTTTCTTAAAACTGTGATCGAACCCTAACCCTAAACTCGAATTCCCAAGATAAATTTGAGCTCAATGGTGACATGGAACTACTAACTAGAGATATATGCTCACTTTGTCAATGTCGAAAACAAGAATAAAAAAAAGTGGTCCGAGTTTAACAATAGTTCTAGTAAATTTGTTTCGGAAATAAGAAGCAAAAAGTCGATTGGGCGATGGTTTCACAGCATTGTTACAAAGCTCCTATTAGGAAATGCCAGAATCACCAATAGGAAGACATTCCTCAATTATAGCCCTCAATTTCAACTTTGGCGTATAGTCTGGGTTAGTTGGTAACCCGAACTTGGAGACTCTAACACGACATTCTATGAGTGTTTTTTATTTCAACTTCCAAATACAATGTTTTATGTTGGAAACACTTATGCGGGTATACCATCAAGCTACATTGCTGGACAATCCGCAAGTAATATTTTTTTTAATATAGAATTTACAAAAACGAATGATGTACTCCCTACAACCTTAACTGGCGAAGGGACATCTAACCCTGGACATGCAACTGGGGTTTGTAACAAAGAGGAAGCTGAGAACAAAGAAATATGGCTACTTCTGATGCTACAAAAGAAGCAATATGGCTTTGAAAGTTCCTTACAAATCTTGAATTCGTTCTTGGTATAAAAAAACATCACACTATATTGTGACAATAATACAGCAATAGCTAATACCAAGAAAAAAAAACCACAAAAGGACAAAACATATTGATCGAAACTATCATATCATAAGGGAGGTAATTGCAAACAAAATCGTAGATGTAGTCAAGGTCATATCAGATGATAACCTTACGGACCCGTTTACCAAGACTCTACTAGCTAAGAGTTCTGAGAAACACGTGAAGAGCATGTGAATATGGAACATGATTCATCTATTTCACTAGGGCAAATGAGAGACTATTGGATCTGGTGCACTAAGTGTAGTTGTAACACCCTGAACCCGACCTAGAAGTTTAGACCGAATCCCAGATGTTACATTGATCACCGAAGTGATCAAGTCATCACCTCAACTGAAACATTTAATCGTTTAAATTCAGCCCATAAGTAGTTACAGATAAGTTTATTATAAACCGGGATTAAATGAACAAATAAAAATTAAGACGGAAATTGTACCACAATTTTATAAAAACCTTACAGTTCAAAATCTTAATGACAAAATAGAAACTGAAAATATAGCTTATACTGAATTTTTTTCCCAAGATTGTCCGAGACCTCCGCACACCAAGTCCAACATCAAATTTCTTGAAAGGTGCCTGAAAGAGAAACACTAATAGGGGGTGAGCTACTCGAGCTCAGTGTGAGTAAGAAACAAAACATGAGACAGAAGAAATACGAATTTCCAATCAGTAGCGTAACAGGTCCTCAAATACCCACAGAATTAGGAAGCATTCTTGGGACTAATGTCCCAACAAAACACAACAATCAAAGCACACCAAGTATACACCTAAACTAAACACAAGTGTTGTGCAGACAAATAGAATACAAACAACCAATCTTACAGTCAAAACTCAGAGACAGATGCGAATGAAATGCAGTCAAGTGATAGTACTCACCCATCCAGCTGACACACCTCTCCGTTCCAGGTCACACCCCATAAGAGCTGTTTAAGCTCAACGAACCAAATCACACCATGTAGGACCTCATAGGTCTGTCCAACCCTACACACCAAATATGTGGACCAAGCCACTCAGATACTAATACGCAGCAGAGCTGGCGTATGTGTTGTACAGTGCAATGCGGTAATCCGCTATACAGTCCTGTTGCAGTTATACCGTTAGATTAGAATATAGTACGCAGCAAAGCTGACGCACATGTAGTACAGTGTGATAAATCGCCGTACGAATATGTTGCAGTAAAACTGTCAGATCAGAACAGAATCTGACTCCCTTCACTTCGCAATCCCACCCAAAACTTTATGCAAGTGTATGTATGTATAGATTAACACAGAAAACAAAGAGCACATCCACAGACAGTCAGACAGAAACAGATATGCATGCACACCCAGCTAACCGAGTTTAGAGTCAGACATCTCACACAAAAATTACAGATATCACATAGGTCGCAGCCCAAATCAAAGTCTTAATTACCCTTTCTAAAGCTTAGCCAAGGGTTGAAACACACAGACCTACAAACAGGTCATAAATCAATATAATAAAAAAATTTGGCAAGGTAGGACCACATGGCCATGTGCCCAGACCGTGTGGAATTACCCAGGCCGTGTGGGGGTCTACACGACCATGTAGAGTCCACATACGCCCGTGTGAAGGCCCCACACGCCCGTGTGAAGGGGGCACATGCTCGTGTGAACAGCGCGTGTAACTCATTGTCCAAAAGTGCTAAAAATTAAGAACAGAGGAGACACAGTCGTGTGAAAATCTTACACGCCCGTGTGAGACACATGCCCGTACGGCTAGGCCGTGTGGTACCAAAAATCATCAAAAACCCTAAATTCCCAAAGACACAAGCCCGTGTACCCAGGGACACGGCTTGTGAAAATCGACTAGTTTCCTCAAATCTGCCACATGGCCGTGTGGCACCTAATCTTGCCTAGAAACCCTAATTCCTAATTCTACATGGCCGTGTGAATAGGCACACGCCCATGTGGCCACCCATGGTTACGAAACTAGTCTAAAATAACCCAGAAAACATGAATTCTAACATCAAATGATCCTTAACCTTTAACAGTGCAGAAACACACCTAACCAGTCGAATTTTATGCAAAACTGCAACAATTGGCTCTTCAAATGATAACTTCAAAAACCCACAAACCATGTCAAAACTCACAGAACCAAATCAGAATTTCATCAATAACCAAAAAGGAAAATTTTTCAAACCCACACCTGTTTTGCAATCTACGACGCTCCGACACTGACTTTGACAACGAGAAAATGACTCTCCAAAATTCCCCAGCAAACCGATCTCAGGAGAAAATAATGGAAAACCAAGGAAAAAGAACCCAAGAGAGGAAGAACCAAATAAAAACGTCCAGTAGCAAAAATAATAAGTAAAAAAATAGAAATAAATAAATATAAAATTAAACAAAATAAGTAGCTATTAATAACTTAAAACAAGAATAAATAAAATGTTTATCCAAAACGCCTACACAATGACTCAAACTCAAAACCTCAAGGTATTCTAACACTCACACAACCACCAGACCAGCAAACCCATTTTGACACCTAAACACACAGTTAAACACATTAGCGTAACCTTCTCACTGACCCTAACCACAAAACCTAAAATCTTCTAGCCCCAAAATTCGAGGCGTTACAGTAGTATATTCATTTGTAAACTTGTAATTTTTTTCAAATAGATTGGTTTATAAAATAATTCATGGATTACATTAATATATTTTATACAATGTCCTCATGTGGTTTTTGCATGCAAAGAAAAATAAAAGCAAATATTGATTCATTGGTTTGCTAAAGTTTATTAAGTGGTATTACGTAGTCAGATCATAATATAAAAATACAACTTGTACTAGTAGAAGAACCTAAACATGCCCTAGTCTAATCGAAAATAAGCAAACCAATTCAAAGACTAATATGTCGTCTATCAAGTCCAATTAGGGAGATTTCTTGTCTTGGGCATTGGAGTAAATGACTCCTAGAAGATAAAGACATAGATGTGATTAACTAGAATGATAGTACATCGGACTGGACCCAAGGAGAATAGGTCCTTAATTCGTTTATAGATTTATTCACTTCTGGCATTCATAGTATGACATACCATAATCCTGAGTGAATGACGGACTATGCATGCATGACTCGTATACTTTGATGTAAGTAAAAGCCTGAGTTCAAATAGATAAGGAACAAGAAGTTGGTGCGTTGGGAATATGAATTCTGCAGTATGCAACGTCGTTCACAATAATGGAATTCATAGCCCAAGACATGGTTATATGATATTCTCTCATTTACATTACATGATAGATGATAAGTAAACGTAGCCATGGGTCGTTCGTCTTTGTAATGAATGACTTGATTACTATTTGATAGTAATTGACTTTTCATGAATGAAGATGTAATGATCACTATGAGATAAAATAGGATCATATTAGGAGAAAAATTTATTCCAAAGAGATTAAGGATATCCTATGAAGGTAACACACTTATGACAAGGTCATTGGACGAGTATTAATCGAGTTGTTTTTGTAATGGTATGTCATTCGAGAGAGCTCAGTCATGATACTATAGTGGAATGACTTCGTGACTAAGCGAGTTTATAATTAATTGGAGAAAAGCTAAAACTTAATTATAAATCATTTGAGCCCTAACTACATATGCCGAATTAGTCCCTCCACTAGCTCATTGAAACCGGAAATGGATTGCATGTTGAATCAAATGAACAGAAATGGTTAGAAAAGGTAAAGTTAGATAAATGGGAAACATTCGAAAACATTCGAATGTGAGCTCGAACCAATTGAATCGAAACACAGAACTAGAAAAAGTTCTCTCCTTTTAGGGTGAAAATGAAATTTCTCTCTTTTTAATAGAAACCAGTAAAATTGTTATTTTAGAAAAATATATGTAATAGTTGATACTAAATTCTCTCTATTTTTCGGTAGAATAACGATCTCTCAAAATTATGTTAATAGCTCTACTAGTGTCATCTATTTATAGGAAGAGAAGGTAGAACCCCTGTTGAGTTGGAGTAGTTTATTTCAAATAGAAAAACAACATCCTACTTAGAATAAGACTAGGGTGGACGGCACACCCTAGTATTCCTACTGGGGTTGTCGCCCCCTTCATGTCCATGAGGGGTTTTTGGGCGTCTCTTACATCGGCTCTAATTACAGGTACTTCCTGGGCCTTTTTGACCCAGTACTCTGTAACGTGATCAACCCGATTTAGTTTTCCTATTTCTTAAAATAAACTTTAATATTTATATATAAAAAAATTTGCTCATCCCTATTTTACACCTTGTAAAATTTTAACGATTTTATCACTGGTATAACTTTGACGATTTTGATCCTGGTAAAATTTCAAGAAAATATGTTCAATATTTCACAACTCAACATGTTCATTATGATCGAATGGTTTATTTTCATTTTCGAACTTCAAAATAGTTCAAAAACATAAACTCATTCTTCCGATAATTTTTTAAGTAATTCATATATGATTGAAAATGGATCATAATCGTGTGTCAGAGTCTCAAAAATTTATAAAAAGAATGATCGAGCCTAGAAACTAACTATGACAATGATTGAGGCAAGCGCACCTATCGAACAGTAGTATAGTTTAGTGGCAAGACCGGATTGTCGAACCCAAAGGAACCAAAAGTACTAATACTAACTTTCTTTTTATTATTTAGCCTAAGAATTAAGGGAATTATTAATTAATCTAAAATTAACTAACTATAAAGCTAAAGATGCTAAGACAAAGAGGATGAATTGGGGAAAATACTTGTGGGAAAAACTAATTGATTAAGACAATACCCGAGGAAGAATCCACCTAGACTTCACTTGTTATTTAACTCTACACCAAACGATTTATTCACTTGACTTGATCCATAGGATTCCCTAATTTATATAAATACCTCTCTCGAGGCTACTAATGTCTGACCCTAGGTTAATTAATTGAAATTTATTTCTAATTAAAACCCCTAGAACTGCATTATCTCGATCTATGGACTCCCATATTAGGTTTGACCTTAATCCAGCAGATTTTCGTCATCCTATCTCTAGGGTTGCGATCAATTCCGCTTAATTATGCTAGATCTACTCTTAGATAGGGTCTATTCCTCCTCTGCCTAAGCACATCAATACTTGAATCAATATCCTGAAATATCAAAGCAAGAATTAAGAACACATAATTAAGAACAAATCAAGTATTTATCATATAGTTTAGAAAACAATAACAAGATCCGCCTTAGGTTTCATCCTCCTCAGGTATTTGAGGGGTTTAGTTAATAATAATAAAAGAATACATCTCAGAAGAAAATATAAAACAAAACATAAAAAAAACCCTAAAACCCCCTGAAGGAATTTGAAGAGAAGATCACCCGTCTTGAGTATAACTTCGACTTCTTGAGATGAATCAACTGGCTTTCTTCGAGTAAATCCCACAATTATGGCCTCTCTGGCTCGGCTCTTCGGCCTAACTGGACGCCCCCTGAAGGTTGGCCTCTAGGGTGTTTATATAGGCTTTTGGAATGGCTTTCTTTGCCTCTAGGTACCCTATTCCGAATAGAATTCCTCTTTGTCACGGTAGGGACACGCCCTTGGCACACGCCCGTGTGAATCGTGGTCAAGCCGTGTTCGGGTCTGTTAAGGAGGCACGGCCATGTGGCTTAGGCCCAGGCTGTGCCGATTTCGTAAGTTGGCCCATGTACTCTGTTTTCGGCCCGTTTCTCTTTCGTTTCATCCTCCGATGCTTTCCTACGTATAAAACATGAAATTAAAGGATTAAGAGCTCCAAATTCCACAATTCAGGGAATAAATCATCCAAAAGTGTGCTAAATGTGGGATTAAAATATGTATATATTATGGTTTATCAGATCATTTTCATTTCCATTTTCATTTTTGGAAACTACATTAATTTCTAAATGATTCCATTTCTCTATTTCGGAGAAAACCATAATCATTCCTGAATGCTTCTCTTTTCTCTTTTCCTATTCATTTCGTTCATTTCTATTCAAACACGCAATTCATTTCTGGTTTCAACAAGTTAACAAAGTGGCTGATTGGACATATGTAATTGGGGATCAAATGATTTATAATTAAGTTTCGGCTTTTCGCCTATTAATTATAAACTCATTTAGTCACGAAGTCATTCTATTGTAGTATCATGACTGGGCTCTCCCCAATGACATACCATTACAAAAGCAACAACTTAGTGCTCGTCCAATGACCTTGTCATGAGTGTATTACGCTCATAAGGTATCCTTGATCTCTTTGGGATAATATCCATTCTCCAAATATGATATTATTTTATCTCATGGTAACCATTACATCTTCCTTCATGAAAATTCAATCACTATCAAATAGTTATCAAGTCATCCATCATAAAGACGGACGACCCGTGGCAAAATTTACTTTTCATCAACCATGTAATGCCAATGAGAGGATATCATTTACCTATCTTTTGGGTTATGAATTTCACTATTTTGAATGATGCTACATACTATAGAAGTCGTACACCCAACGCACCAGCTTTTGGTTCCTTATCTATTTGAACTTAAGTTTTTACTTACATCAAAGTGTACAAGTCACACAAACATAATCCGTCATAAACGGATTTAGGTATGTCACACTATGAACATCACAAGTGAATAAATTCATAAACAAATTCAAGATCTATTTTGTTTGGGTCATGTTTGATGTACTGTCGATCCAGTCAATCACATCTATGTCTCTATCTTCTGGGAGTCATCCGCTCTGATGCCCAAGACAAGGCATCTCTTCAATTGGACTTGATAGACGACATATTAGTCTTTTAATAGTTTTTCTTATTTCTGATTAGACTAAGACATGTTTAGGTTCATCTACTAACACAAGTTGTCTTTTCATACTACGATTCGACCACGTAATACAGCTTAGTATTAGTTAAACATTTAGACAATCAATGAGCAACATTTGTTTCTATTTTATTTTGCGTTCAAAAATCATTTGAGGGCAATAATAGAATTTTTTTTAATATAATTTATTAATAATTCTATTAACCAGTCTGTTCAAAAAAATTACAAGTGTACTTAGACAATAATACTACACTTAGGGCACCAAGTCCAACATTAACTAGGGTTGTCACCCTCTAATAACTCCAAAATATATAGACTTTTATAGCATCTTCTGACTAATAATTCATGCAAATTCCGAGAGTTTTTATCATATTTTTGTAATTTTATTACAGAATATCTAAGTTGGATAAAATTAAAGAAAAGTCTCTATTTTTAATTATTTATGTGCTAAACTTCCACAATTCTGTTAGTGCATTAGAAGAAAAGAGAAGTCTTGAAAGTCATCTTTTGGAGCTCAAATGTTGTAGCATCCCTAGAGCACAAGCTATACAGAGGAGGGCTGATTAATAATTTGTAACAGCCTAGTTTTAGCTAAATCAAAACAATGATTCTGGAACCAAAAATTTGAGGTTAAAAAATTATTTTAATATTATTTTCGGTATTTACAGCATGTTATATGATATGTGTGAAAATTTTGTGAGCTAATTTTATCGATTGGTTGGTCAATTTGATAAAAAGGACTAAATCGCATAAAGTGTAAAATGCATGTTCTATTAGTTTAAGGTGTCAAATAGCTTTGTTTTTTAAATATGGGGCCTTAAATGGTAATTAAACCATTTGAAATGTGAGTGGACAATTTTGGACAACCATTAAATGATTTTTAAGTTATATTACTAAGGTTAAATTAGTAATTAATAAATAATGGTGAATAAAACAAAACAAAGCCAAAATTGCTTCATCTTTTGCCATTGCCAAATTTGTTGAAGAAAAAGAAGCCATTTTAGGGTTCTTGATTTGGCTATGATATTTTGCTCATTAAGGTACGATTTTTGTCCCCGTTTTGATGATTTCTATGTTTTTGTAATCGTTGCAGCTCAATCTAGCTAGCCCTTACCTAATTTCGAAACTGTTAAAGATTTTTAGAGTTTTCATTGTTGAATCTATGTGTTCTTTGATGTTTAATGTTGAAATATGAAAGCTTGATGATAGTTTTACATGTTTTGTTAAGTGATTTTTTTATGAAAATGCATAATAGGGATTAAATTGTGAAATGTGCAAATTGTGTGGTTGAAATGTGAACTAAATGAAATTTTTGGACTGCTAGGGACCTATATAAAATTCAGCCAAGCATGGGTTTTGTTGAATTGTATGAATTTTGTGTATTTGTGAAATAAGGACTAAATTGATTAAATGCGAAAGTTTAGGGGCTAATGTGTAAAAATGTTCAAATGTGTATTTTTGGATTAATTGAATGAGTAGATGAATAATTAAGTTAATTTTGAATTCATATAGATCAATAAAGAAAGAATTCAGATTTAGATCGGGGGAAAAGCAAGGTTATCGAGTAGCCGACCCGATCCGTCAATTCCAAATACGAGGTAAGTTCGTATGTGATGATTATATTATAAATGTATGTTAAAAAGCTTTAATATTGCATAAATTGTTTAAAACGGATTATGGATAATGTATGAATTATGAAAACGACTTTACGGATGCATTCGATGATAGAAACGAAAAGTGTGAAAGCCCGGTTGAACCTTAAGAATGGTTTTGGATACTATTGACATGTTAGTAAGTAATATGTTGAGTTGGCTTCGGGCCATGATATTAGCACTTCAGGTGTGTATTTTACCGATTTGGCTTCGGGCCATGCATATCGGATGATTTGGCTTCGGGACATGATAATAGTTCTTCAAATAAGTTACCTTGATTTGGCTACAGGCCATGGTATAGGTACTTATCTTACGAGACTCCTGAGTATCTGATTTCTATTTCAAATGGTTCAATGGGTAAGCGAATGATGTGGTTGAGAAAGAGGTTAGTACAAGGCGATACAGGTACGTGCAGAACCTATTCGAGTATTAAATAGTGAAAGTTCGATGAGTTTGTATTTGATCATGTTTTGAAACATGAGAAAGGTTTGTAGTTAATGTGCATATGGTTTTGTCATGTGTAATTGGTTGATTTGCATTTATTCGATGAATTAAGTTATTCACATATGAGCTTACTAAGCTATGAAGCTTACTTCGTGTTATTTTTCTATGTTTTATAGTGAATCAAGGCTAGCTTGGATCCGGGAGTCATCGGGAACATCGTTGCACTATCAAACATCTAAATTGGTACTTTTGAATAATACATTTACGGTATATAGCATGTATAGGCTAGATGCGGTATTTTGCTTGTGATTATAGCCATGAGATTTGGCTTGTAAATCATGTTAATATTGATGTGTGTTTGGCTATTAGAAATGACTTGTAAATATATATGTTTTGGTTTCACTACAGCAAAACAGGTTTAAAGCGGCAGTTTTTTGGGCCTATAGCGGCGCTTATAAACGCCGTTAAAATAATTTGCGGCATTTTGATAAACGCCGCAAAAAACGCCTTTAATTTAGCGGCGTTTATGTGGAAAAACGCTGCTATAGAACATGACCTTTAGTGGCGCTTTTCCCACAAACGCCGCTAAAGAACATGACCTTTAGCGGCGCTTTTCCCAAAAACGCCGCTAAAAACATGACCTTTAGCGATGCTTTCTCCACAAACGCCGCCAAAGAACATGACTTTTAGCGGCACTTTCCCCAAAAAAAAACACCACAAATCCATTCCCATCCCTTTACCTGCTTAAGCAAATTCTTTAGAAATGTTGTTATCAGTACATACATCACTCCATTCTTTGGTTAGAGAATGTAGCAGAAGTGAGATTTCACCAATTTAGAAATGTATAATTTAATTTGAAGACGTATTAAAATGGAAATTCATGAACAAGAAGATCAATGTTTTTCACTATATCTCATGAAGCAAGTCAAATTGCCTTTGATTACATAAGATTCCTTTGAAATTTTTAAAAAAAATTCATACTAGTTCATATCAACTTGCTCAAGTTGTTAGTATGAATTGCAAGATCAACACCTTATTTGAACTTATAATTCTAGGAAAGCATAAAATGTAGTTCCATGAGCATGCATTTAAAGTGGTAGAAAAATTTTACTGATTACAGTGACAGTCTAAGCTCCAAATCTAGCTCTTGTGTGTCGCTTGATTCTGAATTTTGACTGCTCGATCCCAATGAGTTTCTGCGATGTTTCTTGCTCCTTGAATGTGAATCCTATAAGAATATAAGGAACTAAAACAAGTTAAATTTTAAAACACAATCATCACATGGCACATAAACTAAAATAAGGAAGGGACTTGTGTGTAGCAACCTCAACATGTAGGTTTAGAAGTTCTGGTCATGTTTGGTTGTGCAAAATGTTGGGTGTCTAAGAAGCCACTGCTTGGCTAGGAATCACCATATCTGATGTTTGCCTTTTGATCTTATTCTTCAATCCCCATCTGTAATAATATATAATTGTAGTACTTGATTTCATTAATATAGTTATTATGCATAAAGAAATAGGGGGTGACAATGAAAAGTAGCAAAGACTTAATATATCTAGGGCTAACTGAAAATTATTAGAAACTACAATTTTTTTATTTTTGAATGAAAATTAAAAAAGGGGGGGATTTGATGGTATACTGTATAGAGAGAAGAAAGAGGGTGAGGTGATTCACTTACCATCATACTGGGATACTGGAAACCATAAGAAGGCGAGGAAGTTGATGAATAAGAAAAAGATGATGAGGCCATAAATGAATAAGTTCTCATGTTATCTTCCTGCATGTACAGCCATCATCAAATTCCACCTACAAACTTAAATATGATAAAATTTCAATTCATTCAGTCACTGAAACCTGCAGGCAAAAAGAAGAAAAAGGGAAAAATACCTGGTTGAAATCAGCAGGGTAAGTTTCCAACTTTCAAACTTAATAAATTTTAGCATTTTAAGTAACACCCCAATTTCAGCAACTAAACAATTCAATTTGCAGTAGTTAAAAACTTCAATTTACAACATTTAAACACTTCAATTTGTAGCACCTTATCACTTCAATTTACAACATTCAAACACTTCAATTTGCAACACTTTAACACGTCAATTCACAGCATTTAAACACTTCAATTTGCAGCACTTTAACATCTCAATTAACAACATTTATACACCTCAATTACAGTGATAAAACATCTCAATTTCCAGCAACTAAACACTTCAATTTGCAGCACTTTAACACTTCAATTTACAGCATTTAAACACTTCAATTTACAGCACTTTAACATCTCAATTAACAACATTTATACACCTCAATTACAGCGATAAAAAATCTCAATTTCCAGCAACTAAACACTTCAATTTGCAGCACTTAAACACTTCAATTTACAACATTTAAACACTTCAATTTACAGCATTGAAACACTTCACTTTGCAGCACTTTAACACTTCAATTTACAGCATTTAAACACTTTAATTTGCAGCACTTTAACATCTTAATTAACAACATTTATACACCTCAATTACAGTGATAAAACATCTCAATTTCCAGCAACTAAACACTTCAATTTGCACACCTTATGCACAACCAAACATCTCAATTTAAATATTATGTTTTTAATTCAAGTTCAACTTTATGCACACCTTACAAACATGGGCTCTAAACAAGGAGAAAGATTGCATATAGGGCAACAAAAATCAAAACAGTACAAAGGTAATATCTTCAATAATTTTATCAATAATTCTTCCATGTACAAGCTGTTTCGGATAGCACAAGTAGGCACATCATGACATTCAACATCACTTATAGAATGCTAAGATTCTAATTACATAGGCTGTTTCGGACAGCCATGAATAAGACGCATTAAAATGCTAAGATTCTAATTACATAGGCTGGCTTTACCATAATTTTGTCTAAAATTTGCAAAGTCTTTAACATGTCACATCACTAAATTTAAAAATTATCCTAGGAACAAAGAGACAATAATCCCAACATAAACATCTGATAATCATCCCTCATAATATGCCTCCCATGAACATAAGTGAACTTGTTTGTGAACATAAGCGAACCGACATACCTCTATTCGTGTTTATCCATTTATTAAACAAACATAAAATTTTTATTCATACAAGTTTATTTAACTTAATTAACAAACATTATACAAATGGTTCACGAATACTTCATCGAACATTCTGTTCATGATTTTGGTATTGAATTATTGTTTCTGATCATATATAAATGATATAGTCTTGAATTGAATACACATGAGGCTTTCAACATATCTACTCTTCAATACCCTTTAGATTACCGAATAATATGCCTATTATGTTGAACGAATCCTAGAATGTGTTCATTATATGGAGCCACCAAATCACCATCCACAGCTCTAAATCCCCCTCTTGATTCGGATGGCAATGAAGAAAGCATATAAAACAACTAATTTCTCATGAAAATCAAAACGAGTGCTGACTGTTGAGTCCGAGTACCCATATAGCAGTCCAAATTATTCAATCACTAATCCAACAAAGCTTTCAATTATTCAATCACTAATCCACTCATCCAACTGTTGAGTGCATATATATATATATATATATATATATATATAAGATCACTAGAGCATTTGACCTCAATAGAGGATAGGTAGTTAATTGAAAAAACTAGTAATAGATGTTTACATTTTCATATCGAAGAAACCAACCTAAAGAAAAAAGCTAGTGGAACTTGTATCTTTCGAGAAAACAGAATATACTTTTATCATGATAATTCCAATTTGATGCAACAACTAAACAAAAAGCACTTTCATAACAAATATAAGATCAAACAATCCCCCAGAAGCCTAAGTTCATGATAGAATCTAGGTAAGAAATGACCCAGTAATTAGTTGCACAACTTTTAGAACTTCAAAAGAACTAAGTTTTAATTTTCAGAATCAAGAGAGCTAGAACTTATCCTTCTCAGATTTATCCTGAAACCTTTGACTCAAGTCCTGCTTTAGCATCTCTGTGTATTCCTGGCCATGTAAGAAAATATTAATAAGTTTCTGTACAATAATCACCCTGAAAAATTAGCCAGTTAAAAAGACAATGTTGCTTAAGCCATTTTTTTCTCCCCAAAACAGAGGCACTTCAACCACAAGCTTCTTTAACAGGTAAGAAACTCAAGACGCAAAATCACTCAATCTTTGACAACTTACCTTGGCAAGGCCTTCATTACCACACAACTCATTTAGAAGTTCTTCAGCATTCCTCCCATTGCCATATACCTGAACTGCGACGGCGACGCAGCAGATGGTCGGGTCGACAACTAGGAAGCAGATGGTCGGGCCCAGCAATACAGAGAAGGGTTGGGATTTTGATTTGGGGAAAATTTAGGGTTTGGGGGAAAATTTTTAGTGAAAAAATTAAGGTTTATCGGGTATATGGGTTGGGTAAAAATGAGGAGAGTAAAACGACGTCGTTTTGGGTTGGGTAAATTAATTTTGTTTCTCTAGAGATGCATGGGTTAGCAATATTTTTAATTTTAATATCTATAAAGTTTAACTATTATCTCTTAAATAACTTAAACTATAATTATAATTTTAATATATTCAAATCAATATTATCTCTTTTACAATTATATAAGAAATTATTTAATATATAAATTAAAAACAATCAGTCATATACCCAAAAAACTTTAAAATTATTTTAAATAATAGTATTTTAATTTTTTTTTCATTTTTAACATATATTTTTCTATGTTTTTACTTTCAAATTTTTTCTACATGTCATTAATTTTTTTCTGAAGATTTTAAATATTCAATTAAAAATAAATTTTATTTTAATTAGTATAAATAAACTAGTTAAATAATAAATAGATAGGGAGTAAAACACCGCCGTTTTGTTTAAATATTCAATGCTTGACTTTTTGCGGCGTTTTTTTCATAAACGCCGCTACTGCTAGACCTTTTGCGGTGTTTATGTAAAAACACCGCTATTGCTTAACCTTTTGCGGCGTTTTTCTCATAAACGCCGCTAATGCTGGACCTTTTGCGGCGTTTTCCTGTTAGCGCCACTAATGTATACCTTTTGCGGCGTTTTTGGTCCAAACGCCACTAAAAATGTCGCTAATAACCTGTTTTGTTGTAGTGTTTGTATATATATAGCCATGAGTGATGGCTTATTCTGGTTTGTTTTGGCATGGTTGTAACCAAGACATTATGGAAGTTATAATGGTTATGTGAATTATGGTAAATGAACCATATTATTTGATATTGTTTTGGCATGTATTTGACTAAGTAAATGGTAGTGATTTGAGAATTGGAATAGATGAAATTATAATGGTATGAATTGTGCATTTGGTTGATGATTTTGGCTGCCTAATTGTATGATGAAATGGTACCATTTTGTCTTGTGTAGGTACATTAAAGTTGGGGTAGAAAATTGGCCTTGCAAATGGCCTATTTTTGTCCACATGGGCAGAGACACGGGTGTGTCTCTCAGCCATGTGTGATACACGATCATGTTACACGGCTGTGTGTCCCCTAGTATTGAAATTGAATTGAAGTCAGTATGCTCCACACGGTTTCACACACGGACGTGTGACTGGCCGTACGGTATAAGTGTATACCTTCTAATTGGAACACGGCCTAGCACACGGGCGTGTGACTTGGCCGTGTTGCATAAGTCAGTATACCTTACAGGTTTGGCACGGCCTGGCACACGGGTGTGTGTGGCCACTTCGAAGGGCACACGGGCTAGACACACGGGCGTGTGGTTGGCCGTGTAACCCAAGTCAGTATGTATGCCCTGTTTCCACACGGCCTGAGGCACGGGCATGTCTGTAGCCGTGTGAGGCACACGGTCTGTTCACATGGGCGTGTGACCCCTGTATGGTTGAAATTTTTCTAAGTTTCCAAAAATTTTCATATGTTATTGGTTTAGTCCTGAACCACTTCTAAATCATGTTTAAGGCCTCGTATGCCCTTAGAAGGGACAACGTAATTGTGTTGAATGATTTATGAAAATGAATGATTTATGTTTGATAAATGTATGCTAAATGTTTGACAAATCCCTGTTGTTCCTTAAGTTATAGATCATTACAGTTGAACAAGCCACTAGTAGACAAGATTCGTAAATATAAGGCTGAAGAGTTTCGGGCTACTATTGATGATGATTTGAGAGAGCTGAGTTCTGGCTCGAAAATACAATTCAAGTATTCGATGAATTTTCTTGTACTCCTGATAAATGTATTAAATGTGATGTATCTTTGCTGAGAGACACCGCGTATCAATGGTGGAAGATATCTGTGGTTCCAAAAAAATGGGTTACTTGGGGGTTCTTTCAATCTGAATTCTGAAAGAAATACATCAGTCAAAGATTTCTCGATCAAAAGCACAAAGAGTTTCTAGAATTAAGACAAGATCGGATGACTATAACCAAGTATGAAAGAGAATTTTCACGGTTGAGTAAGTATGCCAGGGAGTGTGTTTCTACCGAAGAGGTTATGTGTAAGCGGTTCATTGACGGATTGAATGAAGATATAAAACTACTAGTCGAAATTTTAGAGTTGAAAGAATTTGTCGTTCTGGTTGAAAAGGCTTGTAAAGCCGAGGATCTTAGCAAAGAAAAGAGAAAAGCATATTCAAAAGTTAGAGACTCGAGAAAAAGATCGATGAGTAAGCCTTATCATTCTTCATCAAAGAAATCCAGAGATTCGTACGCTCGCCCAAAATCTTCAAACAAATATTCGAACAGAGATCATAGGCAACAATACTCAGGTTTTAAAGCTCAAGCTACATCGGTATCGAGTGTTGGCAGTGTGAGAGACAACAAACCCGAGTGTCAGCAGTGTGGGAGACGACATTTTGGAGAATGCTGGAATAAAAGTAATAAAGCCTGTTACAAATATGGTTCGCTAGATCACTTCATCTGAGATTGCCATGAGCTGGATGAGAAAGATAAAGTTCAAAATGTGAGACCAAATAACACATCGAATAGAGGTAGACCACCTAGAATTACCGGAAATGTAAGTGGTAGTAGAGGGGCAACAAAGGATTCAGCTGTGAGATTCGAGGCCAGAGCACCTGCTAGAGCTTATGCTATTCGCGCTCGCAAAGAAGCGTTATCTCCAGATGTTATCACCGGTACTTTCACTCTCTATGATACTAATGTGATTACATTGATAGATCCAAGATCAACTCATTCTTATATATGTATGAATTTAGTATCTAGTAGGACTTTGCCTGTAGAGTCTACTGAATTTGTGATTAGAGTATCAACCCCTTAGGCAAATGTGTTTTGGTTTACAAAGTCTGCAATAATTGCCCGTTAATGAATCAGGATTTCTGTTTTCCAGCTAATTTGATGTTCCATTCGATGAATTTGATGTGATTTTGGGTATGGATTGGCTAACGATGCATGATGCTATAGTGAATTGTAGGCGAAATAAAATTAAACTGAAATGTCAGAATAATGAGACTATTAAAATTGAATCTGATGATCTGAATAGTTTGCCAGCTATGAGCTCATCTATGTTAGCTCAAAGACTTGTGAGAAAGGGGTGTGAAGCTTATCTTGCCTATGTACTTGATAAGAAAGTGGCAGAAACAAAGATTGAATTAGTATCAGTTGTGTGCTAGTATCCAGATGTATTTCCCGAAGAGTTACCGGGTTTACCACCTATCAGAGAGGTTGAGTTTGATATTGAATTAGTATCGGGATCAACGCTGATATCGATAACTCCGTACAAAATGGATCCGACAGAGTTAAAAGAATTGAAAGCTCAGTTACAAGAGTTGACAGATAGAGGTTTTGCTAGACCGAGTTTCTCTCCCTGGGGTGCACCGGTGTTATTTGTGAAAAAGAAAAATGGCACAATGAGAATGTGTATAGATTATCAACAGCTCAACAAAGTGACGATCAAGAATAAATACCCTTTTCCAGGAATAGATGATTTGTTTGATAAGTTAAAAGGGGCAACAATGTTTTCGAAAATTGATTTGAGATCGAGTTATTACTAGTTGCGAGTTAAACACTCAGATGTGCCAAAGACTGCATTTAGAACAAGGTACGGACACTACGAATTTCTTGTTATGCCTTTCGGACTAACAAATGCACCTACTATTTTTATGGACTTGATGAACCGGATTTTCAGGCCGTACTTAGACCAATTCGTAGTTGTGTTTGTTGATGATATTTTGATTTACTCTCATGATGAATCTGAGCATGCCGAGCATTTGAGAATTGTGTTACAAACTTTGAGAGATAAACAGTTGTTTGCAAAGTTCAGCAAATGTGAGTTTTTGTAACATCCTAAATTTTTGGGCCTATGCGTTTAATGGGTGAACATGTGTAATGAGTTAATTTAAGTAATAGGAGTCCAAATTGGGCTCAGGATTAGGCAAAGGCCTTGGTTAAATTATTAGATTGGGCATTATAGAGTTAAAAGGTGGTAATTATGTTTAAAATACCAACGTGGGCTTGTGGCCTAACAAGAGGTGGCACTGCAAGGGAATTAGAAGGTGGCGTCATTAACAATTAAAGGGGCCCAAGTTTTGGCCGCAAGGAGCCCATGTTTTTGGGCCATTTTCGGCATTTAAAAGGGAGCAAGGGGTGACGCCACACACAAGGAGTTAAGGGCTCAAAATTTAAGTTTCAGGAAGCCCAAATCTTTTAATTTAAGTGAGTTAAATTTCAGCATTAGGGTTTGATGAAGTGGACGGCTACAAGGCTCAAAAATAGGAGGATATATATGGATTTTATAATTGATAATATAGAGGATAAAAAGGAGAAAAGATAGGAGCTATCAAGGAAGGTAATGGCCGAAAATCCACCACTTAGAGGAGTAAAGAATTCGGCTACTTTATGGAAAAGGGGTGCCGAATTTTCCCTTTTATTTAGACTGATTTTTAATTATCAAAAAGGGCATTTTCGGTTTTAAGCAGTAGGTGCCGAAATTTCTATAAATAGGAGGGGATATCTCATTGATTCTGGCATTTTAAACCCTAATTTCCTTTTCATTCTTTGTGCTGAATTCCTTAGCCTCTCCCTCTCCAATTTCTTTTCTTCAATTCCTTTAAAAGCCAAAACCTCTTCTCCATTCTTTTTCCCTTAAAGCCGATTTCTCTAAAAAGCTGAAATCTCCATAGTTTTTCTTTATTCATCCTATTTGAGAATTAGTTCTATTCTTCCGGCATTTAAATCTTTTTCTTTGACATTGCTGAATCTTCTCTCCAAGTGCTAGCCGAATTCCCTATACTAAGGTAAGTGTCGACTTCTGTTAGATCTCATATTCTATTTTCAGTTCTTGAAAGGCAAAAGCCGAAAAGCTAATAGTTTAATGGTTCTATGTTGGGCGGCATTCTGGGATTTGAAGGAAACTTGGTCATCTAGATCTAAAAGCCGAAAACCGTTAGTCTTCAATTTCGGGATTTTAAGGTAAGAAGATTTTCCCTAGATTTTTACTAGATTCGTTCATTATATGCAAGATCTTAACTTTATGATGAGGATTAACGATCATAAATTGTGATAGTAGTTCTGACAAGGACTTGTGATGGAATTAAATATAGATCAGGCAAAGGAGAGAATCCCTAAGTTTAAGAAACGAGCGGTATCTGTCGTTCGAGATTGGCCACTTGGTTGTCAACTAGCTTCTGAACAACATCTTAGGCAGATAGCAGTTGTGTCGACTAAGGATAGCGTCGACATAGAAAGCATCGTTTTATCGGTAATCAGGTGTGTAGCTCTCTAACACACTATTAATCCTGTATGTATGTCTATATATATGTTATGGGCTAAAAAGCCAGAAAGAGGCTGAATAGACAGTCGAATGGAACCCTAAATGGGTTAGGCAAGGATGCCAGGTACGTAAACATAGAACTCTCTATGTGTATCGAGATATATGTAAATCTGCATGATGTTTTCTTTATGCGTGTATGCATGGGGGGAAATTATGATATTGAAGGGGAAGTGCATGATAGGTCACTTGGTGATCGGTGGTAGAAATCCCACAAATGTGAATGATAGGTCACATAGTGATCGGTGGCTATGCCACGTTTAATGATTCCTGAATAACAGGAATAGGCAGTACGACTGTCGTTATGGTGCGTAGCGGATGGAGGGTTGATTGTAGAAATCCCCAAGGTGTGATCGTTGGTACGGGCTGGTGTGTAGAGGATGGAAACCTAGGATGGGTTGGGTTATTCATTATTTATTGCTTATCATGTGATTATGATTGATACCTTTATGTATGGGCCAGGGCCCATGATGTGTTTGTGGGCTCAGGTCGTTATGTGCTTGAGATTTATACACTGAGTCTTGGTGACTCACGCTTTCCTTTTTCTCTACTCTTCCAGATGAGTAGTAGGTCGTGGAATGGGAGCCGAGACGGACTCGAGGGGCCATCAAGTTTTTATTTTTACAAGTTATTTTAGGATTTCTTTAAATTTATTTTATTTTATTTTGGGAATATTTATGTAATAAGGCCCCTAGTTTTTATTCAACTAAGTAGATTTCAATGTTCTGAAATCTATGAATTTATGACAAGGTTTATTTATACTTAATAATAATAATACAAAGGAGTTTATTTTTAGAATGTCATTTATTTATTCCAAATTATGTCTAATTAACTTACGACTTCCAAAACCAACAAAGCAAAAGTTTTTAATGTACAAGCCGTGACACGCCAGATCAGGTCGAAACGCATGGGCCGGGTTTGGGGTGTTACAATTTGGTATCAAAGCTCAGTTCAAAACTCAGGCTGTGAAATGGGCCTGCTAATGTTTTGTAAAGTTGATGTCAATTTGGAAAAAAAATGTGTCTTGGATGAAGATATGGCCTTCGAGTCTACCGGCACCCGATCCATGCAGGTAAGTATTCTAAACTCTTGATGTGATATGTATGTTGGGTTTGATAGGCTTTATGGACGTAGACTAGTATGATAGTGTTAATGGACCTTAGGGCTAGTTTAAACAACTCTTCAAATCCATAAGGCTTAATCCAACCAAACAAACCTGTGAACAAGTCGCCGAGTTAGGGTGTGGCAACAGGCATACGCATGTCTAGGATTGGATTCAGGAAGAGCTTGGTACTTAAGCAGTCCTAGTGACTCACCTCCTCTTCGCTGGAATCCTACCTGGTGCGTAGTAACTGTTCACCTTAGCCACAATGATTTGTTGACGGGACAAAATCTATAATTAAAACTCGAAAGGGACCAGCCACCCTATTTCACAATCGAAAAAAAAAACCTCAAGTTTTGGCAAAATTTCCAAAAATACACTTGATTTGTGTAAATTTCTAAAACCACCGTGATTTTATAAAATACCTATGTTTTGCAAATTTACCCGAAAACCCCATATTTACAAGAGTAACCCGGATTGCGAAACTAGATTTTCCAAAGTACCCCTGTTAAAAAAAACCAAGATACCCCATTTTGAGGAAATTACCAAAATACCCACGTTTTAAAAAAAAACTTGTTTTCCAAAATACCCTTGCTCTATTAAAAAAAATGTGTACCAAAGTACCCCTAATTCAAAGAAAATTACCAAGATACTTTATTTGGAAAAATACCCTGTAGGGCAAAACTACGGAAAAACCCCTGGGTAGTGAAATAACGAAGATACCCTTATGTGATGAATGTGAGTTCATGGATGTTATATGTTTGTTGATGTGTGATGGTTGAATGTATGTGGTTTCTAGAATTAGGAGATAAACTTGAGACTGAAACTGTAGATAGGTTCGAATTCGAAAGAACTACTCTTAAAACTACCTCCCATAAGATTGTTCGTGGTTAATCAGTGAAAGAAATTAATAATTCATAAAATTTCTAATTCTGATAATACGAGAATAAACGATGAGCGCTAGAAGAGGAAGAAGAGGCCGCGGCCGAGGCCGTGGAAGTGTTAGGACTGATGTGCTGACTCAGCTAGTTAGGGAGGTACTGAAGGAGGTTAAAGAAATCGATGAAACACTTCGGGTTGGGTGCGTGGACTGTAAAAAAAATGAGATCGTAGTTTTCTAGGGTTGCAGTCTTGTTCTGTGAAGCATGTTAAGGTACGTCCAAATTTTCGGGTTTGCGAATATTGCAGAAGGCGTCATCCGGGTGAATGTTGGAGGAAGTCAGGAACGTGTTTAAGATGCGAGTCTGAGGAGCATAAGGCTCGGGATTGTTCAATCACCATTAAGTCGGGTATGTTTTGTGTGGATGCTATATTTTTGGGTATAGAAACTGTATGCGTGCAATTTTTATTTATTATTAAATTAGAGTGCGCAGCGAAAGATAGTGGTGAGACTTGGGTAGTACGATTAATAGTTAGTTGGAAATTTCGAGGACGAAATTTCTTTAAGGGGGTAGAACTGTAACATCCTGAATTTTTGGGCCTATGCGTTTAATGGGTGAACATGTGTAATGAGTTAATTTAAATAATAGGAGTCCAAATTGGGCTCAGGATTAGGCAAAGGCCTTGGTTAAATTATTAGATTGGGCATTATAGAGTTAAAAGGTGGTAATTATGTTTAAAATACCAACGTGGGCTTGTGGCCCAACAAGAGGTGGCACTGCAAGGGAATTAGAAGGTGGCGTCATTAACAATTAAAGGGGCCCAAGTTTTGGCGGCAAGGAGCCCATGTTTTTGGGCCATTTTTGGCATTTAAAAGGGAGCAAGGGGTGACGCCACACACAAGGAGTTAAGGGCCCAAAATTTAAGTTTCAGGAAGCCCAAATCTTTTAATTTAAGTGAGTTAAATTTCAACATTAGGGTTTGATGAAGTGGACGGCTACAAGGCTCAAAAATAGAAGGATATATATGGATTTTATAACTGATAATATAGAGGATAAAAAGGAGAAAAGATAGGAGCTATCAAGGAAGGTGATGGCCGAAAATCCACCACTTAGAGGAGTAAAGAATTCGGCTACTTCATGGAAAACGGGTGCCGAATTTTCCCTTTTATTTAGACTGATTTTTAATTATCAAGAAGGGCGTTTTCGGTTTTAAGCAGAAGGTGCCAAAATTTCTATAAATAGGAGGGGATATCTAATTGATTCTGGCATTTTAAACCCTAATTTCCTCTTCATTCTTTGTGCCGAAATCCTTAGCCTCTCCCTCTCCAATTTCTTTTCTTCAATTCCTTCAAAAGCCGAAACCTCTTCTCCATTCTTTTTCCCCTAGAGCCGATTTCTCTAAAAAGCTGAAATCTCCATAGTTTTTCTTTATTCATCCTATTTCAGAATTAATTCTATTCTTCCGGCATTTAAATCTTTTTCTTTGACATTGCTGAATCTTCTCTCCAAGTGCTAGCTGAATTCCCTATATTAAGGTAAGTGTCGACTTCTGTTAGATCTCATATTTTATTTTCGGTTCTTGAAAGGCAAAAGCCGAAAAGCTAATAGTTTAATGGTTCTATGTTGGGCGGCATTCTGGGATTTGAAGGAAACTTGGTCATCTAGATCTAAAAGCCAAAAATCGTTAGTCTTCAATTTCAGGATTTTAAGGTAAGAAGATTTTCCCTAAATTTTTACTAGATTCGTTCATTATATGCAAGATCGTAACTTTATGATGAGGATTAACGATCATAAATTGTGATAGTAGTTCTGACAAGGACTTGTGATAGAATTAAATATGGATCAGGCAAAGGAGAGAATCCCTAAGTTTAAGAAACGAGCGGTATCTGCCATTCGAGATTGGCCACTTGGTTGTCGACCAGCTTCTAAACAACACCTTAGGCAGATAGCAGTTGTGTCGACTAAGGATAGCGTCGACATAGAAAGCATCCTTTTATCAGTAATCAGGTGTGTAGATCTCTAACACACTATTAATCCTGTATGTATGTCTATATATATGTTATGGACTAAAAAGCCAGAAAGAGGCTGAATAGACAGTCGAATGGAACCCTAAATGGGTTAGGCAAGGATGCCAGGTACGTAAACATAGAACTCTCTATGTGTATCGAGATATATGTAAATCTGCATGATGTTTTCTTTATGTGTGTATGCATGGGGGGGAAATTATGATATTGAATGGGAAGTGCATGATAGGTCACTTGGTGATCGGTGGTAGAAATCCCACAAATGTGAATGATAGATCACATAGTGATCGGTGGCTATGCCACGTTTAATGATTCCTGAATAACAGGAATAGGCAGTACGGCTATCGTTATGGTGTGTAGCGGATGGAGGGTTGATTGTAGAAATCCCTAAGGTGTGATGGTTGGTACGGGCTGGTGTGTAGAGGATGGAAACCTAGGATGGGTAGGGTTATTCATTATTTATTGCTTATCATGTGATTATGATTGATACCTTTATGTATGGGCCAGGGCCCATGATGTGTTTGTGGGCTCAGGTCGTTGTGTGCTTGAGATTTATACACTGAGTCTTGGTGACTCACGCTTTCCTTTTTCTCTACTCTTCTAGATGAGCAGTAGATCGTGGACATGGGAGCCGAGACGGACTCGAGGGGCCATCAAGTTTTTATTTCTACAAGCTATTTTGGGATTTCTTTAAATTTATTTTATTTCATTTTGGGAATATTTATGTAATAAAGCCCCTAGTTTTTATTCAACTAAGTAGATTTCAATGTTCTGAAATCTATGAATTTATGACAAGGTTTATTTATACTTAATAATAATAATACAAAGGAGTTTATTTTTAGAATGTCATTTATTTATTCCAAATTATGTCTAATTAACTTACGACTTCCAAAACCAACAAAGCAAAAGTTTTTAATGTACAAGCCGTGACACGCCAGATCCGGTCGAAACGCATGGGCCGGGTTTGGGGTGTTACAGTTTTGACTACGAGAGGTTGGTTTTCTTGGACATATAGTTTCAGCCGCGAGTATCCGAGTTGACTCGAGCAAAATTTCTGCGATTATAGATTGGAAGCCTCCGAGAAATTTATCCGGATTCTATAGTTTTTTGGGACTAGCCGGCTATCATAGACGATTTGTGAAAGGCTTCTCGATGATTGCGACTCCGATGATACGATTGCTTCAAAAAGATGTTAAATTTTAGTGGTCAAAAAAGTGTCAGCAAAGCTTCGAGCAGTTGAAAGCAGTATTGACAGATGCACCATTGTTAGTTCAGCTTGAGTCGAGTAAAGAATTTGTAGTTTTTAATGATACATCGTTAAATGGCCTAGGTTGTATTTTGATGCAGAAAGGCAAAGTTGTAGCTTATGCCTCGAGACAGTTGAAGCAGTACGAAAAGAATTACCTGATGCACGATGTAGAGTTAGCCGCGATAGTGTTCGCATTGAAAATTTGGCGTCATTACTTGTTTGGTGAGAAATGTCATATTTATATCGACCACAAAAGCTTGAAATATTTGATGACTCAGAAATATTTGAATTTGCGACAGCAGAGATAACTAGAATTGCTAAAAGACTATGAATTGGTGATTGATTATCATCCGAGGAAAGCGAGCGTAGTTGCTGATGCTTTGAGCCGAAAGTCCTTATTTGCTTTACGTGCTTTGAACACACAATTAGCTTTGTCTGACGACAATTCGATAGTAGCTGAGTTGAAATTGGGACCGTTATTTCTACAACAGATTTGTGAGGCTCAAAAATTTGATAATGAATTGAAAGCAAAACGAGCCCAATGTGAGTCGACTTCTGATTCAGAGTTTTGAATAAGGTCTGGTGATTGTTTGATGTTTCGTGAGAGAATATGTGTACCAAGAAATTCTAAGCTCATTCGGAAGATTCTAAATGAAGCACATCGTAGTTGTTTATCAGTAAATCAGGGAAGCACGAAAATGTATAACGATTTGAAACAGCTTTATTGGTGGCACGATATGAAATAAGATATCTCAGAATTTATTTTGAAATGTTTGATTTGTCAGCAAGTCAAAGCTAAGCATCAAGTGCCGTCAAGTTTATTACAGCCTATTATGATTCCTGAGTGGAAGTGGGATAGAGTAACAATGGATTTCGTATCGGGTTTGCCCTTATCTCTGAAAAAGAAAGATGTGATCTGGGTTGTTGTTGATAGATTAACGAAATCAACTCATTTCATTCTGGTACGTACAGATTTCTCGCTTGATAAATTAGCTGAGTTGTATATTTCCGAAATTATGAGATTTCATGGTGTTCCCCTATCTATTGTTTCGGATAGAGATCCAAGATTTACTTCGTGATTTTGGAAGAAATTGAAAGAAGCTTTGGGTTCAAAGTTGCATTTTAGCACTGCTTTTCAGCCACAAACGGATGGTCAATCCGAACGAGTTATTCAGATACTTGAGGATATGTTGCGTTGTTGCATTCTTGAGTTTGAAGGTAGCTGGGAGAAATATCTACTGCTGATTGAATTTGCTTACAATAATAGCTTCCAATCTAGTATAAAGATGGCACCGTACGAAGCTCTATACGGTCGTAAATGTAGAACACCGTTGTACTGGACTATGCTTAGCAAAAATAAGATTCACGGGGTTGATCTGATCAAAGAGACTGAAGAAAAAGTGAAAGTAATTCGTGATAGTTTGAAAGCATCTTTGGATCGACAGAAATCGTATGCAGACTTCAGACGGCAAGATATTGAGTTCCAGATCGGGATAAAGTGTTTTTGAAAGTGTCTCCGTGGAAAAAGATATTTCGGTTTGGTCGAAAAGGGAAATTGAGTCCGCGATTCATCGGACCGTATGAGATTACTGAGCGAGTTGGGCCAGTGGCATATCGACTATCTTTACCATCTCAGTTAAAGAAAATTCATAATGTGTTTCATGTGTCAATGCTTCGACGATACCAATCTGACCCTTCACATGTCATTTCCCTGACCGAGGTTCAAATTCAATCTAATATGTCATATGTTGAAGAACCGATTCGAATTTTAGCTAATGAGACCAAAGAGCTAAGAAATAAGAGAATCGCATTAGTGAAAGAATTATGGCATCGACACGGGGTTAAAGAAGCTACATGGGAACTCGAGGATGCTATGAGAAAACAATACATGAACCTATTCACTAGTAAGATTTTCGGGGACGAAAATCACTAAAGGGGGAGAGTTGTAACAGCCCGGTTTTAGCTAAATTAGAACAATAATTTCAGAACCACAAGTCCGATGTCAGAAAATTATTTCAATATTATTTTTGGTATTTACGGCATGTTATTTGATATGTGTGAAAATTTCGTGAGCTAATTTTATCGATTGGTTGGTCAATTTGATAAAAAGGACTAATTCGCGTAAAGTGTAAAATGCATGTTCTATTGGTTTAAGGTGTCAAATAGCTTTGGTTTTCAAATATGGTGGCCTTAAATGGTAATTAAACCATTATAAAGGTGAGTGGATAATTTTGGACAACCATTAAATGATTTTTAAGTTATATTACTAAGGTTAAATTAGTAATTAATAAATAATGGTGAATAAAACAAAACAAAGCCAAAATTGCTTCATCTCTTGCCATTACCGAATTTGTTGAATAAAAAAAAGCCATTTTAGGGTTCTTGATTTGACTATGCTATTTTTCTCATTAAGGTACAATTTTTGTCCCGTTTTTTATGATTTCTATGTTTTTGTAATCGTTGCAGCTCAATCTAACTAGTCCGTACCTTTAATTTCGAAATTGTTAAAGATTTTGAAAGTTGCCATTGTTGAATCTATGTGTTCTTTGATGTTTAATGTTGAAATATGAAAGCTTGATGATAGTTTTACATGTTTAAGCTTGATGATAGTTTTACATGTTTTCTTAAGTGATTTTTTGATGAAAATGCATAATAGTGATTAAATTGTGAAATGTGCAAATTGTGTGGTTGAAACGTGAAATAAATAAAAGTTTTGGACTATTAGGGACCTATATATAAATTCAGCCAAGCATGGATTTTTTTGAATTGTGTGAATTTTGTGTATTTGTGAAATAGGGACTAAATTGATTAAATGTGAAAGTTTAGGAGCTAATGTGTAAAAATGCCCAAATGTGTATTTTTGGATTAATTGAATGAGTAGAAGAATAAATAAGTTAATTTTGAATTCATATAGATCAAGAAAGAAAGAATTCGGATTTAGATCGGGGGAAAAGCAAGGTTATCGAGTAGTCGACCCGATCCGTCAATTTCGAATACTAGGTAAGTTCGTATGTGATGATTACATTATAAATGTATGTTAAAATGCTTTAATATTGCATAAATTTTTAAAAAGGGATTATGGATAATGTATGAATTGTGAAAATGACTTTACGGATGCATTCGATGATAGAAACGAAAAGTGTGAAAGCCCGATTGAACCTTAAGAATAGTTTTGGATACTATTGACATATTAGTAAGTGATACGTTGAGTTGGCTTCGGGCCATGATATTAGCACTTCAGGTGCGTATTTTACCGATTTGGCTTCGGGCCATGCATATCAGATGATTTGGCTTCGGGCCATGATAATAGTTCTTAGGATAAGTTACCTTGATTTGGCTACGGGCCATGGTATAGGTACTTATCGTACGAGACTCTGAGTATCCGATTTCTATTCTGAATGGTTCAACGGGTAAACAAATGATGTGGTTGAGAAAGAGGTTAGTACAAGGCGATACAAGTACGTGCAGAACCTATTTGAGTATTAAATAGTGAAAGTTCGATGAGTTTGTAGTTGATCATGTTTTGAGACATGAGAAAGGTTTGTAGTTAATGTGTAATTGGTTGATTTGCATTTATTCGATGAATTAAGTTATTCACATACAAGCTTACTAAGCTATGAAGCTTACTTCGTGTTATTTTTCTATGTTTTATAGTGAATCAAGCTAGCTCGGATCCGGGAGTCGTCGGGAACATCGTCGCACTATCAAACATCTAAGTTGGTACTTTTGAATAATACATTTATGGTATATGGCATGTGTCGAAACCAATTTTTTGTAAAAGGGGTCGACTTTGATTTTGAAAACGAAAACTAACATGGGAGTCACCACCAATCCTTTTTTATAAGGTGTGATCGGGTCACCTCGTAGTTTGATTGTTTTAATGAAATGTTTGATTTATCAAAGCAATATTTTTCGGTCTACAAAAATCCGGAAAATAGGTTCGGGAGTCGGTTACGCACGAGGAAGGATTAGCACCCTCGTGATGCCCAAAATTGGTACCTAATTGATTATTTGATGTCTTTATGTCGAAAGTTGAAAACTCGGAAAGAATTTAAAATACGATCCCTTTTGCATTAATGTATATTTTGTTTTGGAATACTTAAATAAGTCAAAAAGATATTGAAGACTTTCTTACCTCGAGGCAACAAAATGTCACATCCCGTAAGTTAGGACATGACATTTCGAATCTTTGAGAATAATTTGGCCTTTGATTTTTATTTGAAATCTTACATGTTTTAATTTTTGAAAGGATATTCGATTATTTGAATTCAACCAGAAAAATCGAAACCCCGTAAGTTAGGGCACGATTTTATTGAATTTTTCAAATACGGAACATTGCCTATTTTTGAAAATTTTGTTGATGTGTTCGGATAAAAATTAATGATATAAAATATTACGTTGATGAATGACGATACAAAACGATGATATACGAATGAAATGTCGCATTTAATAGATGACAACAATGATATACTAATGAAAACAATATAGGATAATCACATAATGTACATTATTTTAGCGCTAATATGAACAATCAAAGAAAAAAAATAAAATAAAATAAATAATAACAATGATAATAATAATAATATTAGTGACAAAACAATGCACACAAAAGAAAATACCAAATTTTCGAATGTTATGAAGACAAAGAAATATATACGTACACAAATAAATATTAAGAAAAATAATTTATAAAATATTGAAAATAAAATATTAAATTAAAATAAAAATGAGAGGGATGCAATTGTAATAAAGCACAGTAGATAATAATAAATAATAATGATAATAATAATAATAATAATAATAATAATAATAATAAAGTAAAAATACAATAAAGGAAATAAAGTACTTTAAAGTACTAAAAAGTAAGAACAATAAATAAATAAAATAATAAATAATAAATAGTGAATAAAATATATATAAAAAATGAATTATAAATGGTGGAAATTAAGTGAATGAAGATCAAATTGAGATTAAATAATAATAATAAAAATAAATAAGAGTAATAATAAAAATAATAATAATGATACTAGTAATAAAAATAAAATAATAATAGTAATTAATTAATAATAATAGTAGTAGTATAGTATAGTAATATAATAATAGTAATAATAATAATAATATGATAATAGTGATAAATAAAAAGATAATACTAGTGATATTAATAGTAATAGTAATAATAATAATAATAATAAAATTGCAAAAATAGCTAAAAAGGGACTAAATTAAACTTAAAACAAAAGTTCTGGGAAAATCCGAAATAAATAAAAAGGAAAAGGACCCCATTGAACACGCGAATAACAATGAGGGACTAAAAGGGAAATTTTCCTTTCTCCTCCAAAACGCACAGCATCAGGGAGGACCAAATTGAAATCGAAATAAATCATGAGATAAAAATTAAAAATAAGAAAAACTTGATTGCAAAGCAAAAAAAAAGCTGAAGGGCTAAAAGTGCAATTAGCCCTTCCGTTAAAAACACGCGAATCCTCCCTAGCAGATCGGGTCGAATTCGGGTTAAGGGGCAAAACGACGCCGTTTTGGTGCCTGAAAGGCTTGTCCAAAACGACGTAGTTTTGAAGGCCTATTTAAGGCAAAAAAAAAAATTAAAAATTTTCATTCTTCTCCTCTTCTCAAAAAAAACCAGAAATTCTCTCAAAAAGAATCCTCTCCTCCCCCCTTTCGCCTGCGGGCTCCGGCGAGAGCTCCGGCGCCAATCACCTCCGTCCGTCGCCATCAGCGCCGCCGTGCATGGCGGCCGGAGCCCAAAAAGGTAATTTTTTTCCTTTTTTTTATTATATATATATGTATGTAAAAAAAAGAAAAAGATTCGAAAAAGAAAAAATAAAAAAATAAAGAAAGATCACCCCTTTTAGTTTCTGATTTGTTTTTTTTTTCTTTTTTTGTGTTTTTTGTATATTAAAATAGATTCGTAAAAATGAAAAATGAACAGAGAATGAAAAAAAAAAGGAACAAAATAAACACCTTTCAAACTTCAGATCTGCTTCTTTTTTATTTTCTTTTTTTGTTTGATTTCACAGTTTTTTATTGAATCTGTCTCTGTATTTTTATTTCAAAGATCTCCCCAAAATTACATTCAGTTGTGGCTTTTATAGCCGAAAATACACAATATTTTTATGTGTTTTTTGCTACTGTTCTGTTTCTATATTTCTGCTATTTTTGGTTCTCTTTCGCAGGTCTGCTAGGAGTCAACGGGGGCTGCTTTGGCTATTCTGGTGTAAGAGTCACAGACGAGCCAGGGGTGGTCAGGCCTCGGGCATTGAACGTGCTGGCGAGGCACGTGGGGAGCGACGCAAGGCTGCTAGGGTTTCTGCCCCTTTTTTCTTTTGCTGAAAATGTTTAGTTTTGGGCCATTTTTGGCTTGTTTAGGGTTTGTGGTTTAATTTGGGCTTGTAATGGGACTGTTTAATTATTGGACTACTATTTTTTTTGGGTCTTGTATTTTGGGTTTCTGGTGTTGGTTTGGGCCCAGGGCAAATTGGGCTTTCTACAGCATGTATAGGCTAGATGTGGTATTTTGGTTGTGATCATAGCCATGAGATTTGGCTTGTAAATGATGTTAATATTGATGTGTGTTTAGCTATTAGAAATGGCTTGTAAATGTATATGTTTTGGTTTGTATATATATAGCCATGAGTGATGGCTTATTTGGTTTGTTTTGGCGTGGTTGTAACCAAGACATTATGGAAGTTATAATGGTTATGTGAATTATGGTAAATGAACCATATTTTTTATATTGTTTTGGCATGTATTTGGCTAAGTAAATGGTAGTGATTTGAGAATTGGAATAGAAAAAATTATAATGGTATGAATTGTGCATTTGGTTGATGATTTTGGCTGCCTAATTGTATGATGAAATGGTACCATTTTGTCTTGTGTAGGTACATTGAAGTTGGGGTGGCAAATTGGCCTTGCAAATGGCCTATTTTTGTCCACACGGGCAGAGACACGGACGTGTGTCCCAGCCGCGTGTGACACACGGTCATGTTACATGGCCGTGTGTCCCCTGGTGTTGAAATTGAATTGAAGTCAGTATGCTCCACACAGTCTCACACACGGGCGTGTGACTGGCCGTGTGGTACAAGTCAGTATACCCCCTAATTGGTACACAGCCTAGCATACGGGCGTATGACTTGGCCATGTTGCATAAGTCAGTATACCCTATAGGTTTGACACGGCCTGGCACAGGGGCGTGTGTGACCACTTCGAAGCGCACACGGGATAGACACACAGGCGTGTGGTTGGCCGTGTGACCCAAGTCAGTATGTATGCCCTGTTTCTACACAGCCTAAGACACGGGCGTGTCTGGAGCCGTGTAAGGCACACGGTCTGTTCACACAGGCGTGTGACCCCTGTATGGTTGAAATTTTTCTAAGTTTCCAAAAATTTTCATATGTTATCGGATTAGTCCCGAACCACTTCTAAAGCATGTTTAAGGCCTCGTAGGCCCTTATAAGGGACAATGTAATTGTGTTGAATGATTTATAAGAATGAATGCTTTATGTTTGATAAATGTATGCTAAATGTTGTGAATTGATCGGTAATGCCTCATAACCCTACTCTGGCGACGGATACGGGTTAGGAGTGTTACATAATTAGCTTTGGATGCCACGATTAAAGGATTAATGGATCATGGGACATGGTTGACCCAACTCAATAATTGGGGACAAAGATTGGATAGTCTGCTAAAGAGAAAAAAGCTTGAATTGCCCATTAATGAAGAGAGGCCCAACCATCCATCAAGGAGCCCAAATCAGCCATCTGAGGCTGATTAAAATATTTAGAAACCAACCACAAAACTTCCTCATATTTCCATTCAAACCCCCACCTATTTTCAAGTTTCCTCTCCCATGCACCAAGCTAAATATAACAAAGCCATCAACACCCTTCCCTTAAAGCAAGGTCCGGCCATGGGGGAGATATTTTCAAGGCTTCAATTTGCTAAAAATAGACACTCCCCTCATGTATAAGTAGGCCCTAGCTGATCACTCATTTCATCACTCACTCACTCATCATCTCTTCCATTCTTCCACTCCCCTTTTGAGAGAAAAGCATAGAAAGTTGAGAGAATCAATTCCAAACGCGTGTTGGGCATCAAAATTTTGGAATTCTTAAGGATATTTGTGAAAGAAGAACAAAGCAGAAAGAAAGAAGAAAGGGAACACGAGCAGAAAAACACTAGATTTGTTTTCTTGTTCTTGTTCTTTTTACTTTTATTTTGTTTTGCATTGATGAACATGCTTGTCAAATATATTTTTTTTGTTTCCAACTTAATCATAACGAATTAAATTTATTGTTGTTAGATTGATTATGTTCTTAACTTAGATTTATTAAAATGTTGTTAGTGATGTTATGTGTCTTGGTTGTTCATTTAGTAAAATAAAACCATGACATGTTATTTGTGCATTATGAATGTGTGGGTGCAACTGAATTAATTATGTAATCAGACCCAGATTGTAATTAATTGACACACTATCTGATTGGTGCATGATTGATCCTATTTATGAATAATTAGGTCAATTCAGTAATAATATCGAAAGAATTTTATTACCTTGCATAATCGGGAATTAATGTGACTAAATTGTTTCAGCATAGAGATATTTTGTTACTTCACTTAATATGAATGACTACTTATGAAAATTACTAAGTTGATTTAATATGGACTTCTGTTAGAAAAAATAATAATTTAATAAGTATGATTTCATGGGTTAATGAATAGTCAAGTTGTCATGGATTTTTTGTAACATCATTACTTGGTTTTAGTAATTCATATTTAAAAAAGATAATTAATCTAACACTTTTATGTCATTGAGATTAGTTTTGTAAATTGTTGTTTTTTCTATGCTCTCCTTTCATTTAATAATTTTTAGTTAAACAACGTAGTTAGCCTAAATCACCCTTAATTATTTTTCACTACCAATTTGCTAAGGCTTATTCCACAGTATTTGCCTATACAGTCCCTGTGGAGACAATACTTGATACTTACCATTTTATTACTTGTTAACGATTATGTACACTTGCACATTTTCGCAAACCACCCTCCCCCCAATCCTAGCTAGATTAGAATTTTGTTTTTCTATTGAAATAAACTTCTAATTCCACAAGAGTTTCACTTCTTCTTCCTATAAATAGATGACATCGGTAAGGCTAAACATACAACTTTGAGATATTATTATTCTGCCTGAAAATAGTGAGAACTTATTTTCTAAGTATAAATTTTATTTTTCGAAATAACAATTTTGTCGATTTCTCTTAAAGAGAGAATTTTACTTTCTCATTGAATGTAAAGTAAATAATTTTTGGTTTTGTGTTTGATTTGAATTTGTTTGAGCCCACACTCAAAGTAATTCATCGTACGAAAATAGTAGAGAAGGTTATTTGATTGAAAGCCGAGAACAATAAGGATCCATCTAACTGAAAACACTAGTGCGATTTCGGTAAAGTGTTTATTTCTATAAATATCACAAATCGGCTCGATTTTCAAAATTTTAATTTTTCGTTGTGTAGGAAAATCATTTTCAAACTGAATTTTTTCCAACACGTCCAACATCGATTCCATGAAATGTTGGAGAACTTGCGAGCTATAAACAAAAGCGGTGCGGAATACCTCAATGGGATATCGAAGGAACAGTGGACTCAACCATATGATGGAGGTCTACAATACGAGCACATGACAATGAACCTAGCGGAATGCATAAATTCCTTATTGAAGGGGACGCGACATTTGTCGATAACGTTGGTTGTCAAAGAAACATATTTTCGGTTATTAGCCTTGTTTCCAAAACGAGTGGAAAAATATGTTGGACAGATAAAGGGTGGTCACATTTGGTGCGAGGAAATGATGAAAGATATTACAGAAAATGCAAAAAGAGCGAACTCTATGTCTGCAGTGTGTCACTCGTGCCCAAATGAAATGTTTCAAGTTACGGAGTTACATAGACTCGATGAGGGTATTATCGAGGGATAGTATCATGTAAACCTGAGCACAAGGCCTAAGACTATGGAAGATTTCAAACGCTTTATTTTCCATGTGCACATGCAATTGCTGCATGAGCCTCGACACATTTGGATTGCATGAGCTATGTTGATGAAATGTACAAACTAAAATGGATATATAAAGTATGGAAATCTGAATTCCCACCGATGCCAAATGAAATATTTTGCCGCCTATTTTGAGCGCTCCATTCAAGTTGCTACCAGATATTATGTTACGTTGCAAGCCAAAAGGTCAATTGAAATCTAGTCAGATACGCAACAATATGAATATTCGGGAGAAGATAGATCAACCGTAATTATGCAATTATTGTAGGAACCCTGGGTATAGGTAGACAACATGTCTACACTTGGGGGAAACATTGAGGAGAGGATCGAATAAAAAAATTTATAAACATACAAAAAAACAAACAATTTTTTTTTCATTTTTGGGTAAATTGTAAATAATTATATTATTGATGTAAAATACAATAAAATACAATACAAACAATGTTTTTATTTTTAGGTAAATTGTAACTTAATATATTATTGATGTAAAAATACAATAAAATACAATACAAACAATATTTTCATTTTTTTTTTGTAAATTGTAAATAAGTATATTATTGATGTAAAAAATTAAACAAACATTTATTTTATAAAATGTGAATAAATAAATTATGGATAAAAAATTAATACAAATTAAATGATGATTTTCAGCGCATCTATAGTTGGCAACAGTGATTAATCCCCTTACATGGAGTGCTCTTAAAAAAGATGAATAATCCGATAGATTTTAACCTAAGATGCAAATGACTCAATTTAAAATTTTTAAAATAATTAATAAAATATTTTTCCTTTATTTCTCTAACCTCTAAATTGAGTAGTAAGTTATAATTATGTAAGTCAACTACTAAATACATTGTTCAGACATATAATAGATACAGTTCGTTCTATCATATACAAATCGACTCCAAATTAACATACATCTCAATGCTTTAAATATATCATTTAAAAAATCGATTCTTAAAATTTTGAAATAATTCATAAAATCTTTTTCCTTTGTAGATCAAGTTTAAATATAAATTAATAGGTTATTTTTAAATACATCATTAGAATTAATTAATAGGTTATTTTTAATTTTTTCGGCATGTAAATCCTAATTAACTCATGAGTCATGAAAACAATGCCTTTAAAATACCATCTAAACTCTAAAGAGTAAATAATTATTAAAACTAAAAAATTAAGTTAAAATGCATAAATGAAAAAACCAATATAAAAGAAAAAATCATCGTGTCAAGCAGTAACCCCTTTGGGAATTCTATTAGGTCAAACTTCTCTAAATCGGGTATCTATTAACATAAAAGAAGTAATGCAAATAAGTTGATGATAATTAAATTAGCTTGAAAATTAATTAAAAGAAAAATAATATCAAATCAATTAAAAATATAAAAAAGATTAAAATATGTTTATTATATGAAATATTTGAAATTTAAATTCAATCAAATAGAAATAATTAAATGTATGACACGTGAAGAATCTATAAAACTGTACACATCTACAATAGTAGACCATTCACATTGAATATTGGCATTAATATATAAATATAGTATATTAATCGTGTCTTAATTATATTGAAAAGTGTCAACTTTATGCATTACTTCTTTATGTTTCATGTCCAAAACTAAATTATGTCTTCTGTTCTTCCTATTCTCTCTATTGAATTGTACAGGTTAGAGACCCATTGCTCCATATTCTAAAACCTTAACTCTTAGTTTTGCCTTTACTTTTGGGGGACTTTGATTTGTGTTTTATTTGTCATCGGATTTCAGGGGTTCCCCTTTTTCTAATTATAGACAAGTTTTGGATTTCTTTTTTTTTTTTTTTTTTTGCAAAGTTGGATGGTGGATATAGGTATTATATGTTGGGGACTATAATAATGTTTTGAATGACCAAGAATGATAAATGTTAGCATCAATTGTATTATATAGATATAACTTTAGTTACAACTTGACTTATATTTGAAAGATAATGTAACTTGCCTTAATTGGTTGACATCTTTTCATTAAAAAAAAAATTGAATTTTATAAAAGCACATCATTCTTAATAGCACTCTATCGTTAAGGAAATAAAGTCAAGTGTGGATCTTTTAAAAACTCTCAATGCCATCGAATTTCTTTATTCGAAAAAATTTGTTCTTTTTAAAAGATTATTTTGAGAAAATCTCAGCTAATTCTATTTCATATTGAAGATTTTATCAAGTTGAATTCAAGAAGATAAAGATTCTCATTGATTGTAGTTTTGTAAGTCATTATATGCTTATTTAAAAGAAGATTTGGTATAGTTTTAGGTATGAGATTGAGAGCACTTATCTTATTTGCGTGAGAAATTTATTTTAATGCGTAATTGTTGTAAACAAACTGTTCTCATTATTCAATTTGCAACTAAGCTTTCAAGGAAAAAATCTCGGGAAAGAAAGTGATATAGTTTATGCATAGGAGTGGGTTGCAAATTAGTGTGTGAGTTAGACTTAAATCAAGTCTTTTATAATAAATTACTTTTTAACTAATGCCTTATAGATGTAAAAAATTTTCAAACTACATAACTAAACTTTTATACCCATTTTAAATTTTTATACTCTATTAATTAATAAGTCTAATTGCAACTAAACTAGTAATTTGAAAACAAGTTCAACCAACTTTCAGTAAAATTTATATTTAACAAACAAAAGAAGATATACAATCAAATTCGGGTGGACATTTAGATGTGAATTAGGGTTTGTGTTTTTTTTTTTTTTTTTACAAACAATGGTAGCATTGGTAACAACCATCAACTCAAGAAAGGGGTTTATCTTTTATATATATATATATATATATATATATATATATATATATAAATTTTATGTACTCTAATTAGAAGTGATAAGATAATGATATGGGACCATATTGAAATTTTCTTATTTGTGTATATTTAGTTGTAAGGACTTCATTAAATGCTATGATGAGAAGCAAGCTTAAAAATGAAGCTCGTCCATAAGTTCAAAGTTTAGCTCTTTTACATATTAAAATCATACTATTTTCATTTATATTATTAGTTAAATGGTATTCGGTAGGTTTGAACTCAAATATCCATACTAAAGTAGCATTTATACTTAAAACAGAAAAAACTCATCTAACTATTTTTAAGAGATAGATCATTACAAAATTGGAGTTTGCTTTCCCACACATTATTTTGGGTAAGCTACATAAATGATAAGGTTAAAATTATGTTTTAATTTCTTAACTATCAAAAATTACATTATGGTCATTTATGTTATTGAGTTGTTACATTTTGGTCACTTATCCATTAACTTATATTACTTCCTTAACGATTGATGATGTGATATGCTAATTTAAAGGTTAATAACTAAATTAGCCCCTAAACTATAGTTAAGTTTTCCAGTTTGATACTTTTACAAAAAAAAAAATAGCAATAATCCTAAAAAAATTCTAATTTTTTTGAAAATTCATAATTTATTTTCTAACCCTTTAGTTAACATGACACACCATCATTTCATTAAGGGGATAATTAACGAAGGAATGAGAAAAATGTAGCAACTTGATAACACGAGTGATCATAATGTAATTTTTTATAGTTGGGTGACAAAAACGTAATTTTAATTTTAACTTATTGACCATTTGTGTAATTTACCCTATTATTATTTTATATTTCTTTCTAGACGTCGACTGATTTTGTACGAAAATGGACTTCTAATTCAACTTAAAATTATCATTTGGACAACAAATAGTTTTAATTATCTAGACAGCTTATGTCTGAATTCATATTTAGGTAAAGGCAACGTTAGAGTTTTGGACATAATTCTAATTTTTAGTATGATGTCAAGCACTTCTCTTTGTTGTTTATCCAAATTGGGTGGACATAATATCAAAGAAAATTTGCATTAATTCGTACTCGCATTTGATTAGGGACTAAAACAAAATATTATATGGTTGGTTGTAAATCATCATTCTTTCAGAAAGGAAATCATAATAATATTAGTGGAAATCTCCATAATATATACGATTCTTCTTCTTTTTTAATGGAAATCCCAATCAACTACTTAATTTAGGTCTAATATTTCTTTTCGGTGAAATAATGATTTATGCTGGTAACGGGGTGATATTTTTGCATACTCTAACCTTCCCTCCAAATTTCATCATTTCATTCCGATTCTAACTGTTAAAAAAATTACCCAAATTATAATAGGAGACACAACTCTAATCTGAATTTAATTTAATATTTTTTTTATTTTGAAGCATATAAAATTATTTAGACTTAAAACTTAATATATTTATATATTTATTTATTAAAAGTAAAAACTTAATTTATATGTATATTAGAGGCATTTTTGTTAATATTTTTGGGTGGGTAAGGTAGATTTACCTCAAACTTGATTAATTTTTTTAATTTTACCCAACTTGCCTTAAACCCGATTTTTAAAAAAAGAAATTGACCCTAAAAGAACGGATCAAATCAAAACCCATCAAATTCGGATTTCTTCCCTGTACAGCCCCTTTTTTACTACGCCTAACCATAGAACCTTAACAAATAACCCATTTATTGTATAAACATAAAGTTACTTTAAAACTGGAAATAAAATCATAAATGAAATAAGATTTTGCTATTGCAAACATTAAATTGTTTTGAATAATTAAAAAAGAACCCGTATAGTTTGTAGAAAATTTGGGGTGTCCAGTTTTTTAGCTTGAGTTTTAAAAAAACTATTTGTTTACATAAAATTGGGTTATAAAATGATATGAAATCAGAAATTGGATCATTTTGCCTAAATTCATGGTGTGAAATTAAAATGATTGTATGCACAGAATTAAAAATCTTAGATTTATGTTCATTAAATGTGCCATATTTGTATGGAACTTGATGTTTACTAATTGGAGTCATGTTTCGTATATACACAAGATCTTAGTCATACGAAGTAATCTGTTGTGTTGCCCTAAAGTATACATGGGGCCGTCGCCTTTGTCCTTTGGCTTAATTAACATCATTATTCCGCCACCTTTTAAATACCTAACCGTGCCTTTTATGGCAGAAATTAATGGCAATGTTCATTATTTACTTACCAGATGATTTAATATAAATAAATAAAAAAGATACAACTTAAAAATTCGGTTACATGATTAGGGGTGGATACATGTCTTTTTTAGTGACGACATTTATACAAACCTCTAAATAAAAGTTGTCGCTAAAAACCTGTTTTTGTTGTAGCGTCTTGTTTTAGAAAGATTCCTAGAATGGCAATTCGTGGTGATTGAGATAGTTTCTTTATAAAAGAACAACGTCGCCAAATGTCTGAACCATTCATCACCTTGTCTTGTCTCCTTTCTACAAAAAAGAAGAAAAGGACTCAACAAGAGGGATAGGGATTTATTACTGTTACCCATTCACTCCAGACCTTACTTGCGTATACTTGTAGAATTCGTCACTATTAATCTCATTTATTCCGTGGGTAAAGTTAGCATTAATGGAAGTATGCATTTCAATAATTGGGGCTATTTCCTTTGATACAATCTTTTATTTTGCTTACCATTATTCAAATTAACCTTGAAATCTGGTTTTTATATTTTTTGTATTTAGAATTTAAATTACTTATCCTGAAATCAGAAAATTCCAATCCAATCTATCTGACCCTTAGACTAGGGACGAAATATAAATTAATAAAATGAAGTGGGCACAATGCTATAAAGCAATTTGGCCGAAGAAGTTAGGTTCACAGCCGGCGCCCTTGCCCCAATTCTCTACACATTTTTTTTAATGAGTCCAGGTTGTTTACTTTTTCAATATTTTAGAATTTAGTGCTTGTATTTTTATTTCCAAAATTTATAACATATTTTAATTATATTTTGTTCTAAAGATCAAAGTTTTAATAGATATTAATTAAAGATTTCAACACAAATTCTTTACAACTTTGCATGTGATTCAATAAATAAAAAACACAAAAATTTAATTATGAAAATTTGGAATCAAGCTTTAGCGACAAACTTAATTTTAGGATAAAATTACCAAAGACAACATAATTTGCAGTTGGCACAAATTAGGTTAACTCGGCAATCGATGGTCGATAAAATAATATTTGGCCCTACCCCTACCGTTACCACGTTTCATTGCTACTCCTAAAACCTATCTTTATTTGATTTATAGGATAAAATTTTTATGTTAATTCCGTAATAGGCCTTTTAAGATGGTTACAGAATTTGAGATTTTATATTATAGGTCCTTTAATTTTATAAAAAAAATTATTGAGTTTTTTGTTTATTTTTTATTTTTTAGTCTTTAAATTTGTGTTTTTTGTCAAATCATTTCAAAATTAATGGAAAAATTAACGTTTTTTTAACTTTACTGACGTTGCATATATGTGGATTTCCATAGGACGGCACTTTAACATTTAATTAATTTTTTAAAATTTAAAAATTCAAAAACTATTTTTTTTAAATTTAAAATCATTAAATTTATTTTAAAAGTATAAAAATGATAAAAGAAATAGTTTAAATATTTGTAAAAAATTAATTAAATGCTAACATGTCATCCACATGACAGTCATATCAGCAAAGCTAACAAAGGGTAACTTTTCTATCTATTTTAGAGTGATTTGACAAAAAATACAAGTTCTAAAGCTAAAAGAGAAAAAAATTTAAATAAAAGACTAAAATAAATTTTTTGTAAAGTTGAAGGGTTATTGTGCCTATTATAGAAAAGAAAAAAGGCAGCACCATTAATTGGTCTGGTCAAACTTGGGTAGCCATGCCCATAAGGATGGTTCAAATTGGGCTTATTTTAGTACTAGACTAGCCTATAAAATTAAATGGAGCCCTTAGCCCCGCCCTATTTAAATTTCAGCAGAATTGGTTTTAATTATAAATTATTGTTCAAGCTTTACATTAATTCCTAAATATTTAACTTGGATATAGGACTGCAATCAAATTAATTCAAGTGATAGGTCACGAATTCACTAATTGAACTTGAATAAATTCGTTGATAAGGCAGAAGGATTGACTCCCATACAGACCGGATAAAGTAAATAAATTTTATTGTGGTTAGGGTTAAATCGTAGATACGACTAAGTGATTTATGAAAAGAGTAAAGAAAATTTGAATTTTTAAATATTCGAAAATATAAAATGAATTAAATAAAAGAAACATAAATAAAAATAATTCGAAATAATAAAGAATAAAGCAATAGGTTGAAAATTCCAACTTCGAGTGTGATGTAAATTTCGATATTATACATATTTTATTATTTAATGATAGGCTGGTCAAAGAAATAGAAGAACTTACTAATCTTTTCTTACTTTGTAAATTTGAACAATTTAATAATTAACTATCGTCAGTCGAACAACTTTAATAATTTATAAGACTTAATTCATCAACAACCTTATAAATTAAGACCCGTTTTTAATTAACTAATTCAACTGTTTAAATCACATCACTCATTTTTAATACATGGAAGTAAGTAATCAGTTATATTACAAAACTGTCACAAAAATACTAATACACAATGTAATAATTTCCTAATATATTTCTTCTTAGAAACTTGTTACGAAGCTTGGAACTTGGCTATCCAAGTTCAGTTTGTAGGAGTTGTGGAGCCATCATGTGGTATGAAGAAAAAATGGACAAAAGCAAGAATAGCAGAGATCCAAAATTCTCATCAGCTGTATGAATGGAAAAGCTCAATTGCCATTGTTGCAAGAAGCACCTGATTTTCTAAAATGTTTATTGCAACATAATGGTGATCCACGATCATTAAAATTCAGAGACAACATACGTGCATACAACTCTATTTTTCATCACTTCTACTGGATATGTTATAGACAACAAAATAAATAATAACAACGGTCCTTACTTTTTCAGAATCAGTGGTCAAAAGCACCATAGGATTGGATCTTTGCTGCCCACAATTGGAGCACAACCTAAATTTGCACGAAACAAATAATAAGGTCAACAATAGAATTGGTAGAATGGGGACTCCTTATATCAATATTCTTTGGCCCTAGGAAGTATTAAACTCATTGGCACTAGGAATAAGGACCAACTGTGTCTGAATTTGCAGGTTTAATTGTTGGCAACACCGGTGAAGCAGCAACAGTGAGAGATGTTATAGTTCAAGATCGAAGATTTGGTTTGCGTTGTATCAACGAATCGCATCCAAGCTTCATGGTAATGCAATATCCTTTACTGTTTCCTTAAGGCGAGGATGGGTATGACACAGAGAGATTGCATAAGGGAGCTAAACCAAGTACTTTTGCTAGGAAGAAATTTGCTCAACATCAATACCATGATTTCCGCCTTCAACATAGACATCATGAAGGCCACACTGTACTACACTTTTTGTCTTTTGACACAACAATATATTTGTGACCGTTTCACAAGTATAAAAGCTGAAAGGTTTGACTGGCTTTTGAGGAATCAAACAAAGCTGTGTGCAAATATTCTTCAAGGGTTACAAGATGTTGTTAGAGGAGATACATTATCATTATCCGTAGGAAAGTGAATAATCTTACCATCATCAGCAACTGGTAGTCCACGATATATGATATAAAACTATCAGGATTCTATGGCTATCTGTAGATGGGCTGGTCCTTCTGATTTGTTTCATACCTTCACATGTAATCCGAAGTGTCCTAAGATTAAAGAGTTCTTAAAGTTAATACCTGGACAGAGGTCGGAGGATAGACCAAATATTATTAGTAGAGTTTTTAAGATTAAACTAGATCAGGGAAACATTTTAAACACGCTTGAGCAAGTAAGAAAACTTTAGAAAATTATTTTTAATTAAATCAAATTCTATATGTCCCTTTAGCATCTCACTAGTATTAAACATATGCAAATTACAGTAGTTTATACCATTGAATTCCAAAAAGGGGATTACCTTATTACCTCATTCCCACATTGCTCTATTCCTTGATCCTAATGATAAATCATTGAAGTGTCTTTAGTAGATCGAATAATTTTAGCAGAATTGCATGATGAGGGATGTGATCCTATAGCCTTTAAAATAGTTATACACAATCCATGTGAAAATGCTAACATTATATCTTCATACATGATTGGAGGAAGATATTCCAAACATTTCCCAAAGAGAAACAACCCAAGAATTTCCCATTTAAAAGAGAAGAGATGATTGTAACACCCCTTACCCGAGAAACTCAAGTAATGAATGTTATATTTAGCACTAAACATTCTTTTCTATATCAAATACTTATAATTTGGACCTTTATCAAGGTCACACTACCCTTTTTAGAATTTAACTAGACTAACAATAAAGCTTAATTCTATTTCAAACTCATCTCTGGTCTCTTTTGGCTCAACTAAAAATTTCAATTTTAGGTCTATATGTCTCAAGACAATGTCACATTACCATAGAACTTTAGCTTCGAAGTTCTCATGTCTTGAGACAAATGAGTATATGTCTCGAGATATGACCCTGAAACTGTAGCTTTTTAGCTTCAAAGTTCTTGTGTCTTGAGACATATTTCGTATGTCTTGAGACCTAAGACAGGGGACTTAAAAAATTTGTTTTCAAACACTTCCAAATTATATCAAAATTGTCCACAATCAAGCCAACACAGTAAAAAGAACCTATATACTATATAATACATTAATTGTATTTTCTATTCAAAGCACCATTAACTCGAATATTAAAACAACCAAACACTTGTTACTTACTTCATTATTAAACCTACGTACATGCCATCATCTAAAACCAAAAGATTAATTTCAACTCTCTTTCAAAGGTGATTTGATGAGATGTGTTGATGTCACTACTTCACACGAGCATTTCAATTCGAACTTTCACCTGCGTGTTAAGCAACAACGGGTTAAGCTATTGTAGCTTAAGTAAGTACTCATGAATTCTAATCTTACCATAACTTGGTTTATTCTACAATCATAATACTATTATATTTCAATGAATTTATCATATTAATTAAAAAATTATTCATTATTTATAAAATTCACTAATACTCTGATTCACTACTTGTCATTTCACGATATAACAAGAACTTTTTATTAGAACTTACTTACCACGACTTTTAGCCCATGTTAGACACGTTTGAGCTAGATGGATACACGCAAGGGTGATGTCAGAAATTTTTTTTAGGGGGCGAAATTAAATTGTAATTTTTAAAGGGTTAAATCAAAATTTTATCATTTTTAGGGGGGTCAAAGTGTAATTTTACCTTTACTAATTTAAACTTTTAACAATTTTAAAGGGCCGACATGAAAAATTTTCTATTTTAGGGGGCCCTAGCCCCCTAGATTCGCCCTTGGATAGATGGAATATATCACGATACACGAAACACATAAGTGTCAAGAATACAGGCATCGAAATGCAATATCAGAACATAACAGAGTAGCACCAAAGTGCATGTCATGATTAACGCAGGAGCGCTCGGGTTCCTATGACATACCAACTATATCCACGAAGTTCAACACTAGTCTACATGGGCATTTCACGATACTGAATTTACCATAATTAATCACGAGTGCTTTATTTCACGATTATCATGACATGATGTCAACTATATATTTTTGTGTAAATTTTAAATTATTTATATTTATATACTTTAAAAAAAATAATCTGTCTTGAATTTTAAAATTATATAATCTATTAAGCTTTATTTTTCAAAACTTAAATAAAAAATTTCACTTGAAAATTATATTATTTAAAAATAATATCTTTTTCGTATAACCATAGGTATTCTCATCCATTTACGATTTGAGTCTAATTCTATCCAAGTGAAGAGTGAAATTCAAGTAAAACCCTTTCAAGAATGATGACTCCAAAGCCCAAACTAGTACAAATGGTTGGGGTAAAAGTTCACTATCATTTCTTTCAATCATTTGTTGGTGAAAATAATAATATATTTCTATTACTAAGATGCATAAAATTAAGTTTTTAATCCAAATAACAAAAAAAAAATTATAAATTTATGTTTGAGTTTGAATTCAAATTTTAATTGATAATTTTAATTTAATTATTTAAAGTAGTTTAGGAGATGATGATTAATATTCATCTTTTAAAATGATTAGAAATAAGATGAATTTTATAAAATATTTACCTTTCTAATAAAATAATTAGATTCTTTTGACATTATTTTTGCAAATTACTTATATTATTCTTAAACAATTTTTTTGAGCATATAAATAAAAGATGTTGTGTTTGCATATATTTACTTTGCATTAGCTTAATTAAGTTTTTGTTGTTGTTCATGTATAGTTTTCTTTTATATGTTTTTTATAAAACACCCATGTTTTACTTGAGCATAGTTATTTTTAGTGACTGTAGTTCATCTTATAAGATTGATTCACACTTGATTTAATGTAGTTTTTCAATCTTCACTTACGAAGCAATCAACTTTCTCGAACTATAATCTAAAACTTCCACATATATAAATAAACTATATTTTTGAATTCATGTATATCTTAATTGTAAAAAAATAAATTTATGATTTATATCTTCAACTAAACTTATATTACATATTTAAATAAATAAAATTAAGTCGCAACTGAGCCAAGTCAAGCCCGATTATTATCAAGCTCGGGTTTGACTTTGTATTTAAAGCTCGACATTCAGTTCGAACTCGATTGAATACCTACTTTTAAACTTAAGTTCAACTTAAAATATAATCGAATTATTCAAACTCGAGCTCGAATTCAATTATCCAATTTTTATACGAATATTTTATTAAAAAGAAAATAGTATACTCAAGTATTGGCAAGTGAGAAATTTTTTAAGCACTTTTTGTGGTAGTGGATTCTTATTGCGACAAAACTAAGTAGATGACAAAGGACCCAAAAAACAAAAACATGACAGGTTTCTCGTCTTTCCATGTACCAAAATCCAATTTAATTTCTTACTAATAATTCATCGAATCTTTGTCCATCTTATAGAGAAAGGTGAAGAAACAAAAAGAAGTTCCTCAACGCCATGGCCACCGATTTCAAATCCATCCCAATCATCGGTAAATTATATATTATCCCATGATTTTTCCGAAATTATCTATCCAATATATATATCTGATTAATTTTGCATGCCCTTCTTCCGATTAATACAATTTTTCCTTTCAAAAACTATTGGGTTTTGATTCGAATTCAAGTTCTAAGTTTGATTGAAATTTGAACCTCCATCTTAAATGTTGAGTCTGGGTTTCAAGCAAAAGAAACAAGGGTTTGATTAATTTAAACTAAAAGCATAAAGAAAATGGTCAATGAAGCAGTGTAATTTATTTATTGAATTAAAGGATTTTGATTAAGTTTGTATCTCTGAAAATCTGAAGATTGTTAAGTTGTGATTATTTTTGGGATTTTAGCCGTCCTTCTTTTTCTCATTTATAAATCGTGATAGATGTTGCTCCTTTGTTGGCCAAATGCGATGATCCAAAAATGGTTCAAGACCCTGGTGTACGTGAAGTTGTTAAGCAATTGGATCAGGCTTGCAGTCAGGCTGGGTTCTTCTATGCGGTAAAATTTTCACTTCTAGTTCTTATTCTATTTCTATGTTCTTCTAAGGTAATTTTACACCTATGATACTGAAACTTTGTTGTAAGTGTTAGATATAAGTACTTATCCGGCACGGATATATTCAATTTTGTCTAAGTTTTTAGATATATTGGTGGATCTTGGAGGGTCATATCTTAATGCTCATATCTGGATATGCATTGGATATGAATGTTAGATACGGGTGCTTAAAGAAACATAAAATATTGAACCAGAATAGGTTTATATTAATACTTTGCTAATAGTCAAAGAATCTTAGAGCCTAAAATCTGATTCTCATTTGAAAATTTTCCCATGATATTTTTCATAGCTGAAAGATGAAAGATGGAGTTTGATTTTTATGCATATAAACCGAAAATTTTCTTTATATCTTGTTGATAGCCTAACTTGTCGCCCGGTTTTCTTTTTTTGGTACACTTTTGGATTCATTAGAAGGGTCATGGTATCCCTGAGACCATGGTTAAAGAGGTTAGAAATATCACACACAAATTCTTCGATCTTCCTTATGAAGAAAAACTCAAGATCAAGATGACACCAGCTGCTGGATACAGGTTTGTTTGGTGAAGTAGAACCTATATGTGAATTTAGTGGTTTACTGGTTTAAGATTAATGATTAGTGTATATGGATATGGATATGGATATCGTTGACTGGGTAAGGTGACATTCAAATGCAGGGGATACCAGAGAATCGGAGAAAACATAACCAAAGGCGTGCCTGATATGCATGAAGCTATTGATGTGGGTGTTACTAACAGCTACTTTATATTCTACCATTTCATTTACATTGCATTGCTATTGCAAGGTGCCAGTGGGACTTTTTAATGTCTTTTCTTCACTCTGAAATTGTTATAATCAAATATACAAGGACTTTTGACATAAGTTCTCTGCTGATGCCATATTGCTAGTTCCAGTTAATCATTGATAAAGGATTCTCTCCACTACCTTTCCGCTACTTTATATACAAGGGTGATTAATGCACTTTCAACTGAACTCTAAGGTTTATATTTGTGCAAATCATATTTCTTTTTTGATTATTTTTTTTTTTTATCATCATGTCCTATTTTAACTCTTTAAAGTTTCAGTCACAGATTTAGTTGAAAATGCATTATTCACTCTTGGGTAGTGTAGTGGAAACTTCCAATGCTTGGAGAGGTTCTTTGCATGAACCATCTCCGTGCAGCCCTGAAAAAGAGGTGTTTCTGATGTTAGATTATCCTTTTAATTATATCAATTATATCGTTTTTTCCTTATTGTTGGGATTAACTTTAACAGTTCCATTGTAGGAAAGTATTCTAATAAGTAGCACATATTGTTTGCTTTTGTATATATATAATTCCAGTTTGTATGCTTTTCTGGATTACAGTGCTATAAAGAACTAAAACAAGGGATGTATGGAGCTCTTGGAAAACCCATGGAAGGATGCAATCAATGGTACATTATAAGAATTAGTGGTTTCTCAACTGTATCCATTTTACAATATTTTCTTATGGAGATTGATAAACTTTGGAAGGGCCTTAGTGCAATGTTAGAGATTAAATTTTTTTTTTCATCCAAGGACCTGAAATTTTCCAGGTGTACACAAAATTCTTGATAATTTAATTAATTGACCTAAGCCATTGCAAAAAGGCTATACGTTACATCTGTCTCACAACGTCATGGATTTGCCATTTTCATGGGAATACTGGTACTGTCAATTTTGCATCTAGTGGCTGATCTGAAAGTTAGGTTGAGTTTTGGAGTTGATATTCTTTTGTCTTGCAATATTGTATTTGACAGGCCACATTATCCTCCGAACTTCAAAGAACTCATGGAGGAGTATATTAGCCTCTGTACAGGTATGCTTGTCTTTTGTCAGTTTTTTTTCTCCTTTCATAATTTTACTGGCCGGAAATTGATGGCAACTTTTGTATTTTTGTTGCTTACAGAAGTGTCAAGAAAAATTATGCGGGGAATTGCTCTTGCATTGGGTGGATCACCAGATGAATTCGAAGGTGAAAGAGGCGGTGATGCATTTTGGGTGATGCGCCTTATTGGTTACCCAGGAGCATCAACTGCAAATGGAAAATGCACGTTTGAAAATGACATTGGATGGTAATGGAATGTGAATGTTGCAGGTTTTCCCTTTGCCTAAGTTGCTGTTCTTTTAGTATTTCCTTACTTTTCTTCACTTGCTTTATCCATGTCTTTTGGCCAAACAATTCAGTGGAGCACACACGGACTATGGTAAAGTTTTCTCTTAACTTGAGATGAGTGATTTAAAAGATTTAGACCGTCATTTCAAGTTTTACAATATTTGAACAGGTTTGTTAACATTGGTGAATCAAGATGAAAATATTACTGCACTTCAGGTATGATCCTCTTAGTTTCCGGTTTTAAGGAATTGACAAAACTGATCTATTGCTATCGATTCTCTTGTTAGAAGAGAAGTAGGTATTGATGAAACAGCATGTTTAGATGTTTCTTTTTTAGTTCCGCAAAACATTTCTTTGTTTACAATTCTGAAGATTACCGCAGCTATAGTTAGCACTTTTATCTTGTTTGACCAAAACATTGCTTGCTTGATTTTTCTCCATCTTTGATTTTTTAACCAAATGTGAGACATCTTCCTTGTCCAGGGGTTTTCCATTTCATTCTCGAGACCTAACAGTTTATGCTGGATGGTTTCAACTTTCCCGACTTCTAGTTTTTGTCTTCACCTTTGTATCATACTGCGGCTTTAGTTGTTGACAACAGTTAATCTAATCAAAGTGTTGCAGGTGAGAAACCAAGCTGGTGAATGGATCTCAGCTCCTCCGATTCCCGGGATGTTTGTCTGTAACATTGGTGATATGTTGAAGGTACATTAACATGAAGCTAAAAGTTATTTCAAATGTTGTGTCTATTATATCTTGCTAAAAGGTTTGGTTTAATTGCAGATACTATCCAATGGTTTATACGAGTCAACTCTACATCGAGTTATCAATAAATCTCCGACATATCGTGTCTGTGTCGCCTTTTTTTATGAGGTTAATATTTATTATGATTTGATCAAGGGGTAGAGAAAGGGGTTATCCGGGTTTGAGCATGAGACCTAATGTCATCAAAGACTTGAGCAACGCAAGTCATTTGCCACTACACCGTGGCTAGTTGATTTGCGAGGTTAATGTTTACAAAGTAGAATTATCTGTCAGTTTTGACCTTCCTGAATACTATTGTTTTTCCGAACAGCCAAATTACGATGCAGCAGTTGAGCCTTTGGAAGTCTGTGTACGGAAGAGCGGTGGAACTCGGAAGTTCGAAAAAGCTGTTTACGGAGAGCATTTAGTTAGCAAAGTTCAAACGAACTTCGTAACATAGGAGTTGGAGTTTGAATTTTGGGGCAAAACTTTTCATCCTCTTGTTGTCTCAAAATGCAGCGATGAAGGTTGAGATGAACCTAATTGTTCAAACTTGGTCTCTGATTTAATCTAATAATTCAATCTTCAGCACTGAACCTTTTAACACATTTCCTCGCTTCTTACTTCTTAATACATAATCATATTAGTGTAACATCTTTCTGTAAATACATAGGAAAGCACAGCTGACAAGAAATGTTACATGTCCCCTAACACTTCCATATAGAGCATTTCTTTGCAAACAACTTGGGATTCTCTAAGCTGCACTGTAGTGTTAAAGTACGTAATGATACAATCCAAGTTACATTTAACATTTATTTCTTTAAAGTAATTATCCTCGATTACTATCCAGACATATAAAATATATAATTCTCCAAAAACCTTCGAAATACACAAAACTCAGGACTACTTATAACCCCTCTCCAACCCATAAATATGAGGATAATGTGCTTCATTGTACTTGAATCTACATCATCCTACATTGACAACGTCGTCCATACCAATTAAGCTAATACTCAATCAACAATTCTTATAAGTCTTAATAATTTTAAATAATTTTTTATTTTTATAAATAATTTTATAATATAATATATTTATATATAAGCATGAGTTTGGAAAACCTTTTAAACGAACAATAATATTTCTTTTATTATTCATTATATAACTAAATTGACATTAGATTATTAACTACTAGGTTATAATAACAAAAATAATATTATTTAACTAATGAAATCCCTTAAATAAATGATAGATAGATAATACATACATATATATTAGTAGCAAAATATTGGAGAGATTAAATTACAAATTAACAGAAACAACATTAGGATTAGACAGCAAGAAACTACTATCTAACCGAATCTGGTCAACAGCCTTATCATGAGTGACATGGAACACTCAAGTGCCAATCGGTTACTCTCTCATTAATCCTGCCAAAATATGGGGAGCGAAATTCGCTTCCCTTGGAATCTGCTTAATGTCCACTCGTCACTCATGTTTGTAACACCCCTAACTCGTATCCGTCACTGGACTAGGGTCAAGAGGCATTACGGAACAATACACAACTTTATACAATCATAACACACATACATAATTCATATATCATCATCTCATAATCATTCACAAGCATATAGTCCCATAAGAAGGTCTATGAGACCTTAAATATGCTTTAGAAAGGGTTCGAGACTAAACCGGTCTCATATAAAAATTTTCGAAACTTTCAAATTTTTCTAAGTAACAGAGGTCACACACCCGTATGAACAGGCCGTGTGCCTCACATGGTCACTAGACACACCCATATCCAAGCCGTATGAAAATAGGATACTGACTTGGGTCACACGGCCGGCCAAACGCCCATGTGCCAGCCCGTGTGCTACACAAGGCCAGTAGACACGCCCGTGTGTCTAAGCCGTGTAACTCACTGACTTGTTTTAATTAAGCATCAGGGGTCACACGGTCGAGTCACAAGCCCATGTGCTCAACTGTGTGGCACGAAAATAGGACTGTTTTAAGCCACTTTTCCCACCTAACTTTCATGTACTTAACAGCATTCAAATGGCATCAATTTCACATACAATAGGCAACTAAAAATGACCATTTCATGCACATTTTATACCATAACAAGCCAAATCATTTTTAGCCATTTCTTATCAGAACACATACCAAAACTAGCTTGATTCATTAGCTATAATTCACATATAAAACCCAATTCAATGTTCATCCAAATTCACCATTTGTAAACATCTAAGAACACATAGATGGCACATGCCTTAATCAAGCATTTAACCAACCATCAAGACCTAAGTGTATTAAACATATACAAACATATCAAGCATATATACACCACCTAACATTAACCATTTGTGTATCTCAAATCCATAACAAAATATGCCAACTCACAAGGCAATTTATACCTCAAACATAATCATTAATAAGCCATACAAAATAACCAAATACATACTTAAAACATGCCAAACCATATGGCCAAATACACTTTCCATAGTAAATCAAAATAACCATAGCCTATACATGACATATTACCAAGTCACAATGTATATAAATATCGAAATTATTAGCTTGATAGTGTGATGGAATCTCCGTCGACTTCCAACCCGAGCGAATGTCCCAAACACTATAAAACATAGAAAAAAAGAATAACACCAAGTATGTAACAGCTCGATTTTGGGGCTAGTCGAAATAGTGGTTTCGGGACCACTAATCCGAGGTTGAAGAAAATTGTTTTGATATTATTTTATGTGTTATAGCATGATTATAATGTTGCATGGAAATTTTGGTGCTTTAATTTTAACGATTGTATGCTTAATTGTGAAAAATGACTAAATCGCATAAAGTGCGAAAGCTAGGAGTGTCTAATAGCCATAGAATTTTAAATTGGAGGTCCTTAAAGTGCAATTAGGTCATTAAGAGGGTGTGGTCGGCCATAGGGAACAAGGGAGACGAGAGCATTAATTTTGGTCAAAATTTTGGTGAAATTAGGTGATAAAAAAATGAATAAAATAAGATAAATAAAAGAGATATCATCTTTCACTATTCAAACTTCTTCTCCACCGAAAATTGAAGAGAAAATAGGGGATTTTGGAGTTCAAACTGTCAACCAAGCTATTCTATTGCAAGTAAGTGATTTTAGAGGTCTTTCTTGATAATTTTTGTACTTTTGGAACCCCCAAAGCTTGAGCTAGCTAATGAGGGGACTATTTTGCCAAATGGTTAAAATTTTAGGGACTTTCCATGAGAGTTTTCATGTTGTTTGCTGATTTTTATGGAAGAAAATGAATGTTAGTGAGTTAAGAAACAACTTTTGTGAAAGGTGTTATCATGAAAACACCTAACTAGGACTTATTTGTAAAGGTTGTAAATGAGTAATAAATGCATGAAACAATTGGTTTTGTGAGTGGTTGTAGAGAAATAAATGTTCAGCTAGGCTTGTTTAATGAGAAAATATGATGAAAAATGATTTACGAGCCTAGGGGCAAAATTGTAATTTTGCCAAAGTATAAAGGCAAAATGGTTATTTTTGTCTTAAGTAGAAATTTTGATGTATCGTGAGTTATAAAGTGATTGAATGAGTAAATTTTATTATTATAGATTAAGAAGAACGCAGAAACAACCTTGACCGAGGAAAAGGCAAGGTTACGAACTGAGTCGTCGACTAATACCTTTTGCACCGAGGTAAGTTTATGTGTAAACGATACATATTTAATACATATATTGTTACCTATTTGTGCATTGTATGAATGAGATCAATTATGATTGAGATTGATTGAAATTGATAGATAGTGAGTAATTCTCGTATGAACCTCGGAATAGATATGTAAGTGCGGAAAAATATCCGTAATAATTATTTGGTGGGCTATGTGCGATACCACCGTGATTATTCTTTTTGGTAGGCTGTGTGCGATACCACCTTATTATTTATTCACGATAGGTTGTGTGCGATACCATCGTTCGTATTATCATTCGGTGGGCTATGTGTGTAACCACCGTAAATATTCTTGTTGGTGGGCTATGTGCGATATCACCCTATTATTAATTAATGGTGGGCTGTCTGTGAAACCACCAGGTACTTAGTATTATTCCAAATGGTTCATCGAGAAATTGACTAAGTAAATGTTTCATGTGGCTTTGTGGTGATGAGTACAGGATATGTGTGCAAGTAAATGTGAGCAATATATATGTTATACAGTTGGAGTATGGTAAGAGATGAGATGAGTAAGCATGATTATGGAAATGTGAATTATTCTTGCTTAGTATGAAATGTTATTGATTGATTAGCACATGCTATGATGCTTATTGTTTACATGTAAACTTACTAAGCTTAAGGCTTACTCCCTTTCTTTTCCCTTGTTTTATAGTGTCAAAGAGCCGACTCGGGATACGAAGATAATCGGAAGATCAATCACACTATCAGCTCATCTCGGTATATTTAGACTTAGCATTTTGAGTATGGCATGTATAGGGGCTAGACTTAGTGAAATGTCTAGGGACATGGGCGTGTGTGACCACACGGCCTGCCCACACGGGCGTGTCCCATTTCACACGGGCGTGTGGCCTTGTTTAAGCAAAAATTTTCTAAGTATACAAAAGTTTCTGATTTGATTCCAAGACCCTCTGTTTGCATGTTGAAGGCCTCATAGGCCCATAATAAGGATGTTATGAATGTGAATGGGAATTATTAAGTAAGAATGAAATTTTTATAGCCTAAAGTTGTATGTTCAAGCAAATTAAGTTAGGTAATGCCTCGTACCCGGTTCCGTCGTTCAATACGGGTAAGGGGTGTTACATTTAGTGGTATTAGAGCTATGGTTTAATCTGTTCTCGGACTACCGTAGCGTGTGTAAGAGTCTAGCTATACATGTCGTAAACGTATATTGATAGTGTGGTGACTTCTGAATATTCTAAACTTTATTTTTATATAGTAAATGAATCCCGAATGAGCTGCTGCTGATGACGCTGCTAGTAACACGTCGGCTCTTGCGTAAGGGACCGTGCCTGTAGAGAGTAGACCCGAGACTATGGGTCAAGGAGAAGAGGCTCGGGAAGCTTTTCTCCAAATGATGAGTAATTGGTACACGGAGTATGTACGAGCTAACCCTAATGCTCAACCTTCTCCACCCCCTCCTATACCTCAGCCAGTTCCTGTGGCTCCTCAAGGTATAGATTTGGTGAGAACGACCAAACCCCCGGTAGATAAGATTCGGAAGCAAGGGTGATACGAATGCACCTATAACGGAACTAAACCGAGACACCCTCGAGCTGCCCAATGGACCAATTACGCGTAGCACGGACTTAAGGATGCCACTTCAGTTTTAGTGGCACAAATCTGGAACGAAGAAAGAAAGGACTTCAAGAACACACCGAATATTTACAATTTATTTAAAGCCAATTATACTAGCTACCAAACAATCACATGAGCTCGTTATTAGCTCATTCTTAGCTCATTTTAATTATTTTATTGCTAGGTGCCTTTTCAAAAACCTAAAGGTTAAGGGACAAGGTTACTAGTGCCTTTTCAAAAACTTAAGGGTTAAAAGGTTGTTAGGTGCCTCTTCAAAAACTCAAGGGTTAAGGGTTAAAGGTTGCTGGTGCCCTTTCAAAAACTTAAGGGTTAAGAGGCAAGATTAGAAGACTATTTGGCTAGCCTTTGTTCAGCCTATAAAAAGGCTATGTAATTCTCATTTGACACAATTCAGACTTTAAGAAAATTTTATGAACTTTTGTTCATTTGAGTGAGTTCATCTCCTCTTCATTTTCGTACAAGTTTCGTTAGACTTATCAAGCTTGCTTGTGGCGTCTTCGACTTGTTTGAACTTATCACCAAATTCCCTTTGGTGTGGCGTTCATCAACCTATTTTCATCTTTCCACCTTAAACATTATAGAATCCGGGGTGACACTCTTTAGTGTCGAATCGCTTCTTGTTTAAGTTCGTTTATCCACCCCCATCAAAATTATCCTTTATCTTTTTTTTTATTCTATTTATCCATTTTTCATTTCTTTTCATCAAACCGAACCATTTCTTATTTTTATTCACTTAAAACTTCTGCAAACGCATCCATATTTTCCAATTATTTTCCAAAGGCTTGATTCCTCCTCGTAGACGATTGGGCAACCCGCATACGTTTCGACTCATCCCGAGCTGGCCCGTATCATCTGGTATCAGAGCTACAAAACGAGGAGTTCCGATAATCATCGTGAAGCCGGAATTAGGTTCGTAAGTTAAAAAAAAATTTAAAAAATCAATTTTTTTTAAGTTGTGATTTTTGTATTTCATTATAGCATATTTGAAGTTAAAAAAAACGAGAGATATAAAAAAAATTGAGGTTAAAAAAAAATTCAAATAAAAAAAAAGAGAAGTTAAAAAAAAAGAGGTGTGAAGTTTGCAAGTTTTGCTTTACTTTCATATTTCTACCCCCGATCTTAAAAAAAAAAAATTCTACCAGCATTCAAGTTCTCATCATTTCACCCTAACGCCACACATACTAATTTTTTTTTTCAGCCTCTCCTATACCTGTAAATCATTTAACCCTTGTAACCAATTTGAAGCCGACCCTTAAGCCGCAATAAGTCTTTTGAAACGAAATACGAATTTGTGAGACGAGATTGAGCGGTAAAAAGGCAAGAGAGATTTCATTAAAAGAAAAAAAGTCGAAAATTGAGTAAAAAAAAAACGATCGTGAGTGTTCAATATTTATTTTCTTTGTGAGTGATCAAGTGAGGTTTGTAGTGAGGTTTCTTTAATCTGGTTCAATATGTCTAGGAGTCCCGAACGACGAGTAGTGAGCGACGAAGCGTCAGATGCTGCTGGTGGTGGGAGAAGATTGCAACCACAAAGGAATGTTCCCAAAGGTAGAGGTTCTAATTTAGAAATGCAAGTTGCATTACGAGAAGTCACACACTTGCTTCATTCTATCACCGAACATTTAGACCAAAAAGATGAACAGGGACAACGAGCAAACACTCCTCCAATTCCGAGAAGGGAACAAGAACGACCTTGGCTACATGACAACGACTTATACGAACCAAGTGAAGTTGACAGCAATCAAACTTCCAGACAGAATGAACGAAGAAGAGGTCCACGAGCACGTGATCAAAGAGATCGGAGGTGGGAAGACGATGATCTCAAGAACATCGAGTTGACCATTCCTCCTTTTCAAGGCAAGTCAGATCCTGAAGCCTATTTGGAATGGGAAAAGAAGATCGAACTTGTGTTCGATTGTCACAACTACTCCGAAAATAAAAAGGTTAAATTAGCCGCCATAGAGTTTTCCGACTATGCTATGATATGGTGGGATCAGTTAACTACAAACCGGAAGCGAAACGGAGAACATCTAATTTCCACTTGGACCGAGATGAAAGCAGCCATGAGACGACGATTTATTCCCTCTTACTACCATCGGGAGTTACATCAAAAACTCCAACACCTTACTCAAGGATCGAAGAGCGTCGAAGATTATTACAAAGAGATGGAGGTAGCAATGATCCGAGCCGATATACAAGAAGAACGAGAAGCTACCATGGCTCGATTTTTAGCCGGGCTTAACCGTGAGATAGCAAATGTTGTAGAATTACAACACTATGTTGAAATGGAAGATATGGTCCACATGGCCATTAAGGTAGAAAAGCAATTGAGGCAGAAAGGAGCATTCCGAAGTTACTCTAACGCTAAACCTTCTAAATGGGGCCAAAGCTGAAGCAAGGGACTCCCCGCAAACAAGTCGAAGGACTCTACTTTCACCCTTAAGACCAACAAACCTTTGGCCGAAACAGACAAAGGCAAGGCTCCAGAAAGTTCTAATGCAAGATCAAGGGACATAAAATGCTTCAAATGCCTTGGTAGAGGACACATCGCAAGTCAATGCCCGAATAGACGAACTATGGTGATGCGAATTAACGGTAAGATAGAAACGAAAGACGAAGAAGAATATGAATCTGAATCCAATTCCGAGGCTGATGAGGACTTAGAACAACCTGTGGACGGCGAATTACTCGTCGTGAAGCGAAGCCTCAACCTTGAAGGTGTAGGAAAAGAGGAGCAACGAGAAAATATTTTTCATTCAAGATGCCAAGTGCAAGGTAAGGTTTGTAGCTTTATCATTGACGGAGGGAGTTGTACGAACGTAGCAAGTACTCTTATGGTGGAAAAGTTAGGCTTGACAACCACCAACCATCCGGCTCCGTATAAGCTCCAATGGCTTAATGATGGCGGAGAGCTTAAAGTTACAAAACAAGTGTTAGTATCCTTTAGCATCGGGAAATACTCTGATGAAGTGTTGTGTGACGTAGTGCCGATGCACGCGAGCCACTTACTCTTGGGACGTCCATGGCAATACGACCGCCGAGTGATGCACGATGGCTACACCAATCGATATTCCTTCAAGCATCATAGAAGGAATGTAACACTTGCACCCCTTACTCCGAAGCAAGTGTTTGATGATCAACAGAAACTCAAGCTCTCTATTGACCAAGCAAAAGAAAAAGGAAAGGAGACAAAAGAAAAAGTCAAAAAAAATGAGAGAGTGAAAATTAAAAACACTAATGAGAGAGAAGAAAAACAAGAGTTAAAAGAAAAAGAGAGTGGTAAGATGAGTGTTTTTGCGAGAGCAAGTGATATACGAAGAGCATTATGTCTTAGACAACCGATGTATGTCCTACTGTGCAAGGAATCATTCTTGAACACTAACGACTTACCCGAAAATCTTCCTTCTTCTATTTTGTCTCTGATTCAAGAATTTGAGGACATCTTTCCTGAGGAGATACCAAGTGGTTTACCGCCCATTCGAGGCATAGAACACCAAATTGACTTGGTTCCGGGAGCTTCTCTACCCAATCGACCTGCGTATCGGAGCAATCCTGAGGAAACAAAGGAGCTCCAAAAGCAAATCACCGAATTACTAGACAAGGGATATATCCGAGAAAGTCTTAGTCCCTGCGCGGTACCGGTATTACTAGTGCCAAAAAAATATGGTTCGTGGCGTATGTGTGATGACTGTCGTGCCATCAACAAGATTACCGTCAAATATCGACACCCGATACCCCAACTCGACGACATGCTCGACGAGTTAAGCGGAGCACGAATCTTCACAAAGATTGATCTCAAAAGTGGCTATCACCAAATTAGAATGCGAGAAGGCGATGAATGGAAGACGGCCTTCAAGACAAAGTTAGGTTTGTACGAATGGTTGGTAATGCCATTCGGACTTACCAACGCCCCAAGTACTTTCATGCGTCTTATGAATCATGTCTTACGAGCTTTTATTGGAAAATCATGTGTTGTTTATTTTGATGATATTTTAGTGTACAGTAAATCCTTGGAGGAACATGTGCAACACTTGCGTGCGATCTTGGAAACGTTACGAAAAGAGGTATTGTACGCTAATCTTAAGAAGTGTTCTTTTTGCACTGACAAAGTTGTTTTTCTAGGTTATGTTGTGAGTGCAAATGGCCTGGAAGTAGATCAAGAGAAAATCCGCGCCATCCAAGAATGGCCACGTCCTACGACGATCAGCCAAGTCCGGAGTTTTCATGGATTGGCTAGTTTCTATCGACGATTCGTTCCCAATTTCAGCACGATAGCCGCTCCTTTAACGAATGTAATCAAGAAGACTTCAACCTTCCATTGGTCTGATGAACAAGAACGGTCCTTTAATACGATTAAAAAATGTCTTGTAAAAGCCCCATTATTAGCCCTTCCTGATTCTACTAGAACTTTTGAAATTGAGTGTGATGCTTCAGGTGTAGGGATTGGAGCCGTTCTAACACAAAATAGAAGACCGGTGGCATATTTTAGCGAGAAATTAAACGGAGCTGCCCTTAACTATCCAATGCATGATAAAGAGATGTACGGGCTGATTAGATCGCTCGAAACCTGGCAACATTACTTAAGACCAAAAGAGTTTGTTATTCATTCTAATCATGAAGCACTCAAATACATTAAAGGTCAACATAAGCTCAACAAAAGACACGCGAAGTGGATCGAATACTTAGAGTCATTCCCGTACATAATTAAATACAAAAAGGGTAAAGAAAATGTAGTAGCTGATGCATTGTCACAAAGGTACACTTTATTGACTACCCTTGACTCTAAACTGCTTGGTTTTCATCACATCAAGGAATTGTATTCTAATGATGCTGATTTTGGAAATGTCTATAATGCTTGTGAGAGTGGTGCTTTTGATAAGTTTTACAAGCATGAAGGATTCCTTTTCAAGGAAAACAAATTATGCATACCACAAAGCTCTATGCGAGACATGCTTGTGTTAGAGGCACATAGTGGTGGCCTTATGGGTCACTTTGGAAGAGACAAAACATTGTCCACTCTTCAAGAACATTTTTTCTGGCCAGGAATGTGAAAGGACATTGAACGGATCTGCAATCGTTGCATAACCTGCAAACAAGCTAAATCACAGGTTCAGCCTCATGGTTTATACACGCCCCTTCCTATTCCGGACACTCCTTGGACCGACATCTCCATGGATTTTATCCTTGGCTTACTGAGATCTAAAATGGGGAAGGACTCGATTTTTGTTGTAGTTGATCGTTTTTCTAAAATGTCTCATTTTATTCCTTGCTCTAAAACTGACGATGCTGTGTATATTGCAAACTTATTTTTTAAGGAAATCGTTCGATTGCATGGAGTTCCAAGAACGATCGTATCCGATCGAGACGTAAAATTCTTAAGCCATTTTTGGCGAACTCTGTGGGGAAAGCTAGGGACGAAATTGCTATTTTCAACCACTTGTCATCCTCAAACGGATGGACAAACCGAGGTGGTGAACCGAGTCCTATCGACCTTGTTGCGAGCATTGGTGCAAAAAAATCTCAAGACGTGGGAAGATTGTCTGCCCCACATTGAATTCGCTTATAACCGAGCTGTTCATTCCGCAACTAAATTTTCTCCCTTCGAGATTGTTTACGAGTTTAACCCTTTCACTCCTCTGGATTTATTACCATTGCCTTCTAACAAATTTATCTATTCTGATGCCAAAAAAAAGGCGGACTATGTAAAGGAACTACATAGAAAGGTGCGCGAGAATATCGAAACAAGAACCGAGCAATACGTCCAACGAGCCAACAAAGGTCGTAGACACATTCTTTTTGAACCAGGAGACTGGGTTTGGGTTCATATGCGAAAAGAAAGGTTTCCCGCGCAAAGGCGATCCAAACTTCTCCCAATGGGGGACGGTCCATTTCAAGTCCTTGAACGAATAAATGACAACTCGTAAAAATTGGACTTACTAGGTGACTATAACGTGAGCGCGAGTTTTAATGCCTCTGATCTGTCTCCTTTTGATGTAGGTGATGATTCGAGGACGAATCAACTTAAAGAGGGAGGGAATGATACGAATGCACCTATAATGGAACTAAACTGAGACACCCTCGAGCTGCCCAATAGACCAATTACGCGTAGCCGTGCTAAACGACTTAAGGATGCCACTTCAGTTTTAGTGGCACAAATCTGGAACGAAGAAAGAAAGGACTTCATGAACACACCGAATATTTACAATTTATTTAAAGCCAATTATACTAGCTACCAAACAATCACATGAGCTCGTTATTAGCTCATTCTTAGCTCATTTTAATTATTTTATTGCTAGGTGCCTTTTCAAAAACCTAAAGGTTAAGGGACAAGGTTACTGGTGCCTTTTCAAAAATTTAAGGGTTAAAAGGTTGTTAGGTGCCTCTTCAAAAACTCAAGGGTTAAGGGTTAAAGGTTGCTGGTGCCCTTTCAAAAACTTAAGGGTTAAGAGGCAAGATTAGAAGACTATTTGGCTAGCCTTTGTTCAGCCTATAAAAAGGCTATGTAATTCTCATTTGACACAATTCAGACTTTAAGAAAATTTTATGAACTTTTGTTCATTTGAGTGAGTTCATCTCCTCTTCATTTTCGTACAAGTTTCGTTAGACTTATCAAGCTTGCTTGTGGCGTCTTCGACTTGTTTGAACTTATCACCAAATTCCCTTTGGTGTGGCGTTCATCAACCTATTTTCATCTTTCCACCTTAAACATTATAGAATCCGGGGTGACACTCTTTAGTGTCGAATCTCTTCTTGTTTAAGTTCGTTTATCCACCCTCATCAAAATGATCTTTTATCTTTTTTTTTTTAATTCTATTTATCCATTTTTCATTTCTTTTCATCAAACCGAACCATTTATTATTTTTATTCACTTAAAACTTCCACAAACGCATCCATATTTTCCAATTATTTTCCAAAGGCTTGATTCCTCCTCGTAGACGATTGGGTAACCCGCATACGTTTCGACTCATCCCGAGTCGGCACGTATCAAAGGGGCCTATGAATTCAAAGATAATATAGTCGATGACCCCGAGAGAGTGGAGTTCTGGCTTAAGAACTCAACGCGGGTATTCGATGAACTCTCCTGCACACCTAAGGAGAGCTTGAAATGTACCGTGTCATTGCTAAAGGACTCGGCGTAATGTTGGTGGAAAACATTGACGGCAGTTCCAAGGGAGAAAGTGACATGGGATTTCTTTTTGGAAGAGTTCCAAAAGAAGTACATAAGTCAGAGATTTGTGGATCAGAAATGGAAAGAGTTCCTCGAATTGAAGCAAGGCAAAATGACTGTGGCAGAGTATGAACGCGAGTTTGTTAGGCTCAACAAGTATGCACAAGAGTGTGTGTCTACGAAAGCTATTTTGTGCAAGAGGTTCGAAGATGGGCTGAATGAGGATATCAGATTGCTAGTTGGGATTTTGGAATTGAAAGAATTTGTGGTGTTGGTTGATAGGGCATGAAAGGCCGAGGAGCTGAATAAGGAAAAGAGAAAAGCCATGAATAAGGCCCGAGATGCAAGAAAGAGGCCAATGAGTTATTTTGGCATGTATAGGGGCTAGACTTAGTGAAATGTCTTGTTATTTTGGCCAAGTGTGTTGGCTCCTTCAAAGATGAACTTTTTGTAAATAGTCATAGTTGATGGCTCATTATTATTAATATATGAAAAGATGAGGTTATTCATGAATGTGTATGATGCATGATTGGGTTGTTGGATTAATGGTTGAATGTGATTTATGTTGTAGGGGTTTGGGTGATAAAAAGAGCTCGGCAAATAGCCTTGTTCTTGTCCACACGGGTAGGCACATGGGCGTGTGTCTAGGCCGTGTGTGACACACGATCAGTCCCATGGGCGTGTGGATGGGTCGTGTGTCCCCTGCATGTTAATGTTGCAAGTCAGTGTCGACCACAAGCTAGACACACCAGTGTGTGCCTAGGTCGTGTGCCCCCTTATAAGGTTGCTGACGTCATAAACAGAATACCCAGGTTTTCACACAGGGGTGAGAACATGGGCGTGTCTAGGCCGTGTGGAGGACACGGGCGAAGGACACAGGCGTGTGTCCAGTCGTGTGAAAGCCCCTGTAGGCTCGAAATAAAAAATAAATTCCACACGGGCTAGGGAAATAGGCGTGTGTGACCACACGGCCTGCCCACACGGGCGTGTGGCCCTGTTTAGGCAAAAATTTTCTAAGTATACAAAAGTTCCCGATTTGATTCCAAGACCCTCCGTTTGCATGTTTAAGGCCTCATAGGCCCATAATAAGGATGCTATGAATGTGAATGGGAAGTATTAAGTAAGAATGAAATTTTATAGCCCAAAGCTGTATGTTCAAGCAAATTAACTTAGGTAATGCCTCGTACCCGGTTCCGGCGTTGAATTCGGGTAAGGGATGTTACAAAGTAAGCTATAAGCTTAGTAAGCTCGTAATATAATAACTCATATTACTAAATAACCATATTACAAACAATTGTATCAAGTCAAAATATAGCTCATTCGATTTCACAAGTCTACCTCATACTCGTGCACATGATTAAACAAGATTTCCACAAGTTTATTCATTTCAAAGCTCGTATGACTCTTAAACTTCTTATCACTTCATTCTCATTTACAAATACATAAGCAACAATATATAACTTTATTTGATCCATTATTCATCACATTTCTTTAGCCGAAAGAATCTTGTAAATTATCGTTAAATAATTGTAATTCTCACTCAATGTGCCATATTATATAATTAACACAATCATTGCTCATATCACACATATCATTCAGTTCATACCTCACTATAGCAAAATAAACACATTTTGGCATAAAATATAATTATACACTAATAATTCTCATTTCATATTCATGATACACTATGAACTTATTAAATTACCTTCATTTAACTCTCATATAGGTTCTGAACGTACCTGTTTTGCTTAATTCAATTGCACTTTCATTCTTGTCTTAACTTTGCATAATGAACCATTTGAAATCGTTAAGGATACTCGGAAGTCTCTTATATCACATACAATGCCATATCCTAGATATGGTCTTACATGTTATCATATATCGATGCCAATAGCCCAGCTATGATCTTACACGAATCATATATCGATGCCAATGTCCCAGACATGGTCTTACACGAAATCACATAACGATGCCAATGTCATAGACATGGTCTTACACGTAATCACATATCGATGCCAATGTCCCAGACATGGTCTTACGCGTAATCACATATATCGATGCCATATCCCAAATATGGTCTTACACAAAGTCTTATATATCAATGTCATATCCCAGATATGGTCTTATACGAAATCATGTAATGCCATGGTCCAACCATGGTCTTTTCTGCCAATTCGTCTTTCGTTACGAAACGATTGTGTTCGATCTTGCATTTTTACTTATTTCGAACATTTAATTTAAGCTCCACAATTAAATCAATTATATGAATACATTCATACTATCATTCATCAATTACATAAATATACATTGAAGTTCGATTATACGAACTTACCTCGATTGCTAAAACGACGGAACGGATCGACTGGTCCGATACTTTATCTTTTCTCCAATCTAAATCTGTATTTCACTTTTCTCAATCTAAATATAATCAAAATCAACTTATTTAATTATCTCTCTATTCAATTTAATCCAAAATTTACTTTAAAGCATATTTACACTTTTGCCTCATAATTTCACATTTTTACAATTTAGTCCTTATCACATAAAATCATAATTTCATGAAATTAAACACAAACCAAGCTAGCCAAATTTTCCATATATCACTAGCAGCTTATATTTTTAATTTATTTCACATTTTAACCACTAAATTTCCACATTTCACAATTTAATCTCTAATTGACATTTTTATCAAAAATCACTTTATAAAATATGAAAATCTAACATCAAATATTCATATTTCATCAAAAACTATCAAAGATCTCAAGTATTCAACAATTTCAATTCACAAATTCTTTAACAGTTTTAGAAACGGAGGTATGGGTTAGCTAGATTACGAAGCAATGATCTCAAAAACTTAAAAATTATTAAAAACCGAGCAAAAACCACTCACCAATTTGTCTTCAAAGTTTGGCCGAATAAAAAGCTCTCCCATGGCTGATTTTAGGTTGAAATTTCAGTGAAGATGGATAGTGGAAGAAGATGACACAATTTGTTTTATTTAATTTAACATATAATGCCTTTTTACTTATTTAACCTTTAATAACCTTAATAACTACACCAAATGCCACTCCACTAACATCAAATATCTCAATAATGGTTATTTATCACATAAGGACCTTCAATTTAAAATTCTATATCTATTAGACACCTTTAGCATATAGAACGCAACTTTCGCACTATACGCGATTTAGTCCTTTTATCAAATTAAGCACCCAATTGATAAAATTTCTTCACGAAATTTTTACACAATCATAATATCATAATGTAGATATTAAAATAATAATATAATAAATTTTTTGACTTCAGATTTGTGGTCCCAAAACCATTGTTCCTACTAGACGCATAAATCGGGCTGTTACAATGTCTGCACAATTCTTGGTTCTTAAATCAAATCTCTATTCACATGTCCTTTGAGGCCACCGTGGATACCTTTGACAACTAAATCATGGTCAGTCTCAACAATAACATCCTTCCACTTAGCATCCTATGCTAGTTGAAGACCATCATAAATAGCCCAAAGCTCAGCTTGTTCAACACTGCATCTTCCAATATTTCTCCCAATCCCCTACATCCATCTACCATGCTCATCTCTTACCAATGTTGCCAAAGCTGTGATACCCAAATACAGATTGTAAGAACCATCAACATTTAATTTAAAAGAACCAGTAGATGGTGGACTCCACCTACAATTCCTGCTCCAATTGCTAGTAGTTCCACCAAACCTGCCAAGCCTTAGCTTAATGTATCTCGCACAACACCAAGAAGACTGAATGACATTGACAAATTTGAAAGAGACTCATTTGAACACCATGAGATTTCTTTGTTTCCAAAGCTTCCAACAAACAATACCAAAAAAGGATTGCCAAACCACATACTAGAACACAAGGCCGAAAATGTTCCTCAAATTCTCCAAAAGCCAATCCTGCAGAGAATAAGAAAAAAAATTGAATCGAGAGTTTGGAAGGGATAATCTGCTTCCAAACCTCCCGAAAGATTGTTATTTTGTAATGCTCCCACGGAACACATGAGAAGGGTACTCCGAAACTCCTCTTTTGCAATGTTCCACACTAGTCATTAGGCGTTCTTAGAAGACCAACCACAGAAATCGACGAACCTGCTGGGGACAATGATCAAACAAGCTTCCATTTATCATCTAATGGGTTTAAGGGCTTCAAAAGCATATTATAAGCAGATTTGACTGTAAAACCACCATTAGGAGACCATCTAGAGATAAGTGCACCTTGTCTAATCAAGGGATTTGGCACCGAAATTCCCGCAATATAAGAAAGAATATCATTATCTAAAAAACATCACAGATAACCCCAATTCCAGTTTTCATCCATAGTTACAACCTCTCTTAGAGTAATAGAAGTATCGATAAGAGAATGACTCCTATAGTAATTAAGAAGAGGACCCACATCCATTATCCAATTATCAGTCTAAAATTTTACAAGGTTACCATCTCTAATAGACCAGGGAAGACTTTGGTGCAACAGAGGCCAAACCTTAGCAAACAATCTCCAAACAAATGAGCATTTACTTCATGAAATAACATCTGGGAAAACTTCTGAAATCTTATATTTGGCTCAGAGAACTCTAACCCATAAAGCTTACTTACTTGTAAAGATATTGAAACCCAAATTGAGCATAAAAGAATCATTTTGTTCTTTAAGGCATCATAAACCAAGACTTCTATCGAAACCTCTTTTTTGAAATAGACTTTTTTATTTTTTTTATTTTTAAACGAATATGGAGTCGCCACTTGTCCTTTTTATTAGGTGTAATCGAATCACCTCAAAATTCAATTATCTTAACAAAAGATTAGATTTTACTAAAACAATAATTTTTAGCCTACGAAATCCAAGAATATAGGTTCGGGAGTTTGTTACATATGAGGAAGGATTAGCACCCTCATAACGCCCAAAATTTGGTTCGGGAGTTTGTTACATATGAGGAAGGATTAGCACCCTCATAACGCCCAAAATTTGGTACCTAGTTGGTTACTTGATGTTTTGATGTGGAAAATTGAAAATTCGAAGAAAATTTAAAATACGATCCCTCTTTGCATGATTTTTTGATTAAAATATTGCTTAACTAAATTAATTTTCACAAAAAAGACCTTATTTCAAGTTAATCGAGAAAAAAAGATCATGCCCCGTAAGTTAAGACACGATGCTTTGAATCCTCGAAAACAAGAATAATCACCATTTGATTATTACTTAAAACTCGTTTGTTATTTTTAAAATGGATATTCAATTACTTCGGTTCTAAAAAGAGGCCATACTCCGTAAGTTAGTAGCACGACTCCCCTAATTCTAAAAAGTAATGAACATTGCCTTGGTTTCAAATATTTCTCATTCATTTGGTAAAACAAAAGCAACCTCTTAAAACGATATGCTTTAGCATCATGTCCTAACTTACGGGTAATGATATTTTCTTCTCAATTAACTTGAAATAAGGTCTTTTTTTGTGAAAATTAATTTAGTTAAGCAATATTTTAATCAATAAATCATGCAAAGAGGGATCGTATTTTAAATTCTCTTCGAATTTTCAATTTTTGACATCAAAACATCAAGTAACCAACTAGGTACCAATTTTGGGCGTTATGAGGGTGCTAATCCTTCCTCATACGTAACAAACTCCCAAACCTATATTCTTGGATTTTGTAGGCTAAAAATTATCGTTTTAGTAAAATCTAATCTTTTGTTAAGATGATTGAATTTTGAGGTAACCCGATTACACCTAATAAAAAGGATCGGTGGCGACTCCATCTTCGTTTTAAAAAAAAATAAAAAGGTAAATTGGGCTTTATTTATTTTATTTTTGTTTTGTCTTTGTTTAGGTTTATTTTTCTGTATCGAGCTCGGCAAAATTGGACTACTACAACTTCCATTAGACAAAGGCTGGCAACAATCCCACATTTAACCAAAGAAATCTTCTTGTTAGAATCAGAACTACCCCAGATAAAACCCCAGGCAATCTTCTCAATTTCTATGCAAATACCATAAGAGATCTTCATAGTTTGCATAAAATAATTAGGTATCAACAACAGAACTAACCTTGCTAAAATAACCCATCCTGCCATCATAAGCATATTGGCATTTCAACTATCCAACTTACATCGGACTTTATCCATAACAAAATTAAAAGTATTCGTTATGACTCACTTATAAAACAAGGGGAGGCCCAAATAGGTCTCCAAATCATCAGAATGATGGAACCCAAGGATGCTACAAATAGTGACAGTATCGTTAACATTTATATCTTTCGAGAAGAACACCGTAGTTTTCTGCCCATTAACTTTGTGTCCCGAAGCCACTCCAAATGTATTAAAAGCATCTTTAATTCTATGTGCATGATCAACATTTACTTCAACAAATAAGAAAAGATCATCCGTGAAGAAAAGATGTGAAATGGATGGTCCATCTTTACCCAAAGTAATTGGTTTCCAAGTTATATCTTCAACCCCTCTCTAGATTAACTAACCTAATATCTCCACACAAAGAATGAAAATGTAAGGATACAGTAGGCAGCCTTGCCTAATACCCCTCTTAAGAAAGAACTTGTCCGAAAACCTTCTATTCAATACTATCTGCATGGAAATCGACGAGATACATTCCATGTTGACACTAGATAAAGTCGAAGGAAAACCAACATCCAATAAGGTATCTTCAATAAAATTCCAATAGAGTTATCGTATGCTTTCTCCAGGTCCACTTTTATAGCCATCCAGGTTTTCTTCCCTTTTTTTGGTGCGCATCAAATGCACAATATCTTGGGCAATAATATTGTTGTCTTTGATTTGTCTCCATGCCACGAAACTAACTTGATTTTGAACGATGAGGGAATGGAAAATTGGCTTGAGACGGTTGGCAATAACCTTAGTAACAATCTTGTACAAAACATTACCTAGACTTATTGGACGATAATGGGACAAAGATTTAGGATTCTTGATCTTAGGAATGAGAACCAAAAACATCTTAGGAATGAGAACCTCATTATCATAGCACCAACAATCCCCAAACTTCAAAGCAGAATTTTTGTTAGAATTCTGCGTTACTAGAGCTTTATTATGGGAAAACTTCTTATTGCGGTCTCCAAACTGAATCCAACCCAATCTCAAATTTTGCTTCCAAAGTAATTCTTCCTCATCCAGAACCTTCTCATACTCAACTCGCAACTCAATTTCAAGATTCAAAAGATACCTGGACCATATTCTATCGATGTGACCATAAACCTCGGAATTTTATTTTTTTAAGATTAGTAGTAAGAGAAGTAAGATTACCAGATATTTTTGACACATGCCTCAAATTATCCCGAACAAATTGAGAAAACATAGGATGAGACACCCAAAAAGTTAAAAAGCGAAAAGGCCTAACTCGAAGGGCATGGCTAGGAGAATTCATGGATAACAAAATGGGCCTATGATCAGATTTGAGACAAGGGAGATGAAAGATTATCGTATCAGAGAAGAAACGACACCACTCACTATTCCCAATTGTTCGATCAAATCTTTCAAAAATAGCCCATCTTCTCCAAATAAACTGAAGACCTTTGAAACCAAGGTCCCTTAAACCATTGCTATGAAAACAATTCTGAAGTAATTTACATCCAAAAATAATTGGGCGACCCCCTCTCTTTTCAACCGAGGCGAGAAGAAAGTTGAAATCCCCCATCAAAACCCAAGGCTCATTAACGGATTGTACAACCTGATCCAATCGATCCCACAAGACCTTACGTTTTTGCTTATCCGGGTAACCATAAACAAACATCACTAAAATATTTGTTGAACCCATCTTCTTCCTCAAACAACAATGAACAAACTATGGATCGTTGAAGAGAATGTGGACTTGGACACTATTTTTCCAACAAGTCCATAAACCCCCAGTAAAGCCTCGAGCTTTTATCCTATGGGAACAATCCAAACCAATCCTCGAGATGATTTCGTCAGCCTTCGAACCAATAAATCGCGTCTCAAGAAAAGTAACAACATCAACCTCAAAATTCGCAAAATAATCTCTAACAATCCAAACAAATTTTGAGGTTCTGATTCTCAACAAAATTAATAACCGAATGACATTTCGAGTTCAAAGTTGTCACACCTATCTTTTCCACAAATTCCTAATGCGGTCCTTGTACCAACGAAATAGTAACCGTACTGGAATTTTCCACTGTCTACAACTTTGAAATTTCCCTGTGATTAATAACCCGCAAGCTGGACGAAAAGAAGTTGGGATCTGGGTCAATGTATTTAAAATTCTTAGTAGTATGACACCCATTTAGTTCAACAATCCTAGAGCCCAACTTAGAAAGTCCAACATCCACCTGAGCTTGTTGATCTTGAGGCCCAACTATAAGGCTTAAATCAACCAAACCCGTCTCCTTAGCAGCCCATCTCACCTCTAGGCCCAATTCCATAACGATCGCCCCAAAATCCAAGCCTGAATCAGAGTAACGAAGCACCTGAGTAGAAGCCACCTTGTGTGTTGACCTGTCTTCTCCTAAGGGGTTATTATAAATGGCAACCCCTTTGCCTTTTAATTTGGCTGAATCAACAGGGATAGGCTCCTAGAATCCCTCATGATTCTTATCTCGTAAATTTTATAGACCATTGAAGCATAATCTCGATGAAACCGGCCCTTTCCTTCCATCCCGAGCAGTCGTCTGTTACTGATTGATCTTACTACTCCGACGATCTACTAACATCTAAGGTCCAAACATATCCGAATCATTTTCCTTCTCGATCATAACAGGAGCTTCATGGTTCCCTCAATCTACCATTCGCACAGCTAACTCTTCATTATGTCTTTCATGTGCAGAAACACGGGAGCAGGAATCTCTCAAATACCCATAACGCCCACAAGAAAAAAAAATGTTGGGGAGGGACTTATATTCCACACATTGAAGGCGACCATCCACTTTAATTTTAGAGACCAAAGGCTTGTTAAGATCAAGGAGAATAGCCATACAGACGAACCGACCCCTATCGCATTACAGGTATTATCATCCAGATTAATGACATGCCCAATAGTCTCTCCAATGCTCGTTAAGACACTCTTCCAAGACAAAAAACTCAGGAGACTAGGAAGGCGGATCTAGGCCACTACATTTGACGGATAAGGTTGACTAGTAGAGAAGAACCTCTACCATGGTTGAAATGTTAAATATTGTCCAAAGACAACCACAGTCCTTCTGTGAGAGCCTGAACATAATCCATTTCCATCTGGAACTCTACCATGAAATAATTGTTCTCCAAATCCATGATTTTAACAGGAGTGGATGACTTTCATAGGTGATATATTTTATTAGAAAGAATCTGGAAACTTATCTTCCTTCCCAAAAGCTTGACCAAAACCATCCGAGCCATACTCTTGTACAAAATCAGACGGGCCCTTTCAGAAATCAAATCGAAGGTAACCGTCTTTTGTTCTAGTAGTCACATCTCCATCAAGCAATTGTAGATCATCATTATTTTGTTCGTGCAATACCCGTTCTGTAGCCCTCGAAGCCCCAAGTAGCATGTCTTTGAAAGGCACTCATGAGTTAAAGTGCCTGTCAATCCCATTGGGACTTCCATCTTCATCGACAACCATAAGATGTTCATCAACCCCCAAATCATCCTTTCGCATGCGAACTTTGTTGGTAGTTTTATCCTCCAACGAAGCCATCGGCAAAGAACGTGGCGACAAGATTTCCATTGTTTTTTTTAAATAATCACAATTTAATTAATACATATATTATTAATTATTATATAATAATAACAAAATAATTTAACCATCAATTCACAGTTCTTTTCAAATAAGCATACTAAAATATTATTGATATAATATAAAAATTATAATTATTTTATTAATAGAGTTTTTATATAAAATATGGAATAATTTTTATTTTATTTATTTTATTATTAGTGTCACAATTATTATTATGTAATTAAACTTTGGATCTATATTAAGTTATATCTATTATTTTAAATTGATTATCACTTTATTAAGATTATGGTTATATATGAATTAAAATAATATTTAACCTTATAAATAGATTATAACTTAATTAGTGTTATAATTATATATAAATTAAAGCTAAGATTTAGCATTAGTATTCAAACAGCATTTAAGGAATCACTGAACAACTTTTAGTATTATTTGATATGTTTTATTTTATCACCAGAAAATTTCTAGTCCTATTATTATTCGATATATGTATAGTAAGATTTCAGGAGAAATAGTCTGTTACGCTGAAGTTGCTTTTATTTTGGCAGGGGCATTTGTAAAATAAGTTCGTTAATTTTGTATTTCTTGAATTATACATTTGAGAAGTTAGATTTAACTATTAAAAATAAGTAATTTTAATTAATTATTAATAATAGATAAAATTATATAAATAATATTTTAATTGAGTTTGAGTTGGGTTTTACATATTAACATAAATAATATTTAAATATTAATAATAAATGTTTTTTAAATTAATTATTACTTAATTAGTATTATAGTTATAGTTACGATTTATCAGTATAGATAGTATTATATATTTTAATTATTTTAATAACAATTACTTACATTAGTTATATGATCTAAAAAAATTTATTTTATTAAATAACAAAAAATAAACATATATATTTATGTGCAACATAATATTTGAGACCAACTATTTTTCATGTATGTTCATTCTAAATGTGGTTTTTAAAATAATTATAAAAAAATATTATTTATTTTTAAGATTTTTATTTTTATTTTAAATAAAGTCACTTACATGTTTAATTGTTCTTAGAAATATAGTGATCTCTACCCCTCATGTCAATCTCACAAGTTTCTTATTCATTCTTATTCAATCATGGCGGAATACAAGGCAAATAGAAAATTTCACATTGGGTTTAAAGATAATCAAACTTGAATTGGACTTCTATCATGTTAAGGTGACACTCTACCTCATATGTAACAGTAAAAATAAATGAAATTTTTAACATAATGACTAATTTGCTCTTTTAATTTATTAATTTGTCCGTTTTTTAATAAACAAGGCAAAATGCAATTTGACGTGATTTTACTTTGTTTTCTTTTTAATGAAAGTAAATATAATATTCCCCCGGAAGTTGAATTAATGGCTGTTCTAACTTTAAAATTTAGATTTTTTTCAAAGAAAGTTTGGTTTAACTTTAGTAGAAAAGAAAATTGCGAAGGCTGTTTAAGGTTTAAACAAATGAGAGTGTTGAAAAAATTCAGGCATGCGATTTCAGACTAAGAATTAAGAAGAAATTTCTTTATCAAAGTCAAGATGAAAGAAAAGGCTTACCAAGTATGTCCAATGATTCTAGAAAATCAACATGACCATTCAAAACATTTGAGTTGTAGAAGGAAAGGACATATGTTTAGAATTGAGATTCGAATTTCAAAAGGTCGTAATCCATGGGCATGGGAATGGAATCTAATTTCAGACCTACAAAATGCCACCTCTTATACAAAGTGCAAATATCTACGCACAAATATAACAAAATAACACATTGTAGAAAGGGGAGATACAATACAACTACAAAAAATCATCAGAAAATAGGTGGCCAATTGTTTCCCATGCTTTTTCCTTCCAAATTTGCACATTCCCAAGAAAAAATGTAATCAAGAACTACAAAATGCATTAAGAAAATGATTCGTCTCACAAAGTTGCATTGTGATCAAATCAAGAATATTGTTCCAACTCTTAAAAAGGATCATTCACAAGTTGCTATTGAAACTATCATCATTGTTAGACCACCTTCTAAATGTGCATGCCACAAAATTCCTGCTAGCAAAAAGCCCAAACTTTGACCTTAACAATGCTAACCTGCCATTGCTGCTTGTCGAAGCATCTCTGTCAGTTTCTTGGCTAACCACCTGCGGATAATCCACCCCAACTTCATGGATTCCATCATTGTTGACACTAGCCTCAAAACCACCATCTATCTCACAAGCATCCATATTGATCACTAGAGATCCCCTTTGTTCGCGCAACCATTCACCAGCCTCACAACTCACTCCCCTACATTTCCTCAACTTAATTTTCACCAAACTGGGACAACCAGAACCCAGTGCTTCAATGGCGATATCCGAAATAGGACACCCCTTGATGCAAAGTTTCTTCAAAGCCAAACATTTTGCTGCAATGCACGCAATCTCTGTATTACCAATAGTCCCACTTCCACAAAGTGCTAATCTTTCAAGTTTCGAGCAATTAGAAGCAATGGCTCCCAAGCTCAAATGGGTAGCATTAACGCCAACTAGAACAAGTTCTTCTAAATTAGGACAGTGTTTGGCTACAGCAACTAAACCCTCATCTCCAATCCTATTAGTCCTCCAACCATCAACATGAAGCTTCTTTAACAACTTACAATGCTCAGCTACACTAACAAGCCCATAATTTGAACAATCTGGGGTTTTCACAATATGCAAATTTTCAATTTTGGTGCATTTGGAAATAGCAGATAGGCCAATATCACTTACTTGAAGCCTCTCAAGGTGAATTTCCATCAAAGCATCATTGTTACCTTTGCTATTATAGTTATTAAGATGGATATTTTCTTTTCCGTTTCGATTTCGATTCCCAATTAATTGAAGGACTCTGTCCCAATCACCCAAACAATGTATAATTTTCAAAGCCTTAAGGTTTTTTGCTCCAACCACAAGCGGTTCAAAAGACTGACCGTTAACGAGCTCCTTCAAGCAAATCGTTTTCAGCGAAGAAGCCGCCGCTCCAGGCCCGATCGCCTCAGCTCCGTCGTGGATTCCTCTGAGCCTTTTCACCGATAACTCTTCTAAATTCGAGCAATAATCAAGGACAGCGTTCAAAGCTTTGGCACCGAACGTACAAGAACCACAAGAAAGTTTCCTTAGGTTCTTAGAATTCTTAGCAAAAGCCGACATCCCTTCATCGCTGATTTCGCGGCAACCGCGGAGCTTAAGCCGTGTGAGGTTTTGGCAACGGATTGAGATCGCAACCAAAGCGCCGTCGTTTAAGCTGATTGATCTACGGCTACAACGTAGAGTGAGTTTGGTTACGGAATCGAAGCGCATAAAGATAGAAGGCAAAGAAGCTTCGATCTCAGATTGAGCGTCGAGAGACAAACGGTGGCGGCTCCAACCGTCAACGCACAGCCACCGCTTGCAGACAAGCGAACAACGGTTCCGATCACCAGGGCCGAGGAATTGAAAAACATAAGCTAAACACTCGTCAGGAATCTCAGCGGTGTAATCCCGATTCGCCAAAATCTCATCGGAAAATCCATCGCTGGAACCCAAACTAGAAGAAGATAAAAAGCCAAAACGGTGGCTGAAGGAGCTTTCCCTGTCTAAAGCAGCGGAAGGAGATTGACCCATTGTGGCGGGTGCAGTATAGGCGCCGGCGACAGAGAGCAAACACAGAGAGAATAGCTTCTTTTTTGTTTTTTTTTTTCTTTGAAATTAGGTTTGGGAAATGTGTTTGAGAGAGAAATTATAAGGGTGTATGAATTTGGCCCCGTCAAATGGGGCGGGGTGCTTGTCCTCGTCGCAATCTCCATGGCTGACTAAAGATCCATTATTTTAAATTAAACCCCCCATTCCTTTTCTTCCTTTTTAGGTGCGCATAGCAATTCGCATTTAACTCAATAAATTCAGTTCTTCAAACTTCACCATAATTGTTTACAGGCTCATTTCATCTAGTTTAAAATTTTTAATAATTTAGATTTTAAATACAAAATTGAAATAATATAAAATTATTAAAATTTCTCTATACTTTAGTCTATCTACTTAAAAAAAATCTTATTTTTTTAATTTAAAAATATCAATCTTATCGTTAACATCATTAGTGTTATCGATAAATTTTGTCAATTTGACATGTTGATTAAACTGTCCTTATATAACATTGTATATTATTAATAGAAAATAAATATCTTGATAGAAATTGTTAGATTAAAATTTTTAAATTAAAAACATAAAAGGATTAAATTTTTAACTTTTAAAATATAAAAATTAAATCTCAAATTTTAAAAAATACAGGGATTAATAATATATTTTAACCAAATTTCTCGAATCACCAACCAACATGCCTAACGCATATGTATGCTTCTACTTGATTGAAACAAAAAATTTAAATTAAAAAAATGGTCTAGCTCCGCTTGAGAATGTAGGAATCCGCTTTTGGATTTTTACATTTTATTATGGTTACGTTTGTTTTATTGAAAATAATTTTTTAAAAATAATTTTTTTAAAGTTAATACTTTTTGTGTTTAGATAAATATTGTAGAATATTTTTTATTATTTGTTAGATTTCTTAAAAATATTTTTTAAAAATTATTTTTAATGCAATAAACATAAATTTGAGATTTATGATAAGTAGTAAATTAATTACAAAGTAATGTTAAGGTGAAATTATAGTAAATAAAGAGTCTTCATGATGTTAAGGATTAAATTGTAAATTTTATGAAATTTATAATTGAAACAAAAGAAGTGATATGTATGAAAATTTGTTATGTGGAATAAGATATTATAATGAATTATTTGATTAAAGTGCTTATATCGTGAAAAAATAAATTACATGGCAATAGAGACTAAATTGAAAAATGTACAAAAGTTTAAGTATGAAACAATTTAATATGTGAATAAGGAAATTATGATAAAAATTTAATGAAGGTGTTATGAGATGATAAAATATGTATAAAGTATTGTAAAATTGAAATTATGGAAAAATATGAAATTTTTATGATGGCATGGACTAAATTGTTAAACTTGAGAAAATATGTGAATGAAATAATAGAAGTGAAATGCATAGAAATTTGATATGTGAAACAAGATATTGAGACAAATTATGTTATTAAAGTGTAACAAAAAAGAATATTGATTTAATATGACTAATTAGTGAATATTAAACTTTTATGACAAAAAGGGACTAAATTGAAAAGTTATAAAAGTTTAAAAGAAAATATTTGATAAGTGAAGAATGTAATAAAGAATGTAACATCCCGGTGCTTTGACCCGATATTTAGGTCGTGCATAAGGGTGTTACAGTGAACAGAGTCTTATCAATTTAGAAAATATCTTATGGAAAAAAAATTTGATAACACATTTTACAAGAATAAGGGGATAATTTTATGTTGACCGGAAAAATTTTTATGTTGACCATCCTATTTTACATAAAACAAACATCAGAAAAGATTGAAAATATTTTCCTTAAAAATATTTACGTTGAAACAAACTTTTTTTTTTGAGGGAAAAAAAGTTAGTAGTAAAAACAATTTTCATTAACTATTTTTTTTAAATGATTAGCATGTGCACTTTAAAGTTAATTATAACTTCATACAATATTATATAAAATAAACAATGATAAAAATAAATAAATTATCATTTCACTAAAAATTAACCTAGCAACCCCCTCAATTTGAGGGATTACTTCAATCTATTATATCAAATACATAACATAATTTTAATATAAAAATTTATTCATTAATTTCAAAAAAATTCAATATTACTTATTTAACAAAAGAATTTAATATTACTTAATGGCAATAACTATTTATTTTTGGGTTATTTTTTTATAAATATATATATATATATATATATATATTCACTTGTTTGAGATGACATGATAGTAGTTGATATCATATCAATACTAATCGTATTAGTTGGTATGTATCATTTCAGTTCTAAATTAGTATCAAGTAATTTATGTTTCGTTTTAGTCAAAATTTCGGTACATTTCGACCATCTTGATGTGTTTCGACTCATTTTAGTCAATATTGACTTGTATTAATGTGTACTAGTTCGTACTAGTTGATATAGAATTTTCACATTTAGACCAACTTTTAAATTTTTTATTTTAGTCATTTTAATTTTTCTATAATTACATTTAAAATTAATAGTTATTAAATTAAATTATTGTACTTAATTAATAATTTTAAAACTTATATTACATATAAACATATTTATGAATGTAATTGAGATATATTTGCATGTATATATAATATATAATGTAGTTTTAGAAAATTTATAATGTATTAATAAACTAAAAATTAGACTATAAATATATGCGTGAAAAATATTTAAATGTATATATGATTTATCAAGAAACAAAAAGTATACTATAAATATATGTGAAAAATATTTAAAAACAACGATAAATTCGAAACGATACTCCGAAACATATTGGTACCGTTATGTACCAATATCAAGGCTGTAACACACCCTCCGGCTTTAGACATGTTGCAACATAACAAACCACCAGAGAAACTCCCACAAGCAACCCTCTTCTCTCCATTGTCCGGGTAGTCACTGAATGACTAGCGTCTCAGAAGACCTACTTCTATCCAACCTCCTGACTCCTCCAGAAGGGTTCTGGTCATCAAGTTATTAGTTCATGTGAGCAGACTACCTGTTACCTTCAGAAGGGTCTTACCTACCTGTTTTTGTGAACAAGTTGCTCGCTCCACAATGCACTTGCTTTCTTAGTGTGAACACTCCTATTGTGGACACACCATTTAGGCCACCAAATCACACTTGAACATAAAAACCTTATACCATAACTCAGAAGAAATGACAAAATAAACCCCATCACGAATATCTCCCCATGCGCTCTACAATGACGGTTCATTGGTAGCAGGTTTACCACATCAACACGATAAAGAAAGGATCAACCCTTAAGCATTCACAACTACCTTATAACCCTCAACCTTCTCCTTTTATGTACTTAGCCTCTTTACTTACATACTTCATTTGGCTCTTTGCTCAAACAGACCATGTTCTCTTTATTTATTGATACCCTCATCAACAAAGATAAAAATAATATATTTATTGATATGATATTAACTATTTTATATGATTTTTTAATAATAATTAAATTACAATGTTAGAAAGAGAAAAAAGCAGGGAAGCGTATGAGAAATTTATTAGTAATAATTTTCGTTATATGTACTTTTTCTAATAAATAGTTTCTAGAAAGTAAAAAAGGTATACGTAGTTTCCAAAATGGGAAAAAATCAACGGTCAACAATGTGGTTCAAAACCTAAACCGGTGGTCCAATAAGTTAGAAACTAAGGTTGGACTTAAATATCCACCATATTTTAAATATTAGAATAGGGCGTGCTTTCAAAACAAAGTTAGGGCGGAGAAAATTATGTAATTATATTTATAAAATATTTAACATTTTGGTTGTTGATTTATTTAGAATTTAAATTAGTTTTATTTGTTAAAGGTTTTTAATTGTTTTAATAGCGTTGATATTTACCCAATCAAGAAGTGAAGTATAAAACAGATGAGAGGATTCATTGTGACTACTGTAAATTAACACTGATCAGTATATGTTTATTTCTATTTTTATCTGAAAATTAAATATAATTACAAGTTTACTTTTATTTTAAATTTTTATGGGACAAGTCTCATTTCTTCTTTCACCTATATTTCTTAACCTTATTATTTCTATTAGTGTTTAAAGCATCCATTTCCAGCTAAAACAAACAAATTTCTTTATTCAATTTTCAAAAATTTCTCCACTATAAAAAGATGAAAAAAATAAACCCATATGAATGGAAGTAGTCCAAAATCCACCAACAAATTTGAAAATTTTAAAGCTTTATTTATTAATTTATTTCTTTTGGAAATCAATTTGTGTTATTTGTTGAATAACTATAGTTATGATTGGTTTTTTGAAGACAGACTTGATGTTGAAGAAGAAGAGTTTGTTAATTAATGATTTTTATTTTATTTTTTTACTTTGAAGAAGAAGCTAAGTGGATATATACTTTTTTAAATTTTCTAAATTTTTATATCCATGAAATCTTTTAGCTTTTTTTTTTTTATATTTTATATACATTTTATATTAAAATTTTAATGTTATGCTCTGACATAATTTTAGAGTAACATCTCATCACATTTAACATTGTTACAAAAAAAAAAAAAGAGTAAAATGTGTGACATAATACAAGTTTGGGTATCAACTCGTACAAAAAAAAATTAGATACCAACATGAGAAAAGAAACTGCGCTTAAGGACCAAAATGAAGCTTATCCCATAAAAAAATTATAAAAGTATAAAAGAATTTTAAAATGTAGGGGCTAAATTAATAAAAATTGTAAAGGTTGAGAGTTAAATTCGTGATTATACCTATTTTTTAAATATATATTAGGACAAAATTTAACAAAAAGAATGACAATAAGTGATTTGAAAAGTAGAGAGACTAATTTCGAACAAATAAAAGTAGAGGGACTAAATCCACACAAATTTATAAGTACAGGGACTATCCTTAGAACTTAACCTTTTTTTATAGGATTAATATTTTACAATATGACCATTAAATTTATCAATCTAAATGTGTTTGTCATGCATATAAATTTTCAAATTAATCCTATACCTCAATAATATCAACTCAAAGTTTTTTTATAAAATAAATAGTAATATAAATCCTATAAAAAATTATGTACACTGATATGAGTGAATTCCTATCCATATATTATATATATGTATGTATATATACTATTATTTAAAAGATTGATTGAATTAGGTTGCTGATAAATCAAATCTCAACTCCATTGAGAAATTATCAAAAACTTAATTTTTTTATTATAAAAAAAACATTTATAGTAATAATAATTCTTATCATTTTATATTTTATATAAAATATAAAAATATGCATAATAAAATTTAAATCTAAGGCTTAAATCCATTTAAGTAAAAATAAAATAAAATTCAAAATAAAATCTCATTCTATTGGAACAATTGATCTCAAATTCCTGAATAATTTTAGATTTCAAATTCTTGTTAACTAATTTAACCTTATCAATAAAAATAAATAATGTTAAAAGGGAGGGATTCAATTTAAAGTAGTTTTTATATATTTCCGTAATTATTTATATTATTAATATTTTAACAATTCAACTGCTATATTCTATGGCCTATTCATATAGATCATGCATATTAAATTTAATGTAAATTTAGAACTTCTAATTTTTGGTTTTATGTAAAAAAATTCAACCGTTGAATATATATTAATATATGGAGTATTCTAGATTAATAAGATAGAGCAGGGACGAATCCAAAAAAATTGTTAGGAGGGTTGAAATTGAACTATAAATTTTTGAGAAGTTAAAATATAAATTTATCATGTATTAGTTTATGATTTCATTATTTTCTGAAGGGGCTTAATAAAAAAAATTATTTTAAGAGGACAAAGTGTAATTTACTCATATATTAAATTCTTAAAGGGACTGCATAACAATTTTTCTATTTGGGGGCAAGGCTCTTACCTACCCCTTTAAATTTATTAAATCATTAAAATATAAATCATATAAATAATATTTTTTTGATGAATAAGAGGAGGACAAAATCCTAATAACAATACAACAAACGCGACTCGAACTCAAACCACGTGTTATTTTAATATATTGTTAATAAAAAGTAACACTTTAATAATACTATTATGTTGTATGACTTAAGAATAAATTGAGAAAAAATAATTGAAAGTCAAAGTCAAAGGCAAGGAACAATTTTGTTCAAAGAGTCATCAAACACGTTAGGTGGGAACTCCTTTGGCCACCTTCAGATTCAACATTTTAAACTGTTCAATTTATTATCACACACGCCAAGAGCCTCTTTTTCCAGAATTTTATGATATCACAAATATAATTTTTTTCAAAAACATAATACATTTCATAAAATAAAATTTATGGTAAATCTTATAGAAATCCAATTCAAAGCAAGTTTTAAACTTTGAACTCTCCTTGCTTCATTTTAAGTAGTAGGGAGAGCAATGATTGTATTCTATTATACTTTTATAAATCACAATTCATCCTATCTTTTCTAACATTCTTTCTTTAATATATCTATCGATGAAATCATTTTAACGTGATGCATTGATTTTAGGAGATTTATCTTTAGGCATATTATGATCATTAAAATTAGGTTGTGCTTGGACGATAGTTGCAATTCCATTTCCATTGGGGTTTTTAAATTTCAAAAATAATAATAATAATAATAATGAAAACGGTGGAGCATAGTAAACGCTTGGGGTGCCATGGTTTCCTCAAGGTTTAAATTTTTTGCAATTTAGTTCTTTATTAATATACTATGGACCTCTCAAAAATATAAGTAGGCCCTTAAGGTTTAAATTTTTTGCAATTTCTCAAAAATATTACTTCTTTTGGATCGATTGTTTTTATGTTTAAATCGATTGTCACGTTAGAATACTGCTTCTTTTGAGTCGATTACTTATATGTTTAAATCAATTATTATGTAGCACATCTAATTTTAACCTGCCCTAAAATTAACATCTTGTCTTTGCTACTACATAACGGAGAATTTCAAAATTTGTAAAAAATTGTAAAAGGTGTTTTTTTTTTTAAAAAAAATTCCTCATAATTTTATTTCATACATATAATTTCATTATAAAATAAAAAAATTTAAACATTAAAATATCATTTTCATTTAATTATAATTTATACATTTATACATTAATCCATGTCTTCCATCAATTAAATCCTTTGACCCAACCCACTTTGACTCAAGTAAATTTACTTTCATTTAACTCGGTCTGGTTCAATCCAATTCAGAATAAATTGACTTGGTTATGGGTTGGGTTGTCAGTTTGGGCTTTTTTTAAAAAAATTGGAGTTGAATAAATGGTGTTCTCTAGGGTTTTCTTTTTGAAAGAAAAAAGGCAAACCATAATTAACAACTTAAGGCGTTATCCAACATATTAAGGTAGTCCACAACAAGTACACAATAAACATCCTTATGACCAGATCAGTGGGGTCAGCTTATGTACAGCTCTATCAACGTATTAGAAAACAACCAAATAAAAAGGAGTCAAGTCGATGGATTTTCTCTGTTAAAAGTAAAATTTTATTTGATTCGAAAAAATAAAAATAAAATAAAATTTTAAATTAATTGAATTGAGTTATTTAAGTTAATTTAAATAAATAGTTTGAGTTTCGAGTTTAAGTCTAGTTAAATTTTACATTTCAAATAACTCGAATAATAAGTTTGTGTAAATAACTATTTGATTCCTATCAATTTTGAAAATGAGCAAATTGGTCTATTTTAATAAAAATTAAAAAAATCAAAATAATTTTTAAAATTCAAATTTTTTATAAAAATTCTAAAATGTTTATTATTTAAAAAACTATATTTCTTTTAAAAATTTCTAAAAATTATGTAAAGAAAGTTAAAATTTTAAAAAAATTCTAAAATAATAATTTTTGGGACCTAAATAAGTTTATCAATTATTCAAGTTTATCATACTAAAATATCTTCTTTTTCTTATTTTGCTTTAAAAAAAATTCAAATACATATAGTTTTAACTTTATGTGCTCTAACATGGAATTAATTATATTGTAACAAGATTTTAATTTAACTCAAATAATTTCACTCTATTTCAAAAAAAATCAAATATAGTCAGGATGATAAAATAATACTCACCAACTTGATTAACTCAAAATCTTTTCACTCAATTCGGTCGAATGCTCACCCTATCATCAATCATTCAATCATACAACAATAAATTCAAAGTATGGCTATTTAATTTAGTTGTAAGAGCATAACAATTGGTCTTGACGATGATGCATCTAAAATCATTGTCCCTAACAAGGGTGAGTACCCCAATCATACTGAAAGCCTCGACTAAGAGAATAAAAATTTCAATTTTTGACTGAAAATGATGTTCCTATGAATATTTCAATTTGGTTGAAAAGGGGTAAAATTTTCAAAGTTTGATTTGATTTTCTGAAAATACAAATTTTCCGCATATTTAATGATACAAAATATGAATTTTGGTCATTCCTTTAATTACCTAAATTTGAAAATTATCTAATAATAGCTGAAAATTATACAAATATCACAATAATCAACTACAACCACCTAATATATAAAAATTATGTATAAATCTCAAAATTCCCAAATCAAATACAAAGAACCTTAAGCATATTTCGATTTTAATAAAATAATATAATCATTAATTTGGAGAAAATAACACAAACATGCTATGCAGAGATTTTAACAAAAAAAAAAATAGATTATTTGAAGGCACATTTGTTTGTAAAAGGGTTTGCATGAATTTCTCTAGCCTTTATTATGGAGAAACCATCTCATTAGTTGCCAAAATTGCCATTGTTTGGCTCTTGGCTTTTCTTACTGCAATAAATCGTTGAACTATTCCTCAATTGGATATTAAAAATACATTTTTTATCGTCCATTGATTGAAGAAGTTTAAATTGAGCAACTGATAGGTTTTATTGCTTAAATGGAGTTTAAATTAGCATGTCAATTGTAAAAATCTTTTTATGGCCAAAAACAATCTCTGAAGGCTTGACTAGGTCAGTTTAGTATTGTTATTCAAGAATTTGGGATGAAAATGATTGAAACAGATCACTTAGTCATTTATTGTCATACCAATCATGGCAAGTGCTTCTATCTAGTGGTTTATGTGGATGATATATGATAAGTGCTAAAAGTAACATATTTTAATCTCATTCTTAACGCGTTTTTGGGTGATTATTTGATGTTAATTGTGACTTTTATGCTCTTAATCTTTTAAATTCATGTTTTAATGCTTAATAAAACACTTGGAGCAAAATGAACAAAAAACGAAACGTCAGAGCAAGTTGAAGGAGCCACACGAGCTACACCATTTCACACAGGCCTAGAGAGATATACGACCTGGCTGCATAGTCGTGTACCTTCTTGAAAGTTAGAGTTTTAATTTTTTTTTCTTTTATTTCTTCTTAGCCTTTCCCCAATTTTGTGCTTCCAAACACCTCCACACCCTCTTCGCCGGCCGTTCACCTTCCAGTTTCATCATTTGCTCAACCCCCGCCGTCCACTCACATCGCTAATTTCCCCATTTTCATCCTTTTTTTCTCATCGTTTCCTCCTCCTTCTTCATTCCTCACCGCCGTTTGTCTCCCCAACCATCCATTTTCCTTCTCACACACTGGCGTTGCCGTTCCTCTTCGCCGACACAACGACCTTCACGCTGTCGAATCCTCCTATTTCTCCCCTCTTCCCATCTTCTTCTTTTTTTCCCTACAACTGGTTACCTTGCTCGCTGTCGATTGCTTTTCTACCACCATCCACATTCCCACCGTCATCGCCACTTTCGTCATTGGTACACCACTCATGACACCATTCCTTATATGCCCCCCTCATCTATTTCTCTCATCGCACACGTCAATCCGCCGTCATTCACCACCATATTATTAGTATTTTTCTTATGTTCTTCTTATTATTAGTATTTTTATTTATTTACTTTATTTTATTTCCTATCTAATTCCTTTGATTACTGCATTGAATAAGTTAACTTGTTTTGTTTAATGTGTTTGCTGTGATTCGTTGCTTTGTCTCCTTTTTCATGTTGGTTAGCTTAGTTGATGTCATGTACGGTTTTCTATTCTCATTGGTATAAGTGTTTCACTGTTGCTGGTAGCTGTGCTTTTTATTATTGTCAATGTTGAATCAATTCTTCTAGGACATGTAGTAATGTGGTTATTCGTTTGTTTCTGCTAGAATTTTCTACAACAATGTCATCACAGACTAATTGGGTTTATGACATTTACTGATGCATCAATCCTACTTTTCAGCATAACTTTCATTTATGTTCGTTGTTTATTCTAACTTTCATTTATGTTCGTTGTTTATTCTATTGATGGTATTGTGCTCTATTTGTATTTGGCCACCACTAAGTTCATTTATTCTCCCTTTTCTTGTTTCGGTCGACCGTCTATTGTATTAATTTTCATGTTTACTGATTAGTACATACCATAAACTGATACATTTTCTTACCACTCTTATTTCAGGTGCATAATGAATAATACAAAAGGAAAAACTAAGGTCCTTGTCCTCGCCTCTAAAAACCGAAAGACACCGGGTGCATCTTCGTCATCGGCTCTGACCATGGCCACCAAACACTCGTTTCTCTGATTTAGTCCGGGTCCTCATAAGTACCAATACCAACACCTGAAAAAGAGAACCTTAGTAGTGCGTTGATACATTGATTGGGATGCTCTACATATAGTTGATTTGTCTACCAAGGTCTGGATATTGATTGACACGACACCTTAGAATCGATTCTTTACCATCGCGGAGCCCACCTATGCAAAACTCACACTAGAGTTCTGCTCGACTTTCTTTTTATAGCGGCTATGGTGTGTCGTCGAAAGCACCAAATATAACCTATCCCTAAGAAATAACGAAAAGAATAGTATAAGAGAAGTAGAGTCAAATCCTCAGGGATTGGATCGCTATAGCTTTTTGTTCCTCGAAAACCTGGGCCCAGTCGTGCCCAAGAAAAATGTCTGACCTGGAAAAATAAATAAAAAACAAAATTAAGAATATGGACGAGTTGAGACTAAATAAATTGAAATCGAAATTGTGAAAAGACTCAAATTTAAGAAAAAATAGGTTTATCGATTGAGAGATTCTAGCCTTCTGTTATCTTGATCCTCCTTTGGTTCAATCATAGGCTTTTAGATGATCCTTCTCATGACCGAATAAGCCAGTTATAGTGGAAGAGGATGCCTACAACCACCAGCTCCACTTAGGTTATAGCCTTATGATTTAGAGGAACCTGACTCCAGCCAATCGTCACTTTTGTGGGACCGTCTTACACTAGATCATTGTTTCTCAATGGTGAATGCCAAGCCATTTTGTCTCTTGGGCTCGACAACATCTGATGTAGTAAGTTAGCAAACCGATTGTGCAACCTTCCCAAAACATACAAAGCGGTCTTCTTTGCACAAGATGAAAGGACTACTTTTGGAAGGACATGGACAGAAGCGTCAGTCTCGTAATGCGAATAAATGATGAATACTCGTTGAGAAGGGCTAAGTGCAAGTTTTAAGCCTTATGAACTCTTTTTGAGGAATCTTAATAACCTTTGGCTAGACGAGTTTAGTTACTTATGCTTTTTTGGGAATAAAAACAGAAGTTCAATAAAACAAGATTTTATTGGAAAGGAAAAGAAACAAAAAGGCTAAGAGCATTTGGGGGAATTACAAAAGTGATGAGTGAGTATTCATGCCACTCCATCCCCTATTTATAGTACATGAAAAACCCTAGTTGGTTCATATTTAAACTTTAGATGATAATGTTTAAAAGATATAATTTGAAATTAAATCTAAACAATATAATAATCCTAAAAATAATCCTAAAAGTAAAATTCAAATTTAAACAAAGTTTTATGTTCATAAATATTTTCTTTGAAATTTTGCCTCAAGTCTTTTGCAATTTGTATTTTCGACACCACTTCTTCCCTATTTCGCATCTTGACCCATTTTGTCTTTAAATTCACGCTTTTTACCCCTAAATTTCCTTCAACCTTTAATTTAGTCCCTACAAGATGAAAAACCATAAACAACCCAAAGTAGTAGGAACGTACTCAAAATATATATGTAATTAACACATAAAAGTATGTCATTTTAGAGTATTATCATATTCCCCCTACTTAGCCCATGCTTGCCCTCAAGTATGGTTCCTATTCCACTATGTAATTTAGATTTTACCATGAAAGACGTATCACTCCAAAGTTTTATAAAAATTAGGCATAATGCATATGAAAATAAAGAGAACTTGGCTTGCTTTAAGTAAAACCAAAAAATGCTTAAACTTAAACATAAAAATTAATTCGACTTGGATTATTTCATGAAAGCGAAGTAATTTACTAAACTTACCAAGACACCTTATTTGTTCCACCATTAGTCCCCAAATTTAATTCTCTTCCTCTTTCTTTTCTTTGTTTTATTTTGTCGAATTATATATATTATTTAAGAATGTATTGGCCCTTTTGACGCGAAGTGGAATGATAACCCAAGAACCTCGCCTCGGTTACTTAGCTCAATACACTCTTAATTTATTATTATTATTTGTTTAAGAATGTATTGGCCCTTTTGACACGAAGTGGAATGACAACCCAAGTACTCCACCCTGGTTACCCAGCCCAACACACTCTTAATTTATTTTTTTGTTTAATTTCGGTTAGTGGAGTTTTACCTAACACGTCACACAACCTTTTTATGAGAAGTAGGATGACAACTCAAGCACTATACTCCGGTTACTCAGTCAGTCACATCGGAAGTTATGCTCATAACTACGGAATCATCATATTTTTTTTAATGGAATGGAATTTTAATTTTGGAGGACTAAGGAAAACAATCAAGTGTCAAAAATAAGTTTTGGCAACTACCTAACAGCCATGAAAATAAATTTATCATATATTTGTATTAAATGTTCTCTTTGCATTTAGACTTAATTGATTTTACTATAAGCAAGATAGGGTTAACTTCATTAATCATAATTATTTTAGCCTAATAGAAATAAAACAGTGAAGATGAAATCAATCATAGCAAAATCATAACTAACTTAGTAGACAAGAATCATGCTTGCGGGTCAAATAGTGGGTAATTCTTGGTCAAAATCTTGGGCATGAAAAAGGGTAGGATATACTAAAAAAAATAAATGTGAGCTTGAATAAATGTGCGCAAAAACAAGCACAAGACAACAGCAACAGTAAAAATGATAGATAAAATAGCAAAAATAATGAGGAGTATCTCCCCTTAAAACACATTGCCCTCAATGGGCAAAATAATATTAACAAATATGGTTAAAAAGAAAGGGTTTAGAATACTCCCCATGTCATTTTCGTTACTGTTTTCGCCTGTTTCTAAATTTAGTTTTTTGTTTCCTCAATTCTTCTAGATATAAGAAAAGAGAATAAAATTTATTAACATGCAAGAAAATAAAGAAAATAAAATTGGATTGCCTCCCAACAAGCGCTTGTTTAACGTCGTTAGCTTGACAACCAAACTAGTATTAGGGTTGTTCCATCTAAATTTTTTTTATTGTATGGGCTTGGAAATTTTGTGCCTGCACAACAGAAGGTAGAAGTTTAGTGTTCATATGGGGCAATAATTTATTAACAAATTCGCAAATTGGTTTGGAATTGAAATTACCATAAAAAATTGTTTCAAGTTCACTTTCATGAAGTGACTCAAAAGTTTCTTCTACTAAGGATTCAATTATGTTGACACGGTTTACGCTCAAAATTTCACTACGGTGACTAATAGCGTTGTAAACGTTAAACTTAAATACTGAAAATATGAAAATTTGGAAAAACATAATCCATGTTGCGACAACCTAAAGTCGGTAGGTGACATCACGACTTGGAGATCCCAACGTCGCAATGTCAGTCAAATCATTTTGAAATTTTACAATGTAGTCCCTAATAAACTATGGGAGATCAAATGAGATAATTTAAGCTAAAAAATCATTCCGATATGAGTTTAATTACTATTAAAAGTGTAAAATGATCTTATTAAATTGATAAAATGATATGTAATTATCTGAAGTTGCTTCGGCAATGAATGTAGCATTCCAATGCCTTGACCCGACAATCGAGTCTGGTATGGGGGTCTTACACATGATGCATTGCCACTAGTTTTGTCAATTCCAATAATCAATTACAATATTTTCACACTAATTCTTTTAAGAAACCTATAATTGGGTATATATATATATATATATATATCAAGCTAAGAGCAAATGATAAACACACTCTAGCTTGAAGGGAGTGATTATGGTGTTTTTGACAATCGAAGAGAGTATTATGATAGAATCTATAAATTATAAGTAATATAGGCGTATTATAGGGACTATAGCAATTGTAAATTAGTTTATTTTCTTATTTTATACATTTAGTATTTCTTATGTTGCCCATTCCAATAGGTTATATAAGGAAATTTTTTTTGAGTCCATTCCTATAACAATTAAAGTGTGGTATAATTGATCAATTAAAATGTAACATTACATTATTTAAATATTATTTTAATAAAATTTCTTTAATGCCTTAATATTCTTATTTAATGTTTGATATAATATTTAAGAATTTAAAGTTAATTGATTTGAAAAAAAATACATCAAGTCCGTCAGATTGAAAAAATAAAAATGTAAAAAGTATACAATTGTCCATGGTGTTAGGGAAACTGTTTTCCACAGCTCAATTATTTATGTCTATGGAGTAGATTTTGTCGCAATGGTTGTTAGACCAAATCTCCATCCTTACCTTGATTTTGAGATGTTGTCGCGTGTTAATATGATATGCGAATTGTGCAAGTATATATGTCGAATCAAGTAATAAAGTGATAAGTGAGATTGTTTCCATAAGGATCAGATTAGATAAAGAAATGGTCAAGTTATGATAATGATTAATGTTATGGAAAAGCCGATTTAAGTACGCAATGATAAATCAAAATAATAAAGATGAGTGTGAAATATATACTGACTAATATTGGAAAATGCTAAGGCAAACAAGAGTAAAAAGGCAATGACAATTACGAGAATAATTACGTGAATAAAAGACGAGCGAATAAATAAATAACTAAGAATACTATGGCAAAGATACTGCGGCAACGGATTGAATGTCTATGATGTTGATTAGAAGGTTGGGATTACTAAGAATATGCCCTTAATTTTAGTAATGCCTTAGCAAAATCGTACTTAATCTACTGCTCAGAAGAGACCTAAAGTGACTTGCTTCTTTCGAGAGCAAGGTCTCAAGTTACATGGTCTGTGTCTATAGGCCTTAGCATGGGACTCTGCATTGTGTTGTCTTCATTCCATATGAACGTTGCTCTATATCTAGAGTCTACTACAAGTATCTTTCGAGTATTTGCTCATATCATTTAATTACAGTCCAACTAATCCAACCTTTTCAGAATTAGATTCAGTTTAAGGATATATTGCACACTCGTCTATGTTTAGGGAATGTACGCATACACTTGGGAAATAAAACAATTGAATAAAACAATAAATTAAGTCAAATATGTGCTTCTACTATTAAATAAAATAAAAGTTTTCATCATGTAATCTTAACCTTATGAGATTTAGCTTATAGGTCGGTGATTAAAATTCAAGTTTGAAATAACACCCAACATCGTTTTGATCAAATTAATTTATGGAGAACATAATTAGAAATAATGGAAGAACTTAGAAAGATGGCTATCACCAAATCAATTCGCAATCCAGCAACACAGTGTCCTGTGATGGCTAAGAGGGATTGCCTTCAATCTCCCCCTTTCGTCTCTACTCAGCCCCTACCTTCAATTATTGCCTTCGAATCTCTACACTTAGGGCTTCCTCATTCAGCTTTTTACAGGCTTTTTCTTCCTAGCCCACGATATCTTCTACTCTTTTTTAGGTAAATTTTTCTGGTACAAGTAGAGTTGGGCTGAAACTGGTCTGCGATAAGTGTTGACTCAGTCGTCTTCCTAAATTGGCATGGCATACAAGATGACAAATTGTCCAACCTTTTGCCCTAGTAAACCTTCACTTCTTTATTTCTTTCTCCATATCCTGCACCTGCCAAACCACCAAACACAACCCTTCCACACACAATTAAAAGTATCTAACATGTAAGCACCGTTCAAGCTCCTAATGTAAATGATAAATACTAATAAAATGTCATAAAATGCCATTAAATGTACCCAAGTACAAGCAATTAGCTAGTTTTAAAGGCATGAAATATAACTCTTTTTGAGAGTTATCAAATGTCGATGGGAAAAAAAATAATCTCACCGTTTGAGGGTTCGTCGATGAATAATGATATAATGGATGGAAAAAATAAAGTGTGGAAAGTTCATCATTAGATCAAGTCGTCAACGTCCACTCAAATTTGACCCCAATACTTAACATAGCCAACGTAGGTGCCATCATTAGGGAAAGCTGGGTTTGAAGGAACAATCTCCTCACCAAATTTATATGAGGATGCACTCAAATGGTACAAAAGTTAGGCAAGTGGAGCAACTCCAAGGGGTTTGGCTTGTTGGGCACGGACTCATTGATGACTCGTTGGTCCTTAAATTAAGGATGTTATCCTAGTTAAATAAGATGAGACATACTATGGATCATATACCGATTGTAGTATACTTGTGATGATGTGAGATTATCGTTCAAGCTCTACGCACCCCCAACAATATGCTCAAGATGGGTGCCTCAATGGTTAATCTACTACTGGTGAACATCAAACAATTCCACTCTTTTCACTAATGCAAGTCAATTATATGAAGAATATTGAGATTTAGCAGTTCTCTTTGAATTTTTTGGACTAGCCCAAATTGTTGTCAACCTAGTTAATGTGATGTCATTTAATGATGTGGAAGCATATAAGTGCTATGCACGCCTTCTACAAATGAGTTTGCTCATGTGAATATGGTGGTAATATAATTGAAACCATCGCTATTTAGTATGATACTTGTAGAAGTGCAAACATTTACAATAAATACAATTGTTATTGTTTATGACAATAATTATATTTTTTTGAACATTAATCTCATTTTCTTATCATATCTACTCTTTTTGATACAATGCCTAGAACTACCTATAACCCCTCCCCAACCCTTAAATAAGAGGATAATGTACTTCAGTGCACTCGAACCCACGTTCTCCTACACTGACAACAATGACTGTTCAAATGCATATTGATTGATTTGAGATCATAACCAATTAAGGCCCCTTGTAGAATTGGTATGATCTAAATGACTACTAAATATGTTCAAATATTGAATGTAAGTATCATTATAAAATATTTATAATACAATACTTTCTATAATATAAAATATTAAGCATGATTATATTTTTACCTTCTTGTAAGTGGGAAAACGTATGGCTTGGAAGGGATGGTCGCTAATTATGGTAATCGCATCCAACCCCATACTTGTAAAAGTATATAGCAATACTTTATTTCATCAATCACCATTTAGGATGCCTTGCAAAGACATTCCTTCAATTAGGTAGAACATGTAACTCTAGCATGTTGATCAATCTCAACCTCATTTGTATCATGTAGGAAAACATCAAATTGACTAGTCAACCATCTAAACTTGACTTGGCACTCATTAAAATCAATCATATTCTCGGGAAATGTGCCCAGTAAATAAAGAGTACTTCATGCAACGCGAATAAATTATCTCCTGATACTATTCTTTCGTCAATTGGAAGGTCTATTAGTAAAATTACATCTTTCGACGTTATCATTGTTTCATCATATGAATAATGAAAAATATGGACCTTGAGTCTCCATCTTTCTATTGGCAATAAACTTTTGTATGTAAAAAAAACTAACCTGTTTGAGATGTTGTATAAATGAGTTATCTTTTAAATGTAAGATAATTAAAAATTTGACACACGTAAATTTAGATTATGACAAACCCGATAAAGTAGATCTTGGAGATGTTAATAATTGAAAAAAGAATTAATATATAGTTGAATGTGATCTAAATAGAACTTAACAATATAATGTGTAATTTTAACGACAGTGCCATTAACATATGGAAATCTCAATTAGAGTTATTTACAAATTGGAATTTGAAGCTAAAAGGATTTTGGTTGGAAAGTTTAGAGATTTAAATGGTCATTTCTTTTCCTTTTTGCCTTGTACCATTGCTACATATAGGGGGTGAGAAAAACTCGATTTGACTCAAAAAAATCAAAAAAATATTTCGAATTTCGAGTTAAACAAATCGAGTTATTCGAGTCAATTCGATTTTTTTTTTTAAATTTCAAATTGAGTTTAATTTTCACTTTTTTGTTATTGTTGCGTATGAATCAAAATAGATATCTCGCTATTAATTTTAAGCTCATCGCTATATTAATTAATATCATACTCACAACTATTTTCAATTTCATCAAAGTTAATCTCACCACCAATGTTTTTTAAATCGGATCGGTGGACGAATCAATTAGGCCACCGGTTCACCAATTCAACTGGTTTGATTAAAAAACTATTAAAATTTAAAAAATAATAAAAATATTAAGATATCCAATTCAACCATTTTTTGCTAGCTTCAACCGGTCTGTACTGATTCTTGAATCAACCGATTCAAAAATCCTCTCTAAATCAATATCCAATCGATTCTCAATCTAACTGACAGATCCGGTACGATTTAAACAGCATTACTCATCACTTATCCAAACCTTAGTTGGTAAGAGATTTTAAGATTTAAGGTTTTTGTAAAAATAAAATTAAGGGAAAGATTATTTATACTTGAGATTTGGATATCCATAAGTATTTAAATCCCCTTCATTTACATTAGATGGTAGGACAGTTCGCAATAAATATTAGATCAATATATAATGAAATGACCTTCGAACTCATGGATGTTGAAATTTATGGGTATATTTGTTCATAAAATTTTTTGAAATCTATAAAAATTTAAATACCAAATCTTAATTTAAAATTTTTAAATATAGCTATTTAGGAAATAAAATGAGGAAATTAAAATAACGAATAATTAATAAGTGGACTTAGTTAAGCAAAGATCACGATTTTTTTTTTAATATAATAAAAGAAAAGGAAAAAGGAAAATAGGAGGGGTAGAAGGGAGAAGCTTGAAAGGTTTCTCAGATAAAGCCCTTCACTGATATACCCCAGAGACAAACAGTATTGAGGAAATTGCTGAAAGAAGTGAAAGAAACAAAATGAGATTTAGATTTACTGTGTTAAATACGGCATTGTAATGAAAGGGGAATTCATTTTCTTCTTCCTTGAAAAGCAATGTCTCTGCAAGAAGAAGAGATTCAGCAGATTCAAAGCCCGCCATGGATTCTTGATGCGCTATGTTGTGAAGAAAATGGAAACATGATATGTGGTGAAAGTGGAACAGTGAAAAAGGAGACGTTTTTACCTTTATTTCTTATTGAACATGATTTGTTCTGGGAAGATGATGAGTTAATCTCTTTAATGTCTAAAGAGAAAGAAACCCATCTTTGTTACAAAGATGTTAACTCAGATGAGTCTTTAGTTTTAGCTCGTAAAGATGCTTTGGAGTGGATTTTTAAGGTTAAAGCACACCATAGGTTCAATGCTTTGACCATAGTTCTTGCAGTGAATTACTTTGATAGGTTTTTTGCAAGCTTTAAGTTTCAAAAAGACAACCCATGGATGGGACAATTAGCTGCTGTCGCTTGTTTGTCTTTGGCTGCAAAGGTCGAGGAAACCCAAGTTCCACTTCTTTTAGACCTCCAAGTATGTGCTTCAATGTCTGATTACTGTAGTCCTAAGTTTCTTGTGTGTTCTTTTAGCTCTTAAAGATGGGTTTTTTTGTGATTTTTTTCTTCTATTTATTTAGGTTGAGGAATCGAAATATGTGTTTGATTCGAAGACCATACAAAGAATGGAGCTTTTGGTGTTGTCGACTCTGAAATGGAGGATGAACCCCGTGACCCCAATTTCCTTCTTTGATCACATTACGAGGAGACTTGGATTGAGGACCCATTTGCATTGGGAATTCCTTCATAGTTGTGAGCATTTACTTCTCATTCTCATTGCTGGTAAGTTATAAAAAGAAATCTTATCATTTTTTCTCTGATTACTTGTTGTAAGAAGGAAATGAGACTTTTTTACCATTTTTATTAGTTCTAATATTAGATTTCTAATTCAATTTCGATCCAGATTCCAAGTTCATGCTTTATATTCCATCTATCTTAGCTGCGGCAACAATGCTTTATGTTATTAAAGAGATTGAGCCATGCCATTATCTTGAATATCGAAAACAGCTTCTTAGAGTACTCAAGACATGTGAGGTTTGTATTTTGTACAACTACTTGCATAGACTACAATGGAACTTGATTTTGCATTGCTTAATTTGTTTCATTCCTTTTAACAGGATGAAGTAGATGTGTGCTACGAGCTCGTGTCCAAGTTATTGGAAAGTGATTGCAAACAAAATGAAGCCAGAAAACGTAAGCATGGACAGATGCAAGGCAGTCCTGATGGTGTCATAGATGCATCATCTAGCTGTGGTAACTCAGATGGTTTCTGGACTGCGATTTCCTCGGTTTCATCATCACTGCAGCCAGTGTTCAAGAGGAGTAGATCAAAGGATCAGCAAATGCGGCTACCTTCGGTAAATCGTATGTTTGTCGATGTGCTTGGTAGTCCTCGTTAATATTTCCTTGTCTTAATAACTAGTAGCATTAAAAATGTTATTATACAGTTCTTTTGAATTTTAGCGGCAGTATTTGTTCTGAATTTGCTATCAATATGTGTTACATAGCTTAGAGATGGACTGAGATCTGCTAAATTTTTTGACATTGGATGTCAGTTTTGAGTTTGCCAAATGAGGAAGAGATTAGTTTTTACTTTTTTCTTTTTCCGGGATTCCTCTACTTCACATGAATGCCTTTCTATGCTATGGTTCTGCATTCTTCTACTTCTGCTCGTTTCTCTTATTACCGTGATTATAGTAGAATTAAGATCAAGCTAGTCAACTTACATTGAAATGTGCCTTGAACAAACCGATTTAGGTAGTCAACCTATATATGATTTGTGTCATTTTGAAGTTCGTTGTGGTATGTTCTTGGATTTGAGAATGTCCAGTACAGAAGATTGAGCTAGCTCGATACATAATAGTATATGTGAAAGTTCCAAGGCATAGAAATTATAATCATAGAGAGAAGTTTGAATGAAGTACATATGGCTTTTCATTCTAATTTTCCCGATGGCAGCAGTGCTAGTTCATGATTGCTTGGCTAAATGATCATGCATACTCTTTTAGACAATGGTAATAATACGAATCATATTCAAACTACATTGATGGGTAATCCGTTATGACGATTTCCCGATTAACCAATTTCGGGTTTGGTTTGGACTAGCATGATGAATATTAGCATGGGAAAGTGTTGTGAGAATGATGATATGGAATGCATTGAAAAAAAAAAAGGATGTGATGAAGATTAGGATCAGAAAATGTAGAGGGGATAGTATGCATAAAGACAGAAAGGTCGTGTTACTGAAATCTGGTAAAGTAAATTCGATTTTCTTTTGTGTTACATTCTCCGTATTAATTGAAGATGCACTCCATCGCACAATTCCAATAATTAATTGGCTTAATTGAAAAATAATCTTCTAATTATATTCATTGTTAAAGTTTAAGTATCTAATTTAAATATAAATTGAAAAAAACAAAAGAGAATAATTAAATAAAAACTATTTTGGATTAAAAATATCATATTTTTCCCTTTCCTCCATCATTTAACCCCATTACAAGCAAACCTACGTCACCATTCCATAGCTGGTTTGAATACGAGTATTTCTTTAATTATAGGGAAATTAACAAAAAAATCCAAAATCACAATCCATTACCAGCAAACCTACACCACCATCCTTGAGCTTTTATATTATCATGCTTGGATTAGGAATTTCCAAAGCAAAAATAACATCTTTTCAAGTGTTGAAGGCTTTCAAAATTGTTGCATTAGATGGATATCTCATGTGTTTTGCTGTTGATAAAATAATTATAAGGATACAAAGTCAAAGATTACGTAAATTAACATATAATCCAAAACTAAAATGCTATGGGACTTTTGGGTATTTCTTTGAATTTAGGTATTTCAAAAATCAAAGAGTATTAAAGATTAAATATTATTCCTTTCTTGAAATTTCATGGAAAAAAAAAAACGAATGCATATGGTAAAGATATTAATCTCCGATTCAATTATTAAATAATTTTTTTCCAGTTTTTTCTGTCGTTTGGCATGTTTCTCTATGCTCTTTGGCATGAACTCTGTTGTATAGCACATTTACTTTTTGTTTAATTTCCTGATCTTTGAGAGTTGGGTTGCTATGAGTCTGTAGTCAGTTTGTGAGGAGTGATGGAAAATGATTTGGCAAATCTGTCTCTGGGTGACGAGGAGGATGATACATTTTAACTGGGAGTGGAATCGGTAGAGCTTGAGATTTCTTACAACAATTGTTTTGTAGGAACTTTTTTAACTTCGAGTGTTGTTAATTTTCAAGCTATGTGATTTACTTTGGCAAATGTTTGGCATTCGATTGGGGGTGTTTCTATTTCAGATCTAGGAGAATGACGCTTTCTGTTTTGGTTTTATCTTGAGGTAGATGTGGAGAGTATTGAACATAATGGACCTTGGTATTAGGAACTAGGTAAGGTAAATGCTAAATGACTTTTTGTAGGTGAAAAGAATTAGAAGAGAAATACTAGAACTGGAAAATGAACTCTGTTTTAATTCTTGAATTTGATTTCTGCCTTTCTCTTCTTTGATGATGGTTTATATAAGCTTGGATAACTACTCTTATGAACAACTACTCTTAACAACTTTACTGACTTCTTTAACTGACTAACAGCCTAACTATATGAGCCTTAACATTCACCCAGCTTCTCTACAGGCAAGACTCGAAGAAGAGTACGAAAACGCGCAAAACATGTTGCTGAAAGTGGCTTGGTAAGGATATCAGCTACTTGATCATAAGATGGAAGCTCTCCTACCACAACAGACCCATCCGCTACTTTCTTTAGTACAAAAAACAGGTCCAACTCAACGTGCTTGAACTTAGAATGTAAAACAGGGTTAGCAGCGACAGCTATTGCACCGAAGCTATCGCACCAAACAGTAGGAGTATCATCCAACTTGACCTGTAGTTCCTGAAGCAACGATAGGAGCCAGGAAACTTCACTAGTAGCTACAGCAAGACTTCAGTATTCCGCCTCAGCCGTAGACCGAGCGACCACTTGTTGTTTCTTAGACCCTCAAGAAACAGGGGTGGATCCAAAATAAACACAGAACCCGAAAGTTGACCGACGATCATCAAAATCTAGCACCCAATTGGCGTCGGTATAAACACTCAACGACAAATGAGCGGACGATCGAAAAATAACTCCAAAATTAATAGTACCACATAGGTACCGCAAAATGCATTTCAGTGCAGTCATATGAACATTGGTAGGGCTATGCATAAATTGACATATCCGGTTCACAGCGTAAGCAATGTCAGGACGAGTAAGCACCAAGTACTGAAGCGCTCTTGCAAGGCTTCTATACTCAGTTGGATCTGTTAAACTTTCACCATCGTTTTTGGATATTGTAGGCGAGCTCAGCATCGGTGTGTGGACACTTTTTGCGCTCGTCATCGACGCTCGGTCAAGAATATCACGTATGTATTTCGCCTGACACAAATGGAAACACCCTGAGGTGTTGCGACTGACTTCAATCCCAAGGAAATAGTGTAGATCACCCATATCCTTGAGCGAGATTCATCATTTAGCAATCGAACGAACCGATCAATTGCAGTAGCCAGGCTCCCAGTAATAATAATGTCATCGACACTCACCAAGACATAGAGAGTAAAGTCAAACTGAATTCGAACAGACAAAGATGCATCAGACTTTGAAATGACGAATTCAATAGACACAAGGAACTGCTTCAACTTTTTGAACTAGGCACGAGGTGCTTGACGGAGACCAGATAAGGCTTTCTTCAGGCGACACACAAGCGGCTTGCCAGATGAATCAGATTGAACATAACCTGGAGGTTGTTGCATAAACACTTCAGTATCCAACTCCCCATTTAAAAAGGCATTGTTCACATCGACTTGTCTAAGAGACCACCCTCTAGACACGACAATGGATAGAATAACATGAATAGTAGCAGGCTTGACAACTGGACTAAATGTTTCTTTGAACTCACAACCAGGTACTTGAGAACAGCCTTTGGCTACCAATCTGACCTTTCGTCGAGCAACAGTACCATCAGGATTTCTCTTAAGCTTGAATAACCACTTGCACCCGATGACCTTGCGATTTGACGGAAGAGGAACAAGCTCCCAGATAGAGTTACGAATAAGAGCATCATACTCGGCCTGGGCTACAGCGCACCACTCAGCAGAGGACAATACCTTATCTATTTTAGATGGTTCTATAGCTTCAACAACCATAACTTTGGGTTTGAATATTCTAGCCTTAGTTCGAGTCACCATCGAATGAGTGTTAACATTTTCCGTAAGTCTGGGTAAATCAACAACATCACCAGCAGGTGGAGGAGTCACCATCGGATGTGTGTCAACATTTCCCATAAGTTGGAAAAAATCAACAACATCACTAGCAGTTGGAGGACTAGGTTCATGCATATCAGTAGAACCAGTTGGAAGCGAGTCAAACGAAGATGATATATTTCCAGTTGATGACGAACTAGAGAAATTTAACGACTCTGTTAAGGGTTCCACTGGGAAGGCAGTGACTTTTCGAACAAGAGGAATAGTCGTTGAAATAATCACCCTAGATTCCAAATCCAGGCTTTCGAATTTATCGTTAGACGATAATAATCTACTTTCATAAAAAAACATGTCTTGACATAACAACCTTACCACTCAAAAGAAGATATTGATATCCTTTATGTTGAGTACTGTAACCCCAAAAAGTGGAAGGTTGTGATTTAAACGTAAGCTTGTGTGTCGTATAGGGATGTAGGTAAGGATAACAACTGCAGCCAAACACCTGTAAATGATCATAGGTGGGATCATGACCATACAAAGCCGTAAAAGGAGACTTTCCTTGTAGAACCACAGTGGGAAGACGATTGATGAGATGCACCGCACAACAAAATGCGTATCCCTAGTATTCCATGGATAGATTTGCTTGAGCCAATAAAGTGATGCCCATTTTCACAATGTGCCGATGCTTGCGTTCAGCAATTCCGTTTTGTTCAAAAGTATAAGAACAAGTTAATTGATGAACAATCCCTTGAGATGCCAGAACAGATGTAAATGCCCGGTACTCTACACACTAGTCACTCTGAAATTGTTTGATGGGCTTGCTGAATTGTGTTTTAATCAATTGTTGGAAGAGGACGAAACATTCTAATGCTTGAGACTTTTGACTTAGAAGATGTATCCATGTAAACCTAGTGCATGCATCAATAAACGACACGTAGTACCATTTATTTTTACTGGCTACGGCTCCGGGACCCCAAAGATCAGATACAATCAATTCAGATGGTTGATATTCTGTAGTAGACATAGATAATGGCAACTTATGTGACCTGCCTTTTTGACATGCAGTACAGATACGACCAGCACAACCTTTATTAAAATTGATATTACTTTTTCTAATACACTCTTAACAACATAAACAGATGAGTGACCAAGACGATTATGCCACAGGTCAAACACAGAACAGTCTACAACCTTATTTTAAACCTTTGTGTGAGTAGTGAACGGACCTTCAGCAGGCACCGGAAAGTGATATAACTTGATAACACAATATGTAGGATGAAACTCAAAAAACACTTCATTATCATTAACAAATTGTGACACCGACAAGAGATTCTTTCGTATACTTGGCACACACAATACATTTGATAAAGGAAGCAATCTAGATGGAGTGGGTAAAGTCCCATTATCGATTGACGAAATTTGAGCAGGAGTGCCATTGCCCATTAAGAGAGAAGACATACCTGAGTATGGTGTGGTGTCATGAAGCGCCATCGGATCCCGGCAGACATGATGACTTGCACCCGAATCAGGGTACCAGGATGTGGTGCCGATAGGCATGGGAATATAAGAATCATTACCACCATCATTAGAACCGACTTGAGCACTGTGAATGTGAGACCCGGACGTGTTGGAGTAATCAAAGGCATGTAAATCACCTAGTCAGGGAAGCCCAATGCACGAATTGGAGCCTGAATACACTCGGGCTCGTGGTTTCATGTGCCATAGAACCGGGTCACCACCCGGCATTGCAGCACTCGGCCCGTTATTGCACGACCTTTGTCCATAGTGCGCCCCAATTTGCTGCCCAAATTCAGGCCTAAATTGGCCAAACTCACGCCTAATAACAGGTGGCCTATTCGGCCTGGGAAAATTATCCAATGCCACTTGTAGCCCACGTGCCAAACACCCATAACAATAGTCAGCCATGCCATAATTTTGAGTTTGTCCCACATGCAATTGATTTTGACCAACATTAAAGGGATTTTGACCAACAGTAGGATAATAACTCACCCTAGGGATTTGACGTGATGAAACCCCTATTCGGCACCCACACGTCTCCCAGATATGGCACCTTCGTCATCCACATATGCCAGATCCACATCAAATCGAAGCCCACACGACGCGATCGGACCTTTTTGGTGCACCACCGAAGGCGTCGACGGCGAGATATCAGAATCCCTGTGATAACGGTAGTAACATCGTTGAGCGAGATGTCCAAACCTATTGAAAATTTGGCATTGAATCCGGGGCTGAAATGACCGCCCACGGCCACGAGGGGACGAATGCCCGCTACGGAATGAACTCTCCACCGCCGGAGACGGCGCGGGCTCAACAAGGTTCGCATGAAGAGAGAGCTCTTAGACCGCACGATTTTACCGACTTTCGCACTCCACAAGAGCTTTGACGAAGTGGTGAAAGGAAAGGAGACCGGTCGCCAGTGAGGCCTATGAGACGACGACCTCGAACTCCGGCGGTAGTCCGGCAAGCATGATTTCGATCTTCTCTTCTTCTGAAATCCTTAAACCTGCGGTCTCCAACAAGGCACAAAGATTCTTGATTCGAGCAATGTAGGTTTTAATAGACATGTTACCTTTTTTTTGGTGAATGTAGTTCATACCGCAGACGCAACTGTTTGGCCTCCGTGTCAGCCGCAAAGAGATCCGTTGTTATGATCCAAACGTCGCAGGCCAACTTAGCATCAGTGAAAGACGGCAGTAGAGACGCACTGACCGTGGAGAGAAGCCACGAGGTTAAGAAACGATCTTGCTGTTTGAACACTTGAGCTAATGGATTCGGAGCTAATGAATTGTTTGTGTTAGGAACAAACCGAGCCTGTGGATGTAAGGTGCCATCAAGTAAGCCAAGAATATCATAACCGTCAAGTATTAACTTCACTTGTTGCTGCCATTGCATGTAGGGTTCTTCAGTGAGTTTAACAGCTTCATGACGAGGAAACGAAGTTATCACACGATCACCACTAAACGATGCAGAACTCGACTCAACTGAGGCAGAATCGGTAGAATTTATGGTGGCCATAGGTTCAAGATCAGCCAGCGACTGATACCATATTAGGAACTAGGTAAGGTAAACGCTAAATGACTTTTTGCAGGTGAAAAGAATTAGAAGAGAAATACTAGAACTGGAAAATGAACTCTGTTTTAATTCTTGAATTTGATTTCTGCCTTTGTCTTCTTTGATGATGGTTTATATAAGCTTGGATAACTACTCGTATGAACAACTACTCTTAACAACTTTACTGACTTCTTTAACTGACTAACAGCCTAACCATATAAGCCTTAACACTTGGAGTTTTAATTCCTATCTTTTGTTACTTCATTGATTGAGGGATGGGGAAATTCCTATGGGAGTGGAATTAAATTGGGTTGCATTTTGGGTGCTTGTTCATGACATACCATATGGTTTTATGTAAAAAAATGTTGCGAAACAATTGGAAAATTTTATAGATGCTTTCCTTGATTATGATACTTTATTCATGTAGTTGGGAAATATGAGGGTTATACGGATAAGGGTTAAATTGGATGTCCGAAGGTCTCTGCAAAGAAGGAAAAAGTTTGAATACGAGAAATTATCACTATTTTGCTTTTTGTGTGGTAAATTGGGGCATGAGGAAAGTTTCTGTCAGTTACGGGCCACTTTGTAGAAACAAAATGTTGTCTTCCATTGGGATCTTTCACTGTGAGCGCCACCACGTAGGGCGGCGGTTTGGAAGAGTAAGTGGTTAGTGCAGGAGGGGACTGGCGGTGGCAAAAATTTGGGAATTTCTCATTTAAGGAATGAGGGATTAGATTGGATTCACATAAATAGTATCCCACAAATCAAGAAGCAATGGGAGGAATAAATTCAAATTTACCAAAATTTGAGGGAAACAAATCTAGAGGTGACTGCACAGTGGGCCAATCTAGTGGAAAAGTGATAGACCCAAATGTTAATGTTCAACACGTTAATTTTGATGAAGAAATTAGCTTTTTGAAAGGAGAGGATGTTCCAGTTAAACTAGTAGAAGGGTTCAAACGACCTCGTGCTAAGTTGAGCCAGTTTGAGGTAGGGATTTTAGATGGAACGAGAGAATTAAGAGACGATGTTTCTTCTAGTTTTGAAGGTATGATATCGACAGACCTTGCTAAGCAGGCTAGCCGAGCACAATAAAACTGTTAAGTTGGAATGTCCGGGGATTAGAGAGTCCTCGGACAGTTCATCGTATTCGGAATACGCTGAGAGACAAATCCCTCTGTAGTCTTTTTGATTGAGACAAAACTGAATGTGTCACGAATGGCTATAGTTGGAAGAAAGTGTGGTTTCGAGAAGGTATTGATGTTGATTCTGATGGTAGGAGTGGGGGTTTGTTGATGGGTTGGAATTATTCTTGTAAAATTTCTTTGAGGTCATATTCAAGGAGACATATTGATGTTATGTTCGAGGAAAATGGGGTGGGCCATTCTAGGAGATGTACGGGTTTTTATGGGGCCCCTGAAGAAAGACTTCGAGAAGAATCTTGGAACCTTTTGCGCCAGTTAAATGATTTGCCTAATGTCCCATGGTTAATTTGTAACACCTCTTAACCTTTATCCGTCGCCAGAACAGGGTTATGGAGCATTATTGGACATTATAGAACAAATACGAACAATTCATAAATATTCACATATCAACATCACAATTAAATCATATAGTCCGTTTATGAATCTTCGAGGCTCAAAACACGTTCAAATACATTTAAAACATGTCAAATAATTAATCTAATGATCTAACTAACATACCAACATAGGTACTTTACATATTTTTATTAAAATTTAAACAACATTATTTCATTCTAGCCAATTCTAATAACATATCAATTTAACCCAAATTTTGACCTAATTCATACTCATTTTACATTAACTTAAACATACATTTTTTTTTGTAACTTAACATGTCAAAGATTCATATATATATATATATATATAACTAATATCATTTTATAACATTATTTACAATCATTTTCCCAAAATGACTTACATAAACATCCTAGGTACATGCCATTACCAAAAAGAAATGTACTTCACCACAATGAGTTCGGGGTCGGTCTTGGATGCTGATTCAACGTTTTGACTTTAACCAAACCTGCACACGGAAACAAACCGTACGCTGAGTATAAATTCATGATATTTCTATAATCTGAATATTTATTAAGCAAAAATTTATAATGTTTATATACATATTTACACATAACAAAAATCATTCAACAAATAATCAAATTCATTAACACATCATTCATAACACTTTCAATTATTATATCTTCTATTTCAATTTCATAATTTTTATTTAATAGCTTTTCTCAATAGGATACACCATTCAATTTCAAACCAAATCCATTTCATGAATCCCTGATTCATGCAATTCCATGCATTTCAATTGCATATTTCATTTCATTGTCCATTCCAATCCGTATTCAGTACTATTCATTGTCAACCAATTGGCCAAATCATTTGTTTACCCTAATTAACAAGACACGGACTTTGACAAATACAGGGATCCAACCAAAACACACTAGTACGACACTCAGTGCCTCATCGGCCAAGCCGAAGTAAAATAATACGTTACTCAGTACCTCATCGGAATTATCCGAAGTAATAATATGACACTTACAGTGCCTCATCGACTCAAGGTCGAAGTATCCCTGAACACTTCCAATCCTATGGCATGCCAACTATATCCGGCTCAGCCCGATACAGTTAATGGGGTATTCAATTCACTTTTCAGTTTCCAATCAATACACATTTTAATTAATTACATAAATTCATAATTCAATACAATTCAATTCACTTTTCAATAACAAATATTCAAATTCCACAATAATTACATATTTCATCACATTCCCAATCAATCCATTTCAATTGTAAAACACAATACAAATAATTCTCACCTTAATTACTTACCATAATATTTAATCAAAATACAACAGTTAATAATTAAATTCACTTTTCAATTTCAACCAATATTCATTCCAATTCAAATATTCACAAATGTACATGAAATCAATTCCATTCAATTCAATTCAATATCACAAAATCAACATCAATACTCACCTTAATGCACTTACCATACATATTAAGTAATAATTCAATAATTAATTATTAAATTCAGATTATAGAAATACAAACCGTAATTTCTAAATCACTCATTGTCAACTTTCTCTTTTCCTTTCTTAGCCGAGGTCTTCGGCACAACATTAGCTACGAAAATTTAAAACAGTTAAAAATCATCAATACACACAATTTCACATTGAATATTTCAATTCATATTCAACTTTAACTCAAATTTCAATTTAATCCCTAAATTTAGAATAACTTTATTTTTCCAAAAAAAAAATCTCATATTTTCATTCAATTCCCACTTTAGACTAATTTCAACTCTCTAATTTTACCATAAAACCCTAATTTTGGAATTCTTTCAATTTAGTCTCATAAAACTTATGATTTGTTTTGCAATTTAATCTTTTTCTCAATTCTAACTTAAAATTCTATCAATTCAAACCCTAATTCTTCAATTAATTCAATATAAACCACATCTAAAAATCAACTAACTTTCAAAATTTCCACATAAATCAAGTAATATTTTGTTCTAGGATTCCAAAAACTCAAAAATTATAAGAAAAGGAGCTAAATTGACTTACCAAATTGAATTTGAACCTTAAAACCCTAAATTTTTCTTTTCTTTTTCTTTCTCCTTTCCCCTTCTCTGTTTCGTTCTATCCCATGTTCTTTCTTTTCTTTTTATTGTTTTGTTTCTTTTATGTTTTTATTTCTTTTATTTACTTTTAGTTTATTATATTAATATAATATTATTATTTCTTAAATAATAAGTAAATACATATATGTATTACAAATGTACATATGTATTTATTACACATATACATTATTATTACCACACAATTTTCATAATTTGATTTATTTAATGTAATATAATAATAATAATAAAATAATATTTATTTAAATTATAAGTAAATATATAATAATTACTCATATATGTATATTATTTATAGACATGGAAATTATTTTTACCACACACATGTCAATTTATGGTTTAATTGCTTATTTAGTCCTTTGAATTTTCTTTATTCTATAATTCAACTTTTACCCTATATTCAATCTAGTCCTTATACCCAATTACTCCTAATTTAAACAAATTCACCTATCCAAAACCTAATTAACCACACAACTAACTTCGTAAATATTTACGAATCCATTTTTCAAAAATGGTGACCCGAAAATACACTTTCTGATACCTGTGACTATCGGGTCATTACATAATTATTGGGGATTTCAACGAGATACTTTACTTTACTAGGAAGAAAGGTGGATTACTGTGAAAATAACGTCTGATGCGAGGGTTCCGTTCGGTGGTGGCCGATTGTTGTTTGTCTGACTTGGGATATACCGGTCAGTGGTACACGTGGGAGAAAGGATATTTTGAAGAAAATAATATTAGAGAAAGATTAGATAGAGGCGTGGCAAATGATGATTGGAGATTTTTCTTTTCGAATTATAGTTTAGATCATTTGACCCATTCTTTTTATGATCACTGTCCATTGTTGGTAAACACTGATAAAGATGGAAGTAGTCACAAAGTGCACATTTTAGATTTGAGGCGGCTTAGATTATGGAGGAATCATGTGAAAATGAGGTAAAAAGGTTTTAGTATTCTTCTACTGGCTTGGTCCTTCACCGTCTAAGAATGATGGGTGTTGGGTTAGAAAGCTGGTTCGAATCATTAAGGAAAGAGCGATCTTTGACAAAAAAATGATTTGTGAAAAGGCTATAATTATTAAATGATTCTTACCCAACAGATGTGATATTATGAGAGGCCATAGAGGCGAAGATTGCTTTGAATATGGAAGCCGATAAAGAAGAGATTTACTGGGAGCAATGCGCAAGGGCGAACTGGCTAAGGAATGGGGATAGAAAGACCTCGTTGTTTTCACAATTTTGCGTCACAAAGAAGGTGAAAAAACAGAGTAGTAAACTTGAGAGATGAGACTGGTGTGATGTATATGGGTAATTCGAACCTTTTACATATTGCAAAAGAGTATTTTCGCACTATTTTTACTTCAAATAATTCATGGGGTGTCGAAGATATTCTAATGGGAATTACGCCTTGCATTACTTCAAAGATGAATGAGAACCTGATGCACGATTTTACAATTGAAGAGGTGTGTGACGCAGTTAAGTCAATGAGCCCATTAAAGGCGTCGGGGGAGGACTGGATTGGTGTTATATTTTATCAGAGGTTCTGGCATATAGTGGACGAAGAGGTGATCGAATATTGTATTCAAATTTTAGATGGAAGGCATGACATTGTCAAGATAAATGGTATTTGAATTTTTTTAATTCCTAAAGTCAACAACCCGTAGAATATGAATCAGTTTAGGCCAATTAGCTTGTGCATCATTTTATACAAAATTATTTCCAAAATGCTAGTGAATAGACTATCAGTTGTGGTCATTATATTACTTCAGATAGATTCGATGAGATACTGGGTTCCAACATTCTTCGGCTTGGCCGATGAGACACTGGGTGTCAAATATTGCTTCGAACTATCCAATGAGGCACTGGGTGCCAATTTGGGGTGTATGGCTGGATCCGTGTATCCGCCAAAGCCCAAGTCTGTTAATAGGTGTAAAAAAAATGAATGAAGTCAATTAGCAAAAAATATATATATATAAATTTATGATATGATTGTTATTTATTTAAAAATTATTTGTAAATTATCTGATATGTCTGGTAATGCCTCGTAATCCTGTTTCGAAGACAGTTTAGGGTTAATGGGTGTTACATTTGTTGGTATCAGAGCTATCAGGTTTAGCCGATTGTCGGGATAAATCGGGCTCGAAAGTGAGTTTAGAAGTACATCCCACTGTTGAGTCAAAACTGAGTCGAGATTTTGGATGCTGACCTATTTGTTTCTTTTGTTTTATAGTTTAAAGATGTCAGATGAAAGAATAAACGATACTGATAAAGAAATGCATACCGGAGATGATGAATCTTACGGGTTAGATGAAACAGAATCAGTAACACCTAGTATTAACCCGATAAGAAACCAACCTCTTAGAGTAGAAAGAAGAAATGATAGAGATGATTCTAATATATTAAGAGTTATTGCTGATGCTTTGCAAAGAGTAGCGGGGACTGTTCCTGCTACGAGTTCTGCACCAACTCAAAGACGAGCCCCGATAAAAGAGTTAAGGAAATATGGTGCCACCGAATTTTTGGGTCTGAAGGGAGTTGATCCATCCACTGCAGAAAATTGAATGGAATCAACTAAATGAGTTCTACAGCAATTAGAATGTACCCCCAAGAGTGCTTGATTTGTGCTGTATCGTTGCTACAAGGGGAAGCTTATCTATTGTGGGAATCAGTGGTACGACATTTACCAGAAGATCAGATAACATGGGACCTAATTTAAAAGGAATTTCAAAAGAAATATGTTGGAGAGATGTATATTGAAGACAAGAAACAAGAGTTTTTAATGCTGCAGCAGGGTAACATGTCAGCTATAGATTGATGGGCTCGAAACTAACTAATAATTTTGACAAAGGCAAGCGCACCTATCGAACAGTAGTAGAGTTATGGTGAGTCCGGAGTATCGTATCCTCAAGGACTAAAATTACTAGTAATAACTATATTTTTATTATCTAGCCTAGTAATTAAGGGGATTTATTTTTAATCTAAATTTAACTAACTAATTTAACTAACTAAATGATTATGAATGTGACAGAGGGTGAATTGGGAAAATACTTTTAGACAACTTATATGAGATAGGCAATACCTAAGGAAGAATCTACCTAGACTTCACTTATTACTTTTGATTCATACGATTTATTCACTTGACTTAATCCGTAGAAATCCCTGAATTATGTTAATATCTCTTTCAAGACTAAAAATAACTAACTCTAGGTTGATTAATTAAAATCTTTTTCTAATTAAAACCCTTATTGTCGCATTAATTCGATCTATGGATCCCCTTATTAGATTTGACTCTAATCCGGCAGATTTTCATCGCCCTATTTCTAGGGCTGCAATCAACTCCGCTTAATTGTGTTGATCTACTTTTAAACAGGGACTTTTGCTCCTCTGAATAAGCACATTCAACTTGAATTAATAACCTGAATTATCAAAACAAGGATAAGAGCTCACAATTAAGAATAAGAACAAGTATTTATCTTATAAATCAAACTATTAAGATCTATCTTAGGTTTCATCCCCTTAGGTATTTAAGGGATTTAGTTCATACTGATAGAGGGAAACATATTAGAATAGGGAAAACAACAAAACATAAGAAAACCCAAAAAACTTCTGAAGAACTTGATAGGAGATCCTCAGTCTTGATGGAGATCCTTCTCCTAAGCTATTCCCGACAGCTATCTTAGAGTATTCTCTCCTTCTACTCGGGGTCTATTTGACGTCCTGTTGACCTCCCTCTTTAGGTTGCCTCCTAGGGTGTTTATATAGACTTTGAGATGCCTTACTTGGCCCACAAGTATCCTATTCCGAATAAAATTCATCCTAGTTTCGGCATGGACATGCCCGTGGTGGACTCTTTCGGTCGTGCTCAATTCTGCTCGCTACACATGGCCGTGTGATTTCTGATGTAGGCCCATTTTGACCCTTTTTGGCCCGTTTCTCGTTCTTTTTTACTCCTAAGCCCTCCTGAGTATAAATCATGAAATTAAAGGATTAGGAGCATCGAATTCATTAAATCTAATGAATATTCATCCAAAAATAAGCCAAGTATGGGGTAAAAATATGTATAAATTATGGTTTATCAAATATCCCCACACTTAAGCCTTTGCTTGTCCTCAAGCAAAATCCTCAACTCATAATTAAAATCAACTTCCTCAATTCGTAATTCTTATCAATAATATTTCATCATAATTCATATATAATTCATACATTGATAATTTAACTAAAAGAGTCTTAAAGATTCAAATAATCAAAGTCATAAATATTTATAGCACGAAAAAATATGTGTTTCCCCTTACCTAAATAATTACCTCTGATTCAAAACTGACAAGAATTGACATCCTCACTAAAGATTCACTCAAATCACTTAAGGTGTTTAAGGTTCAAATTAATCACTCAAAAGTCAAATATGAAAATTTAATCCCATAAGCTTGCATGAAAATCAAATCTCCACCACTATAAAATGAGATGATACACAAATCAAAAGGTCTTTAAAGGGTTGTAATGGGGCTTGGGTTAAAGGTGTGGAAATAGACAAAATTAGAAGGTTAGAATCGAGATTTGAATTGACAAATTACCTAACTAGAAACAATGAACTACTAATGAATAATTACATTAATAACAAGAGCTTCTTCTAACGATGTGAATTTAACTGTTTACGCTCATAAAACATGGAACTAATAATGAATATACTTTCAACTTTTTTTTTAAGAATAAGAACAAGTAATAAGAAAGAACTTAACAACGAAAATAAAGAACAAAAATAGGCAACTGCTCAAATTAAATCTCGACAAAAGGGACGTCAAAAGATTAGGGGAAGTAAAAATTTGATTTTAGGTTAATATTAATGGGTGAGTCAAGAAACGATTTATTAGGCTAAAAAGGGTTCACTATGGGTTAATTATGAGGGTAGACTTTTTGTGGAGTGAGTGGGTTAATTCCTAGGTGCCTTTATCATCTCAGTTAATCAAATAAAAAATGTGGTCTTGACATGTATAATCGAAGCAAGTTCTAGAATAACAAATCAATGTTGACACACTTATAATCAATAAAGTGAGAAAGAAAAATAAATGCTCTTAAAGGTTCAAAATCTCACAAAAATTATGGTTTTTGATGCCAACCTTGTAAATTTCAAACTTCAAAGTAATATTTAAGATTAGGGAAACAACCTAATAAAAAATTTTAATAAACTTATCATGCTTGATTCTCTAATGTCTTAAAGTTTAAACCATCAATGCACAATTATCTATGACTTAATCTGAAACATATCAATGAAAATCATAAATCAATAGAAGTTTCATTTTAATAATAAATATGAGAAAATTACTTAAGAACAAGATATAATTCAATATTGTTGACACCTCCCCATACTTAAGATGTACATTGTCCTCAATGTACAAAGATAGATAATACAGTAAGAAAATCATAAGAGAGTGAGAGAAGTGAAACTTCCTGAATCATGGATGAAATCCTTGAAAATGAAACTCATAGTAATGAAGCCAATGAAAAGCATGATGAACTAGGCAGAGGTGAAGGTAGGGGAGAATATTTCAGTTCCTTAGTAGCGCCTTGAACCTTTTGAAACTGCGGAGTCATCAGTAAAGCTTTAGGGGGTTTTATTAAATGGATTTCGTTATGATTACCAGATAATAAGCAGCCAAAGATAAAAAGAAATTAACATAATTAATATAATTTAACGACAAGAAAAGGAAATAGTTTAATAGTTTAAAATTTTAAATAAAGAAAACGAATGAAAATAAATGGATGGACTCAAAGGTCCTCATCCCTAGATGGATCGTGATGTGGTGGCGGCGATATGTGAAAATACTGACAAATCTGTTGAAGATTCGCTTCGATGCAGTCAAATCATCGAGTGTTGTCGTTAAATTGCTACGTACAATACTGCTCGAACCTAGTGAGGCACTCAGAAATGTCAGTCAGTAAAGCTGCCGCATGAGCTGGTCGACGTGGCGGTGGTGGCGCAGACGATGGCTCCTCGTGCTGTGGGGGAACATCATTAGTAATGTCCTCTAGGTCGTTCTGCCCGGTAGATTGCGAGAGCCAGTACTAGGGGGGATCAAACCCACGTCGGCGCTCAATCATCCTCATGTGAAGCATAGTCTGAATGCCCTACGGGGACATCTGCCCGATAAGGGTAAGTGAGGAGGATTGAGCTGCAGTGTTAAGGAGCCCAAATTGAGCCAGGCGCGTGATGTATGGGCCCATGGAGATGACCCTTCTATGCCACTCCGTCTAATGCTAAATGGCGCGGGCGATGAAGTAAGATAAGTCGAAGACGCGCTCATTCACCATGCACCATAAAAAGTAGGCGTCGTGAGTGTTGACGACGCCAGTGCTCTCTCGCCTACCTGTCAAAGTATGAGCGAGGATAACGTGTAAATACCTCAATGAGGGGGCGAGAGCTGACGTTTTGGAGCGGCTGGGGTCATAGGTAGCCGATTCGGGGGCTAAGTCGTTCCAACATTTAGAAGGGGAGTGATGGATGTGGCGATGGAGGTCCTCGAATTCGTCCTTCTCCATGAATTACTCGGTGTAAAGTCCCAAAGTGGATCCGAACTGTGGGACACTCAGCTCACGTACGAGGCATCCGAGATGGAATTGGATTGTGCCGGAGTCGTCAAAGTTCCTCATGACCATCTGGAGGTGAAAAGTGGAATAGAACCCCAAGGTGAGCTCTAGGTATGTAATCTCAAAAAAGTGCCCCCACGGGTCGGTAGACAATAGGGCCCGTACAGCGTCTGCTAGTTGGACCTGCTCTAAGGCGGCCCAATCAATACACCTCCCCACGCTGAGGGGTCGCGCACGAAGTACCTAAAAGAGCTCCTCCTGTCCCAGAGAAAACTGTAGGAACGGATGGCGTGCTTCGGTAGCGGCGCTCGAAGAGGTCGCACCGACACCCTTTCGCTTTTTCGAAGCGGGGATGGCGGTCTTTTTCCCTCATGGGGGAGTCATTACGTACCTGAAAATAAAGGATATTCAATAATTCAAGTATTATTTCCAGCCAAGAATGCACTATCCTAATAGTTCTAAATAGTCTACTCCTATAATAGTTAAGTAGATTATCAAGTAATGCTAAAATTATGAAGAAATATCATAATAGAATTAAACTGAATAAAGAAAATAAACTAAGAACATTAGAAATAGAAATGTAAATCATGAAATAAGAACAAAGGATAATAAAAAATTTAAAGAAACAAGCAAACGATGGTGGGGAAGGGTGAACCGGAAGAGTTGGTGAAGTGGTGGTATGGACGTTGTGGTGGCGCACGGTTGTAGCGGTGTTTACACGGGCGTGGACTGTGGGTGTGGTGCGTTGAAGAAAGAAAAAGAGAAGAGGGAAGGAAGAAAGGGAAAAGGAAAAAATGAGGGGAAAGAGGAGGAAGGGGAAGTGAAGGGGGGAGAGAGAAGAGTCGACGGTGGCCGGAAAGGTGGAGGAGAGGGTTTGTTTGGGTGAGAACGGCTAGGGGTTTAGGGGGGAGAAGATGAATAGTTGGGATTTAAATAGGAAGTGGGGCATACGGTCAGTAGCCACGCCTGTGTGCCCTGTGTTTAGCCCGTGTGTTTCGTGAATTTTGAATTTAGGCGCGTCTTAGTTGTGGCCCACGCCTATATAGAATGTCACACGTCCATGGTAGTCAATCAGTGTCGACCACGGCCTCTAGGCATGGGCGTGTCGTACGCCCGTGTGAATTACTCAGTTTCAACCACGGCTTCTAGGCACGGGCATGTCGCATGCCTGTGTTATTTACTCAGTATTGACCATGGCCACATTACACGACCGTGGCATTTTATCTCAGCCCGTGTTAGGAAAAAATTGTTCTTCCTTGGCCTGCACGGTCTCCGCCACGCCGATGTCTCTTCCTGTGGTGTCCACACGGCCACGACCACGCCCGTGTGCTAGGTCGTGTCGGTAGGAAATCTTGCGCCTATTATATTGGGTTGCTTCCCGAGAAGTGCTCGTTTAAAGTCTTAAGCTAGACTTACCCTGTTTTCATTTCTATATACAGGTTCACGAAGCTGAAGCTCCTCTCTCATATCCCTAAAATCTTCACCATTATATATTTTAAGTCGCTGACCGTTTACCTTGAATGCGCCATAAGTCAGATGAGTTACCTCGATTGTGCCATAGGGAAAAATAGTTTTGATCACGAATGGACCTGACCATCTTGATTTTAGCTTTCCAGGAAACAAGTTGAGCTTTGAATTGTATAGTAGAATAAGATCTCCCACTTTGAATTGCTTCGGTTGCTTCAAACGAGCATCATGGCGTCGCTGGTTGCCTCCTTATATAGACGTGGGTTCTCGTAGGCATTAGCTCACCACTCATCTAGCTCGTTCAACTGCATCATTCTTTTCTCACCTGCAAGTTTAAGATCGTAATTTAAGAATTTTATAGCCCAAAATGCTTTGTGCTCTAATTCAAATGGTAGATGACAACTCTTTCCGTAGACAAGTTTGTATGGGGATGTCCCTATGGGAGTTTTAAAAGCGGTTCTATAGGCCCATAAAGCATCGTCTACTTTTAATGCCCAATATTTCCTATTTGATTCTACTATTTTATCTAGAATACGCTTAAGCTCCCGATTTGCTACTTCAACTTGTCCACTGGTTTGAGGGTGATAAGGGGTAGCTGTTCTGTGGTTTACTCCATATTTCTTTAAGACTTTATCAAATTGAATATTACAAAAATGAGTACCCCTATCACTAATAATTGCTCTGGGTGTTCCAAATCGAGAGAAGAGTTTCTTAAGAAATCTCACTACCACTCTAGCATCATTAGTAGGTAAAGCTTGAGCTTCCACCCATTTTGACATATAATCAACTGCTACTAAGATGTATCTATTTCCGAATGAGCTAGGGAATGGACCCATGAAATCAATACCCCATACATCAAATATTTCACATGATAACATATATGTTTGAGGCATTTCATCACGTTTAGAGATATTACCTGTTCTATGACATCTATCACACAAAACAAAATACTTGTTAGCGTCCTTGAACAGAGTGGGCCAATAAAAACCTGATTCGAGCGTTTTATGTGCTGTCCTAATCCAGCTGTAATGTCCTCCTGATGGTCTTGAATGGCAATGTTCTAGGATTTTATTTGCTTCTGCCTTTGTAACACACCTCCGAATTACTTCATCTGCACATATACGAAAAAGAAAAGGGTCCTCCCAAAAATAGTTTTTTGCATCAGCAAAGAATCGCTTCTTTTGATGATGTGTTAACGTTTTTGGTAGGATGTTAGTAGCTAAGTAATTCGCAATGTCTGCAAACCAAGGTACTTCGGATTCAGATATAGCAAATAGTTGTTCTTTAGGAAATGAGCCATTTATCTCACTCTCATCAAGTTATTTGATATGTAGATTTTCAAGCCTAGAAAGATGGTCTGCCGCAAGAGTTTCAGATCCTTTCTTATTTTGAATTTCCAAATCAAATTCCTCTAAGAGTAAAATCCATCTTATGAGTTGAGATTTTGCATCAGATTTATTTAAAAGATAACGAAGAGCTGAATGGTCAGTGTAAATGACAATTTTAGATAATATCAAATACTGTCTAAATTTATCAAATGTAAAAACCACAGCTAGCAATTCTTTTTCTGTGGTGGTGTAATTTTCTTGTGCGACCGTCAATGTTTTGCTAGCATAATAGATTGGCTGAAAATGCTTGTCTCTTCGTTGTCCCAAAACCGCACATACTGCAAAGCACTTGCATCACACATTAGTTCAAAGGGTAAATTCTAATTAGGTGCAATTATAATTGGAGCATTTGTTAATTTATTTTTGAGGGTATTAAATGCTTCTAAACATTCCTGATCAAAATTGAAAGGTACATCTTTCTCTAATAGTTTTGTTAAAGGCTTAGCTATTTTGGAAAAATCCTTAATAAATCTTCTATAAAATCCAGCATGTCCTAAGAAGCTTCTAATAGCCTTAACTGTATTAGGAGGAGGTAATTTTTCTATGGTTTCAATTTTTTCTTTATCAACCTCAATCCCTTTACTAGAAATTTTGTGACCTAACACAATCCTTTCTCGAACCATAAAGTGACACTTTTCCCAATTAAGCACAAGGTTGGTTTCCTCATATTTTATTAGAACTCATTTTAAATTTATAAGGCAAAGATGGAAAGAATTACCAAATACCGAAAAGTCGTCCATAAATACCTCCATAATATCTTCCACGAGTTCATCAAAGATGGCTAGCATGTAGCGCTGAAAAGTAACAGGAGCATTACATAATCCAAAAGGCATTCTGCGATAAGCGAACGTACCGTATGGACATGTAAATTTTATCTTTTCTTGATCCTCAGGAGCTATTGGGATTTGGAAGTAGCTAGAGAGTCCGTCTAGGAAGCAATAGTACATTGCCCAGATAATCTTTCTAAGATCTAATCAATGAAAGGTAAAGGGAAGTGATCTTTTCTTGTGGCATCCTTCAACTTTCTATAGTCAATGCAGGCTCTCCAATCTATAACTGTTCTCGTTGGAATTAATTCATTCTTTCCGTTAGCTACAACCGTCATGCCTCCCTTCTTTGGAACAACCTGCACAGGACTTACCCAAGTACTGTCAGAAATAGGATAAATAACTCCAGCATCTAGAAGTTTAATTACCTTGGCTTTAACAACTTCTTTCATATTGGGATTCAATCCTCTTTGAGGTTGCACACATGGTTTATATTCATTTTCCATTAAAATTTTGTGGGTGCAAAATGATGGACTTATCCCTTTAATGTCAGAAATCTTCCAAGCTATGGCTTTTTTATGCTCCTTTAGTACCTGTAGCAGCTCGTCTTTTTCTTTGGGTTTATGTTTTGAAGAGATGATTATTGGTAGTGTAGAATTATCTCCGAGGAATGCATATTCTAAATGATTTGGTAACTGTTTCAGTTCCAATTTGGGTGGTTCTTCAATAGAGGGTTTTTGTTTTAGTTTGTCGTTTATTTCAATGCCCTTATCTTTCTTTTATCTTGGGAAAGAAGTATTAGAATTTAACTCATTTTTTATCTCCCCCAACTCATTGGTATCGTCATCTTCCCCTTTACCTTGGGTAAGACACAGTTCCAATGTGTCGTCATGTATGATTTCCTGAAAAGAATCTTGAATAAAATGATCAATAGCATCAATAAAATAACAGTAATCATCTTACTCTCTAGAATATCGCATAGCATCATAAATTTTAAAAATAATTTCCTCGTCGCCTATCCTTAGCGCAAGTTTACCATCACCTACATCAATAACAGCCCTAGTAGTAGCTAAAAACGGGTGTCCTAAAATTAAAAGTACCTTTACGTCCCCATCCATGTCAAGCACAACAAAATCAACAGGGAATATGAATTTATCAACTTTTACCAAAATATCTTCAATAATTCCTCTAGGATATTTAATAGATCTATCAGCAAATTGAATACTCATCCTAGTGGGTTTTGGTTCCCCAAGACCAAGCTGCTTGAATATTTTATAAGGCATTAAATTAATGTTGGCACCTAAATCAGCTAGTACTTTCTCAATATTTAAACTACCAATTAATCAGGGAATAGTGAAACTTCCTGAATCTTTCAATTTTGTTGGTAGCTTATTTTGGAGAATAGCTGAACATTCTTCGTTAAGTTTCACGATTGATAGCTCTTCAAATTTTCTTTTATTTGTTAGAAGCTCTTTTAGGAATTTTACGTATGTCGGCATCTGCGAAATAGCTTCAACAAAAGGTAAGTTAATATGTAATTGTTTAAAAAGTTCAAGAAATTTACCATATTGTGCGTCTATGCGATCTTTCTTCAACTTTGTCAGATATGGGATCGGTGATTTATATTCTTTAAGTACCGGTGTTACATTCTCACTTACTTTCACCTTTTTCCTTATCAATTTCTTGTGGCATTTTCTTTTCTGCTTCAAACAATACTTTCCCATTCCTTAGTGTTACTGCCTTCACGTACTCTTTTGGTTTAAGTTAGATATTACTAGGTAAACTACTTGGTTGCCTTTCGGAAAATAACTTGGTCAGCTGTCCTATTTGATTTTTAAGCCCTTGAATTAATGTTTGCTGATTTTTCAATGTCGTTTCGGTATTTTGAAAATGAGTTTCTGCCACCGACATAAACCTTGCTAGCATATCTTCAAGGTTCGGTTTTTCTCTTGTGGGTAGGGTTGCTGTTGAAAACCTGGGAGAGGTTATTGTCTCTGATTTCCTTGGCCACCCCATGAGAAGTTATGGTGGTTCTTTCAACCTGGATTATAAATATTACTATAAGGGTTATTTTGATGTTAAGAATTATTACTCATATAGTTCATATGTTCGCTTTCTATGCCAGAGTTGTAGGATGGATACTCTGTATTATTCATTCATCCTCCATTCTTATAGCACAGCATCACTGGATGTACCTGAGAAAAACCTTACAAACCATCAATTTTCTTACTTAAAAGTTCTACCTGATTTGATAGTATGGTTACTGCGTCGAGGTTGAAAACACTAGCGACTTTTTTGGCTTTGTCCTCGTAACTTGCCACTGATAATTATTCAGTGACATCTCCTCTATAAACTTATAAGCCGCTTCAGGGGTTTTGTTATTTAGGGTTCCACCGGTGGCTGAATCAATCAACTGCCTAGTTGAGGGGTTCACACCGTTGTAAAAGGCTTGAACCTGTAGCCATAAGGGTAACCCATGGTGAGGGCACCTTCTTAATAAATCCTTTTATCTCTCCAATGCATCGTAAAGTGTCTCTAAATCTATCTACACAAAAGAAGAGATATCATTACTCAACTTAGCCGTTTTAACCGGCGGAAAATATTTTAATAAAAATTTTTCAGTCATTTGTTCCCATATAGTGATTGATCCTCGTGGTAACGAGTTCAACCACTGTTTAGCTTTGTTTCTCAACCAGAAGGGAAACAACCGAAGGCGAATGGCATCATTAGAAACGCCATTAATCTTGAAAGTGTCACAAAACTCAAGAAAATTTGCCAAGTGATTATTTGGATCCTCATTCTGCAAACCATCAAACTAAACAAATTGTTGAATCATTTGAATATGTTAGGTTTCAGTTCAAAATTATTTGCAGCAACAGCAGGTCTAACAATGCTGGATTCAGTTCCTGTTAAATTAGGTTTAGCATAATCATATATAGTACGAGGAACAGGATTTTGATTCATCGGATTTGCAGCAACCACAAGAGGTAGCGGATTATTATCAGCTATCTCTTCGGTAGTATTGATATCGTCCTCTTGCTCTTCTTCTATGTATTGTAGGTTTCGCCTTATTTCCCTACGATTTCTGCGAATAGTAACTTTTATATCACTGTCAAAAATTAAGGGTCCTGACGGGTTTCTTCTAATTATAAACTAAAATTACCTGCCAGAAGCAAATAAAAGAAAAATTAGCAAAGTTAAAAATAAAATAAATATAAATTGCAAATAAATAAAATGGCTAAAGTAATAAAAATTTAGTGTTCCTAATATCTTAATCCCCGGTAACGGCACCAAAAGCTTGATAGGCTTGAGACTAACTAATAATTTCGACAAAGGCAAGCGCACATATCGAGCAGTAGTATAGTTGTGGTGAGTCCGGAATATCGTATCCTCAAGGACTAAAATTACTAGTAATGACTATCTTTTTATTATCTAGCCTAGTAATTAAGGGATTTATTTTTAATCTAAATTTAACTAACTAATTTAACTAACTAAATGATTATGAATGTGACAGAGGGTGAATTGGGAATATACTTTTAGACAACTTATATGAGATAGGCAATACCTAAGGAAGAATCCACCTAAACTTCACTTGTTACTTTTGATTCATACGATTTATTCACTTGACTTAATCCGTAGAAATCCCTGAATTATGTTAATATCTCTTTCAAGACTAAAAATAACTGACTCTAGGTTGATTAATTGAAATCTCTTTCTAATTAAAACCCCTATTATCGCATTAATTCGATCTATGGATCCCCTTATTAGATTTGACTCTAATCTGACATATTTTTGTCACCTTATTTTTAGGGTTGCAATCAACTCCGCTTAATTGTGTTGATCTACTCTTCAACATGGACTTTTGCTCCTCTGAACAAGCACATTCGACTTGAATCAATAACCTGAATTATCAAAACAAGAATAAGAACTCACAATTAAGAATAAGAACAAGTATTTATCTTATAAATCAAACAATAATAAGATTTGTCTTAGGTTTCATCTCCTTAGGTGCTTAAGGGATTTAGTTCATACTGATAAAGAGAAACATATTAGAATAGGGAAAACAACAAAACATAAGAAAACTTAAAAAACTTCTAAAGAACTTAATGGGAGATCCTTAGTCTTGATGGAGATCATTCTCCTAAGCTGTTCCCGACGGCTGTCTTGGAGTATTTTCTCCTTCTACTCGGCGTCTATTCGATGTCCTGTTGACTTCCCTCTTTAGGTTGCCTCCTAGGGTGTTTATATAAGCTTTCAGATGCCTTACTTGGCCCACAAGTATCCTATTCTGAATAAAATTCATCCTAGTTTCAGCAGGGACACGCCCGTCTAACACGCCCGTGGACTTCTTCGGTCGTGCTCGATTCTGCTCGCGACACACGGCCATGTGATCTACCCGTGGTCGACAGTCCAGGTCGTATGATTTCTGATGTAGGCCCACTTTGTCCCTTTTTGGCCCATTTTTCGTTCTTTTCGACTCCTAAGCCCTCCTGAGTATAAATCATGAAATTAAAGAATTAGGAGCATCGAATTCATTAAATCTAATGAATATTCATCCAAAAATAAGCCAAGTATGAGGTAAAAATATGTATAAATTATGGTTTATCATAGATTATGAGAGAGAGTACTCAAGACTCAGTAGATATGCCTCCGAGTTTATTTCAACCGAAGCAGATAGTTGTAAAAGATTCTTACGGGGATTGCGAGATGAGATCAAAGTACAGTTAGTATCTTACCGTATCACTGAGTTTGTGGATTTGATTGAGCGAGCCAAAATGGTAGAGCAAGTGTTGGGTCTCGACAAAAAGACTGAGAGTGTCAGTCTAACTGGAAAACGTGCAGGAACTACTAGCTCAAATCTGCAGCCAAAAAGATCAAAGGAATCTCAAGGTGGATGAAGATCCAGTTTTAAATCTGATACAGGCGGTAGAAGCAGAGAGAGACAAACAACAGTATCTACTAGCAGTGTGAGAGGCCCATCTCAGAGTGTGGAAATTCCAGATTGTCAGCATTGTGAAAAGAAACGTAAAGGAGAATGTTAAAAATTAACTAGAGTCTGCTTCCGATATGGTTCTACATATCATTTTATCAGAGACTGCCCGAAAACTGATAGTGCTACACCAGTAACATCACAGAGATCAGTATCTACAGCTAGAAGCAGGGGATCTGGTAAAGGTGGTTCGACTTCTAGGAGAGATGCAGTGACATTGTTACCCAGCAATCGGAGGCTGGAGCACCAGCTAGGGCCTATGTAGTTCAGACTCGAGAAGAAGGTATATTTACTGTATTCTGAGTCTGTTTATGCTTTAATTGATCCAGGGTCGTCACATTCATATTAATTCAGAATTGGTTGAGTTGGGAAAGTTAAAATCTGAAATGTCTAGAGTTTTAATAGAAGTGCCTGGCCCTTTGGGACAAACTATATCTGTAGATCGAGTATGCCGGAGATGCCCGTTGATGATACATAATAAAATGTTTTATGTTGACTTGTTGATTATGCCTTTCGGCGATTTTGATATGATATTGGGTATGGATTGGTTATCCGAATATGGGGTGATTTTGGACTATTACGAAAAGAAGTTCAGTATTCAAACAGATGATGGAGACAAAATTGAGGTGAATTGCATCTGTACCAGTGGTTTGGCACGTATTGTTTCGGCGATGAAAGCTAATAAATTACTTCAGTAGGGTTATTCAACATATTTGGCATATGGTATTAATTCTGATTCAGTTGGAAGTCAGTGTAGTCAGATCAGTTATATATGTGAGTTTTCAGACGTATTCCCTGAAAAATTGTGGGGCTTACCACCAGATAGAGAAGTTGAATTTGCTATTGAGGTGTATCCGGGTACAGCACCAATATATATACCTCCGTACCTAATGTCGCCCACTGAGTTGAAAGAGTTGAAGGTGCAGTTACAGGTTTACTAGATCGTGGGTTTATTAGACCTAGCATTTCACCTTGGGGAGATCCGGTATTGTTTGTTAAGAAGAAAGATGGGTCAATGCGGCTATGTATTGATTATCAGTAGTTGAACAAAGTAACAATCAAGAATAAATATCCATTACCTCGGATTGATGATTTATTTGACCAATTGAGAGGAGCTTCAGCATTTTCGAAGATTGATTTGAGGTTTGGGTACTATCAGTTGAAAGTAAAGGAAAGTGATGTACTAAAGACAGCTTTCCGTACGAGGTATGGTCATTATGAATTCTTGGTAATGTCATTCGGGTTAGCTAATGCTCCAGCTGCTTTTATGGATATCATGAATCGTATCTTTCAGTTGTATTTAGATCAATTCATGGTAGTCTTCATTGATGATATACTGGTCTATTCAAATATAGAGGCAGAGCATGATCAGCATATTAGAATAGTGCTACAGATATTACGAGAGAAACAGTTGTATGGAAAGCTCAGTAAATGTGAATTCTGGTTATCAGAGGTTGTATTTCTAGGACATGTAGTATCTGCAGATGGAATTCGAGTCGATCCAAAGAAGATTGAAGCAATTGTCCAATGGAAACCACCCTAGAATGTATCAGAGGTATGTAATTTTCTCGGTCTAGCCGGGTATTATAGGAGATTTGTAAACGAATTCTCAAAGATAGCCTTACCGATGACTAAGCTACTACAAAAGAATGTCCCTTTCATCTGGGATGATCAATGCTAGAAGAATTTTGAGATATAGAAGCAAATGTTGACAAAGGCACCAGTTCTGACATTACCAAAGTCGGGAAAAGATTTCATAGTGTACAGTGATGCTTCTTTGAATGGTCTGGGATAGCTTATGCAGCCCAACAATTGAAGCCACATGAACGTAACTATCCGACTCATGATTCAGAGCTAGCAACTGTGATTTTTGCCTTAAAATTTGGAGGCATTATCTTTATGGTTAGAAATGCTATATATACACCGATCATAAGAGTTTAAAGTATCTTATTTCTCAAAAAAAGCTGAACTTGAGACAAAGACGGTGGATTGAACTTCTGAAAAATTATGATTGTGTCATAGATTATCATCCAGGAAAGGCAAATGTGGTAGCAGATGCATTGAGCAAAAAAGCTACGATTGAATTAAGGGCAATGTTTGCTCGACTTAGTATTAATGATGATGGTAGCTTGCTAGTTGAATTAAGGGTTAAGCCAGTGATGTCTGATCAGATTAGAGTAGCTTAAATGGAAGATAAGAAGCTAATGAAGAAAATAGAGATGGTACAGCGTGGTACGGTGGAAAATTTTAGTATTGATGATCATGGTTGTTTAAGATATCGAGATCGAATTTGTATTCCAGCTACTTCTGAGCTTAAAGAGTTGATTCTTCGAGAAACACATGATAGTGCTTTCGCTTTGCACCTTGGTGGAACAAAGATGTATCGTGATTTATGAGAATTATATTAGTGGCCAGGAATGAAGAAAGATATAGTTGAATTTGTCGGTAAATGTTTGACATGTCAGTAGGTAAAAGCAGAACATCAGGTACCGACACGTTTGCTTCAACCTATTAGTATTCTGAGTGGAAATGGGATTGTATCACTATGGATTTTGTTACGGGACTACCGTTATCAACAAGTAAAAAGAATGATATCTGCGTAATTGTTGATCGGTTTACAAAGTTAGCTCATTTTATAGCAGTCAGAACTGACTGGTCATTACAGAAGCTTGCCGAGGTTTATATCCGCGAAATTGTATGATTAAATGGTATTCCTACATTGATAATCTCAGATCGGGATCCGCGATTTACTTCGAGATTTCTGAGGCAGCTACATGTATTATGAGATTTTTATTTGATAAATAAATTAAGTATATGACAATTGTATGGTATTGATGGTGTACAAATGTGAATATATGATTAAATATTTAATAGATATTTAGAATAAAAATATATTAATATATGCTAAGCTAACAAATAAAATAAAGTAAATAAATTATAAAAGAAATAAAGAACAAAAGATAGAAAGAAAAAACAGAGAAGCATTCAAAAGGGGAAATGAAAAAGAAAAAGAAAAGAATAAAGGGAAAATTAGGGATTTGAAGCTTGGAGTTTAATTTGGTAAGTCAATTAGGTCCTTTTTACTTAATTTTGATGTTTTAAAAGCTTTAAAAAAGGTTTTATTGAAATTAAGTTGATATTTTAAAAGTTCATAGGTTTTCAAGTATAGTTTATGTTGAACAAAAAGATGAATTAGGGATTTAATTGAATGAATTTCAAGTTAGAATTGATAAAAAGGATTAAATTGTAATGTAAGCTCTAAGTTTTATGTTGAAGGGACTAAATTGAGGAAAATTCGAAATTAGGAAAATATGCTGAAAGTTTAATAGTTAAATTTGAGTTTGGATGAAATTTGAATAGAAATAGAGTGTGAATTGAATTAGAAAAGTAAGTAAACTTAGTTAGGATTAAATTGGGAATGAGGTAGGAATTGATTACAAATTCAATTATTTATTATAATTAGTACTGTAATTAATAGTATAATTATTTTAATTTCCGTAGCTAGCAAAGAACCTGAGGCATCGACACCGAAAGGAAAGGAAAAAGTTGTCGAGGAGTAATCGAACAAATTCGGGTTTGTATTACTATAATTCAAGTTATTTGTTATTAAATACTAATTTTAAATTTATTTATTTTATAGTAAGTAAATATTGAGGTAAGTAACTTTATTTAATTGAATTTAGTAAATTGAATTGAATGAGAAATATGTGTTAGTATTGAATTGTATTTTGATTAGTGAATGGAAAAGTGAATTTGATATTGAAAGTGAATTTTGAAATGAAAGTAAATTTGAATTGAGAATTGGAAACTCTATTAACTATTCGGGCTGGTCGAATAGAGTTGGCATGCCATAGGAATAGAAGTGTTTAGGGATACTTCGACCTCGACTCGATGAGGTACTGGGTACCAACATTCTTCGGATTGGCCGATGAGACACGGAGTGTCAAATATTGCTTCGAACTATCCGATGAGGCACTGGGTGCCAATTTGGTATGTATGGTTGGATCCGTGTATTCGCCAAAGTCCGAGTCCGTTAATAGGGGTAATTAAATGAAAAGTTAAATCGAACGAAACGAATCAGTTGAGCCATTGGAAAGAAATGTGATTGTGGAATATGATTTGAAAATGTGAATTGAATATGAAAATGTGAAGGGAAAGCATGAACTAAATGTTCATGAGATAAGTAATGGTTCAATGTGAAAGTATATGATGTTAACTAATGAAAAGTTAAATTGAATTGTAAATATTGAGAAATGAAAAGTTATATATATGAATTAGTTTGGTAAATCTTAAAGTTATATGATTTAATTTACTTGGTTATTGTATTATAATTTGAATTATGGTAATACTACTGAGTATGGAATACTCAGCGTACGGTTGTTTCCGTGCGAAGGTTAATAGGAGTCCAGTGTCCCGGTCCAGCATCCGAATGATCCCGACTCCAGCATAAAGATTTTGGTGACGTTTTCTTCCTTTAAGTGAAAATGACATGTACATAGAGATTATAATAGTTATTTTGGTATGTTATATAATTTTGTTGTAAAGAAAGGTATTTGGTGTTTTGATGATTAAATTAGTGAAATGGTAGAAATTGTTTATGGCATTGGTATTGAATTGAAATGGTTTGAATAGTTTTATGAGCTAATTAGAAATGATAATAGGGTTTTCATTAATTAAGTTGTTAATTCAATATGTCAAGTATGATTTAAGTATGTTTGAGTATATAAATGCATTGGTTGAAATACTAGAATTGGTTTGGTTGCAATTTGAAATTTGCAGGGAAGGTTAAATATTTATTAAGGGGTTATATTGTTTTTTTTTTTTTTTAAAATGAATGAAGTCAATTAGCAAAAAATTTATATAAATTTATGATATGATTGTTATTTATTTAAAAATTATTTGTAAATTGTCTGATATGTCCGGTAATGCCTCGTAACCCTGTTCCTGCGACGATTTAGGGTTAATGGGTGTTACAATTGAGCTAGCATGGGTTACTTAAAAAAATAGATCACACGTCCAAGGCTAATTTGGGCCGAGTGGGCCACACGGGTAGATCACATGGGCGTGTGGGCCCATTTTTATCGAAATGTTTTTAAGGTTGCACGGGTTGCCCAAGTCGACTGTGAACCTACTGTAGGGTCGGTAAGCGCTACTTAGACCCCTAAATGTGTGAAATTGACTGAAGGATATCTGTATTGGGCATGTTAATATCTAAACTGAACATATGTACTGAAATTGCATAATAGCATGTTATCCATTGTATGTTGCATTGCATTGGGTTGGGGGTTGTTATTCGGAAGAAGTGTACTGAAAGGCTTTAAGCCTAATTTACTGGCAGTTCAGCTGCAAATTACTATTTTGTGCAGCATTCGGTACTACTTGGAGTGTAGGGATGGGTGGGTTGATTATATCCCCACATGGAGTGTAGGGTTGGACGGAGATGGTGTGTAGAGGCTGGTTGGGTAGGATTTTACTACTGCATAACTGTTACTGCTACTGATACTGTGATGGGCTAAGGCCCTATTGCATTTTTAACACTGTACTGAGATGAGCTAATGTAACAGCCCGGTTTAGACCCTAGTCGGAACGATGATTTCGAGACCACAAATCCGAGGTCAAAAAAATATTTTAATATTATTTTTTATGTTTATAATATGTGATTGAGCATGTGTGAAAATTTGGTGTGAAAATTTTATCGACTATGTATTGAATTATGAAAAAGAATTTAATCGCATACAATGCAAAAGCTGTATGATGATTGTTTAAGTGTTTATTTGTCATGGCTTTCTAAATGAGAGGTCCTTATGAGGTTATTAAACCATTTTATAGTGAGTGGATGGTAGTTGGACAATTATAACCAACTATCATGTGTTATATTATACTATTATTAATGGTTAAAATTGTAAATTGATAAATAATATATGTTATAATAAAACAAATGAAATAAGTTAATGGATTGTTCATCCACCATTGCCGAAATTTACAAGGAAAAGAAGAGAAAAAGAGTCTAAGGGTTACAGTTGGTTTATAACTCAATTAAGGTATGTTTTGAGCTCGGTTTTTGATAATTTTTACGTTTTTGTGATCGTTCCTTAGTGTACTATCAAACCCATGCTTTAATTTTAAAATTTGATGAAAATTTTGAGATGTGCCATTGATGAACATGTGAGCTTTGTGTTGATAGTTGGTGAAATATGAAAGTTTGATGTTGGGTTAACATAGTTTGTATTTGAATTTTTAATGAAATTGAGTAATTTGAGCTTAATTGAGAAAAGTGTAAATTTGAGGACTAAAATATGAAATAAATGAAATGTGTGGGCTTGTATTAGCATGGAAAGAATTTGGCTAAGCTTGTGTGAGTAGAAATTTGATGTATTTTGTGATTTTGTGAATTAGGGACTAAAGTGTCGAAATGTGAAAATGTGAGGGCTATTTATAAAATACCCAAAATATGTGTGTTTGGACTAAATTGAATGAATTGGTGATTGTATGAGTTAATTTTGTATATGTATAGACCAATAAAGAAGAGGTTCGGATCAAGATCGAGGCAAAGACAAAGAGCTCGATTAATCGACCGTTTCGGTATTTCGACATCCAAGGTAAGTTCGGATATAATACTAGTTGTTAAATTATGTCTATGTGATGTGAATTGAATGAAATTATATATAACTAAGAGATTAGAAACGCTATGTGCGGAATTGAATTAGATAGCACTAAGTGTGCGAAATTAGAAACGGGACAGAGATGACTAGCACTGTGTGTGCGAAAAGATAGAAGCTTCGGCTTATTGATTTGGCACTGTGTGTGCGATATCGATATAGTTCGGTTTAACTTATAGACACTAAATATGCGATGACGATTATGTTTCGATTATGAAACTGGCACTAAGTGTGCAAATAAATCAAAAGAATAGCAAAAGTTGAACAAGATGTAATATCGAGCAATTGAGTAGCATGAATGGTGAGTAACTATGTGTTGATTAAGGTACATTTGAACCTATGTGGTTGATGATAGTTTTAAAAGTTGAATGAATAGATATTTGAGTATGTGGTTGAGATTGATAATGTGCCTAGTTGTGCCTTTATCTATGTGATGGTATAAATATATATTGATGTGGTATTATTGAGTAGTATGTATTGTAGTTTGAACTTACTAAGCTTTTGAAAGCTTACTGTGTGATTTGTTTCTCTGTTTTACAGTGTCAGTAAAGTTAGCTCGAATCTAGGGATCGTCAGCATCTCTATCACATTATCTACAATTTATTTTGGTACTTTTGAAGATATGTAAATTTGAAAATGGCATGTATAGGCTAGTTGTTTTGAAACATGTTTGAGATGTGTAAATAATCATGTGATATGGCTAGATAAATGTTGGTAATATGCATGAATGATTATGGTATATGAAGTATATGAAGTATATGAAGTATATTTTGGCATGGCTTGATGGCAATGAAATGGTTTTAAGAATGGTAAATTTATTATGGATTGATGCCATGGTGATTTAGTGAAATTGTGGATGAATCATACTTGGTTTTACATGTGAATTGGTTGAATTATTTAGCATATAAGATGGTATGCTAGAAATGAGATTGAATTGGGTTGATATGATGAACATTTTGATGTGTTTTTGGTTGCTATTGATACATGAAAAGATGCTTAATTGTGCTTGTAGTGATGACCCTTGTGTGGGTGGCTAATTGACCTTGAAAATGGCCTATATTTGCCCAAACGGTTGAGCACACGGGCATGTGGCTCGACCGTGTCCCTAGTGGTTGAAATTAAAAACAAGTCAGGATCGACCACAGGCTAGACACACGGGCGTGTGACGGGCCGTGTGGTGAAGTCAGTAGCAACCACGGGTGAGGCACACGGACGTGTCCACAGCTGTGTGGACAAGTCAGTATGTATGCCCTGTTTTAACACGGCTTAAACACATAGGCGTGTCGAGGCCGTGTGAGGCATTTCCACACGGGCGTGTGACCTCTATAATTTGGAAAAAAAATCTTTAAATTTCTGAAAATTTTTGCAAGTGTTCGGTTTAGTCCCGACCTCTTTCTAACACGTGATTAAGGTATCGTAGACCTCAATAAGGAACTATATGATTATAATTGAATATGTTTGATTGATGATTAACTATTTGTTGAGAAATGGATATGAGATATTTTGAAACGTTCAGAAATGTTTAGTAACGCCTCTTAACCCTAGTCCGACGACGGTTACGGGTTAGGGATGTTACAGCTAAGGCCCAAACTATCACTGATACTGAAAAGGGTTTAGGCCCAAGACTGTTCAACTGTGCACTGTGAATACTGATTGTTTGTTTGTTTCTACGGAATTACAAACTGAGTTTACGTAAACTCACCCTTTTTGTTTAATGTGCACAGGAAATTTCCAGACTTAAACGGATCGGTGCGACGGAGGACTCAACAGTAACTAGAGTAATTTTTGGACTTCATGGTTTTCAATTTACGATTTATAATTTGATTATTATTGATTATTCGGGTTATAATTTAAGGACCTTCTGAGACTTTAGTTTTAAATTTGAGTTTTTATTTATTCATTTTACTTTATGGATTTATACCTGTTGGTTGTAGGAAATTCGGTTTTCAAAAAGTTAAAAGTAATTTCTAAACGCATGATCACCTAGACTATTTTATTAAAGCTTTCGCAACGAGGGATGTTTCAAAACAAATATTTTAAATGAATAAAGATGACTTCCTAAGTTCTAACAAAGGTTTACTAAAGATAATAACATGGAATGTTTTCATCGTAACAACAAGGTTTTAAAAACACTATCATGTGACATTGTTAGATACGGCCATAACGTCTAGGCCGGGTTTGAGGTGTTACAAAAAGAGATGGTAAAGGTAATTTCGGAGCAGGTGTCTACGGTTGACAAGGTTTGCGATTTAATTATTCATGATTTTAATATAGCGAATTAATTAGATCCATTTTCTGTGATGAAGAGGCCAATGCCATTATGAGTATCCCTTTGCCAAAAAACACACAGATGGATAAGCAGATTTGGTATGGTGAACATACTGGAGAATATTCAGTTCGTAGTGGCTATAGAGTTTTATTACATTCGCCATTTTTGAGTACGTCGGAGCATGTTTGTTTCAAGCAGATTTGGGGTTTAAATTGTGCATCAAAAATCAAAATTTTGATCTAGAAATATACTCAAAACTATGTTCCAACCTTGCAGAATCTACACTGTAAACACATTGTAGCTGGTCAAGTTTTCCACGTTACAATCATTATGTGGAATCGGTCATACATGTCAGCCGAGACTGCCTTTTCGCAAAGCAAGTCTGGCAAGGTGTAGGATTTCAATGGCCCTCATCAGTGCATGATATGGATTTTGTGAGTTGGTTAAGTTGGATCTTTGAAAATAAAAGCATGGCAAATAGAGAATCTGCTGCAATTACAATATGGGCATTGTGGTTTGCTTGAAACAAATTTATGCATGAAGGGTTTGGGAAAAATGTAAACGATGTTGTTACCTTTGCTTGCTGGTACGATAGAGAATTTCGGGAGATGAACTCGATTTCAAAGCACCCATCTCCAGTTGCTGCAGTCCATTGGACCCATCCACTATCGTCTTGGGTCAAAATAAATATGGATTCAAGGGACTCCGGCCAAAGAAATAAGGCAATATCAAGTTTTATTGCTAGAGATGAGCAAGGACATATATTGGGTTCGGGTCATCGATTTCATACCTGGGTTAGCACGGTGGTCATGGCTGAGGCAGTGGCTGTTTTGCATGGTCTCCTTTTTTAACACGATTGGGGTTTTATGCGAATCGTCATGGAAAGTGATTCGTGCACTGTAATACTGAAGTTACAAGGAGAAGTAGAGGATTATTCAGCCATTCAGCCTCTTACCTGGGATGTAAAAGCTCTTTCGAGAAAATCTGAGACTTGTCGCTTCAAATTCACGCCTAGAGGGAGCAACATTGCTGCTCATGCAAAGGTGGCCAGCGGTCGAGATGGTTTGTGCGATCGATTCTGGGTAGAAGATGCTCCGCTGGAAGTATGTGAAATCGTTGCGACGGATCGTAGATGTATCAACACTCCGTGACTTGGAATTTTTTTGGGTTCGTCTGAGATTGGGGTCTTTAAGTGTATTTGGGTATTTAGTCCCCTCAGTCTCCCTTCTTGCTTTGGATGCTTCTCTCCGTATGGAGGATTACGATCATTTTAGTGGTTTTGAAAGGTTATGGCTAGGTGTTTCTGTTCTAAGTTTTTGTTTCAATTTGATGTTTGTTTTATTTTTTTGGGTTTTTCTTTCGTTGTAACCAGGTATTTGTTTGTTTTAATGTTATGTTGTTTCTTTTATTTTTGGGTTTTTGTAGCTTTGTTTGGGGTCCTATTTTGTGTTTTGTACCCAGCCTATTTTAATTAATAAAACAAAACGAACCATTATTCAAAAAAAAAAAAAAAGCCTTTTGTAAGGAAAACTAATGCACTTTTCATAGCACAAAAGTTCACATTATTTAAAAGGGTTAATAATGTCGATTTTTTGTCCAAACCCTTGACAGGAAAAAGAGGAGTTTGATTTAGGTTAGTGGCACGAGTTTCAAATTTGTTCTTTTGGTGTTAAAATTCTGGGTTTGATTTGAAATGGTATAATTTCGTCAATCTCAGTTTGCAACTCGGTTGGCCAAACTTCTCCAATAGTCAATTTTAGGAAGATATAGATGGAATGAGAGAGAAAAATACGAGGTTTTTTTCTTTCAATTTTCTAGCTAAATTAAGGGAAAATAAATGTTTAATTATGGGTTAACTCTTATTGATTGAAGTGGTTTTTTTAAGAGATATAATAATGGTTATAAAATTATAATTTAGATAAGTTTAAAGGTGCAAAAAGTCTTTAAACTTTTTTAAAATAAGCCTGTACTTTTTTTTTACTCATTTGGGAATTTAAAATTTTAAAATGCATCAAATATACCTTCAAACCTTTTTAAAAAAATCAATTAATCCTCTATTTTTTTTTTGCACTCAATTGGGTACTTGAACTTTTAAAATGCATCATAAAGACCCTCAAATTTTTTTCAAAAAAAGCAATTAAGCCCCTACTTTTATTAAAAATTATAAAATAAAATCAATAAAAGCTATAAATATTATATTTTAATAAAAAATTTCAAAATATTAAAAAGTTATTAAAATTAGAAAAAAATATAAAAATAATAGAAATAAAAAAATTGTAAAATTTTATAAAATTCGTAAAAATTATAAATATATAGAAATATAAAAAAATATAAAATTTTACAAAAGTCGTAAGAAAATTATACAAAATGTAAAATAAATATAATTTCATAATTTTTTTATAAAAAATTATCGTACCAACAGAAGTATTTTATAATTTTCCTATAACTTTTATTGATTATTTTTTATCATTTTTGCCACATGTCACGCTATGTCGTGACACGTGATGACTTTAATTAAAAAAAACTAGGGGCCTTTAATTTTTTATGATTTTTATAAAATTTTACAATTTTTTATTTTTTTACGATTTTTATAAATTTTTAAAATTTTTATTAAATTTATTATTTTTTATAATTTTTTTTCTAATTGTTAATAAGTGCATGGACTTAATTGCTTTTTTAAAAAATTTTAAGGGTCTTTTTTATGCATTTTGAAAGTTCAAGTACCCAATTGAGTGAAAAAAATAGCAGAGGCTTAATTGCTTCTTTTGAAGAAGTTTGAGGGCCTTTTTGATTCATTTTGAAAGTTCAAGTGCTCAATTGAGTGCAAAAAAGAAAAAAGAAAAAAAGAAAGGTTTAATTATTATTATTTTTGGAGCAGTTTGAGGATTTTTTTACACCCTTAAACCATTTAGATATGTAGTTTAACCAAAAAAAAGTTTGGGTAAACTATTAAAATAGTTACTTTTGAAATACTTTGAGGGCTTTTTACATGCTTATGTTTGAACTGTAACGTTTTAGTCACTCATGTTAACGTGTTGTAACATTTTAGTTACTGAGCCATTAATTGTTGTTAACGGCGTAACGGTAAGATGACGTGGCACGTTAAATCATCATTTCAAACAAAAATTTTAGGTTAAATTTTACAATTGGTCCCCATATTTTTTCGTTTTGAGCAATTTAATTTTTTTCATGTTCTTTTAACTTCTTTTTTTTTTCCATTCTCTTCTGCTTCTCATTCTGTTTTACTTCCTTCTCCATCTCTTTTAACATAGTTTTTCTATGTTTTCCATTTGTTAAGACTTTTTTATGTTTATGAAAAAAGAAAAGGCGAAAGCTGAAACCAAAATAAAACTTGTTTCAGATATTCTCACCCCACAATAACAAACCATCATCGTCCATCATCGCTATAACAAACCAATTTGGATCTCTCAATGACCTAGTCCGCAAGCTCGTCTCATTCGAAGATCTCGCCAGTCGTGACTTATAGCAATCCACCCTCAACAAAGTTTCCCGAGCTCGTTCCCTTAACCTCCTAACCAACCCCCACGACAATATTATCTATCATACCGGTAACATTCTCGCCCTCTCAAAACTACGATGTTTCATGAAATCATCAAATGAGCTCTACACTTTAGATGACTAAAACGACCATCATACGAAACTTACCCTCAACTTTACCAATAACCAATTTGGTTTCATGCTCCCTTTCTCTCTTCGGTTCATCCATGCTTGGCTTCCAATCTAGCTTGCTTGGGAATATCCAAAAAGGTTTAGATCAATTTTATCGTTTGCTTAATTTTATTTTCTAGAAAATAAAAGAAAAGGAAAAGAATAGTCTACACGATTCTATAAAAGTTTGGAAACAGAAAAAAAAAATTATTTTGATTCAATTTATGTTTAGATTTGATTAAGGATATGGCTTTCTATATTGATTAGTTAGATCCAATTTTAGTTTCAAAATTAGGTTATATTCAAATCGAGATTTGGTTAAGAATGATTGATATTCGGTTTTGAGTGAAATTCAATTTAGGAATCATGTGAAAGAAACAAGGATTTGATTTATTTCGTGGGCAAATATTATATTTGTGCAGTGAAGAATATGAGAACAGAGAAAAATAAAGGGGAAAATAAAGGAAAATAAAAAAATAAAAAAATTAAATTGTTCAAAAAAATAAAAGTATAGGGACTAATTTTAACAAATAGAAAATATAAAAAAATTGCGTTAAAAAAAAAGGAGAATGGAGGAAAACAGAGAGAGAAGGAGAAGAATGAAAAAAAAAAGAAAAAAAAAAGGAAAGTTAAAAAAAATAAAAGAAAACAATTAAATTACTCAAAACGAAAAATATATGAAACCAACGGTATAATTTAACCTAAAATTTTCGTTTAAAATGATGACTTAACGTGTTACGTCAGCTTACCGTTACACCATTAATGACAATTAATACCCAGTGATTAAAATGGAATCTGAGACAAACAAAAGTGACTATTTTGAAATTTACTCAAAAAGTTTAAGTAAATTAGTTTATTATTCAATTAAGCCTTAATTTAAAGGAAAAAACCTAAAATTCTGAAACATGAGCAATTGTTTCACGAAAAATTATTTACAAATTTGCATTTTTCTTTTTCTTTTTTGAAAATAATATGATCGGGAAATGAATTACCGACCAAAGGAAAATAAGCCAATTTTTGTTAAAAAATTATATCCCTATTAAAAAGCATAAGTCATTCCTTGAAAAACAATTCATAACGAGTAACTCCATTTTTATATAAAAAAATAAGTTGCATAAGCTAAATATTATTATATTAATAAAAAATCAATATTATTAAACATATATATCTATTTTAAATTATTTAATATTACAAATTTATTTAATTGGATAAATTTAATTTTAAATAAATTCTAATATATTTTACTTACTTAATTTTTCGATAACAAAGGTAGATAATTTGAAATTTTAAATTTTAATTATTTAAATGAACTATTTTAAATATTTAAATATTGGATAAAAAAATATTTGTAATAACCATTAATAAACCATAATTTTATAATATATTCAAATTTATTCTTTGGATAATATTATTTAAGAAAATATAAGTATGTAATAATTATTTTTAAAATGATTTTAAATAACATTACTTAAACAATTTATTTAAAAGATAGTTCTTTTTAAAAGTATAAAAAATTATTTTTAAAAAATTAAAAGTAATGATAGTAAGACTGTTAATTTAACTTTTTAAATTGTTTACTTAATATCACGTATCATTAAATAAAACTATTCATGTAAGCATGTATCTTGTGATATAATATAGCTAGTTTTTTATCCCTTCTTTGTGTATTTTATAAAATTGTTACTATTTAAATAACAACATATTAATTAAATTATTGATGAAACAATATTTAAAAGAGTAAAAAATATATTTAAGTTTTCTTAAGTATAATATATCTATAATATTATGAATATATTTATATTTTAATTATGGGTAAAAATTTTGAATGATAAAATTATTATATATGTATATATAATTAATAGTTTACGATTGTCGATTGAGTCTTAGTTTAATTGAAATCGGTATTATTGAAGCACATTTCCTATTGATGAGAGTTGATATAATCAAAATTTATAATGAAGTTATTCAAAAAAACATAATATCATAATAATGTTGTCCGTTATTTGTATGTATATGTGAGAGTAATGCAAATTACGATTACATTGAAAGGAGAACCATTTTAACAAAGATTCTCTTACTTTGAACTATGGAAGAGATGAAAACCAGTGTGAGTTAACTCAAACAGCAAATTGAATCATGATGAACTTAAAAATAAACGAATCTGTAATATAAAACAAATCTTGTCGTTCCTATATAATATATATGGCTACCTAAAACTCTACTTTGAAATATTGCTATCTTCAAGTGATTGAGCCGTAATGAATTAGGGGTACCCATGGCCCAGACCAGAGCCTCAATTTCCCACACCAGGGCTTGGACCGGAGTCCTTGATGGCTTGGGTTCGACTATCTGTAAACTTGTTTCCCACACCAGGGCTTGGACCGGAATCCTTTATGCCTCCTAGATTAATGCTAATAGTTAGCCTGTTTCCATTGGAACCCGAGACCTTTATACCTCCAAGAGTGGAGCTGTGTCCCTCACCAGGGCTAGGACCAGAGTTCTTAATACCGCCGAGGGTTCGAGTATCAGTGAGTTTGTGTCCCTCACCACCACCACTGGGGCCAGAGTCTTTAATACCTCCAAGACCCAAGCTGTCAGTTAACTTATGTCCCACACCAGGGCTTGGGCCAGAGGTCTTAATGCCTCCAAGGGTGCGACCATTAACGAACCTGTGTCCTTCACCAGGAGCACTTGGACCCGACCCTTTAATAGCTCCAAGATATAAACCAATATCAAATAAGTCAGGAAGCTTTCCATCACCAAACTTCCGAGACATCAAGACATTGAAAGGATCCCTAGCTTCAGTCACAACCACAATAGAGCTCAACACTAAAACAAAAGTAGAAAAGCTTAAAAAACATTTGACTGCGTTCATCGTATCAGAAGCAAATGTGAAGTTGAAGTTGCATGGGAAATGAGTATTTATAGTGAGGGAAAATTTGACTAAGATTGGTATTCAAATAATGGTCGGATATTCAAAAGAAAACGTGTAGTTAGCGGAGGAAACAACAGGGGAAGTTTCTGGGAATGTGATGGAAGAAATAGAAAAGGAAAAGGGAGATTGCGAGTCTAAGATGGAAGTTGAAGTCATAGGCTAATGAAGGAAAATCAGAGCCGCATTGTGTTTGATTATTAGAATTTCCATGGCCGCCTCACGACCTCCTTAGTCGCCTCCCAAACTATTTTTTTCCTATTGGCAGCCAACAATATTATTCACTTTCTATTTTATTAAATTCAGTTGGAAAATAACTTCATCTTTTAACATATATATCAATTTTTGAAGTTAAATGAAGCTAGGAAAGAGATTGTATATGGATAAATATATGATAATATTTGTACATCTTTAAAAGTTGATCACAGTGATACTATTTTATTAGTGTCTAAAAACTATATATTTTAAGATAATCTTAATATAAATTATTCTCAAAAAATGTTTGTCTTGTAAAATAATTATATTATTTTAAGAAATTTTTATATAAAAATAGAAAAATAAATGCATAATAAAATTTAAACCTAAGCTTTTCTTTATTTGTATTAAATCAGTTTAATTTTTTTATTCATAAAAACACAGTTTTCTTTTAATTAAATATAAAATATTTGTAAATTTTAATTTGAATATTTATTTTTTATTATTAATATAAATGAGGATTATTTAAAGCTTTTGAAAAGTTAAAAACTAAAACTTTTAATTTTTAAATTTAACTTAAAAAATAAAATTAGAAATCTGATTTGATTTTGAAAAATTGATTTAGCTTAAAAAATATTTTATGAAATGTGAAGAAAGCCGAAGGAAATTTAGGCTTTGAATTTTAGAAGGCCTTAAGGTCTTAATTACAGGTGTTACCACTGACGTTTTTTCGTCGGGGGGAAGGTTTGACTAGTTAGTTAGTCAAATGTAAGTGCCACATGATTCCAAAGGATAAAAATGCTTGTTTTTTCTTCCATTCCTTAATCAAATACTAACAAACCTATTTAATAAATATAATTATTTTGTTTGAAATTTTATTATTCATAATTTTAATCTTCGTATTATTTTATTTTGAATACCTTTGAATAAAAGTTAAAAGATAATTTTAATTTTTAATAAAATAAAAAATAATTTATTTCAAAATAAATTCAATTTAATATTTTTCAACTTTAAATAATAAGTAGCTATCTACTTACTTATCATATATTAAATAAAAATTTCATATAATTATCAAACATAATTAAATAATAATATTGTTTATTTTTATTTTCAATTTCAATTTCAATAATTTATCAAACATACCCTTACATTTGATCCAATTGTAACACAACATCTTTGGTCCATTCTAGTTTGTGTTTTCCTAGATTTAGTGCGCTAAACCCAAACAAGTGGTTAGAATATTAGCTAAATGTTGAAATAAAAATTTTACTTTTTAGTGTTACTTAAATAAATGTCAGTTCAAATATGGGTTTAATATGTTGGAATGTGCTTAAAGAAGGATTTCCAAATAGGTTGCTTTAGTTTGAAATACACACGCTAGAAAAAAGACAAAAGCCATGACAAAATATTTAAAAAGATCGAAAAATTTATAATAAATGAAAAGAAAATATGAATGTTTAAGAGCTAACACTAAATCTATAAGTTCATAATCAACCCTAAAAATATATTTTATAAAAAAATATATTAGCATTGATTTTTCTTATAAAAAATTAAAACAAAACATAGTTTGAGTGTTAATTTTATAAACCTTACTTACAAATATGGCATAAAAAAAAAGGGCTAAATATTAGCATTGATTCAATTTGCACGATTTTTCTTATATAAGAACACAAAGTTGATTGAAGATTTTGAGGCACAAATGAATGATAGACAATTTTTAGTTGATGGAAAGAAATTTCTAGTGTTCTCAAATTTGGGAATAGGTTTTAAGGATTCAAAATTGGATTTTCTTTTGATTTTTTTTATTTAACATTCAAATTAGGCTTAACCATATTTTTTGTTCTCAAACTTTTTCAAAAAAATCATTTTCGTCTTTCTGAATTTTTTACACTCAATTGAGCCTCTAAACTAATAAAATTGGTCAAACACGCCCTTTGACGAATGTTGATCGTTAGTAGTTAGTGGCAACGTTGACGTGGTCATTAATAGATAGCATATTAATACCATTTTTTGATGTGATAGTGCCACGACATCACTAATCGTTGATGTGGCAATACCATGTCATCATCGAAGGGTGATGTGGTAGTGCCACATCATCACTGCCACGCAAGTAAAAAAAATCATTTTTAACTAATACATAATGAATCTGGATAAATAGTTGTCTAAGTTCATTTGAATTTGCACACAAATTTGTCTAGATTATTCTAGAATTATAAAAAAAACATAAAAAAAACTTATAAAATTATTTTAAAAATCATTAAAATTTATAATAATCATCAGAAATTAATTAAAAACCATAAAATTTTATAAAAAAATTAACTTTTTTAAAGTTTTATAAAATATAAATTGCCCCGACCTGACCCATCCCTTTTAAAAAATCAACTCGAACCTAATCATAAAATTTAATAAAAAGCCCAACCCGACCCGAATTTTATCTCATTTTATTTGATTTTTCATTTCCTTCTTAAGAACAAAACTTTTGAACTCAATTCTTGAGGAAAAGCTTACCATTTTTTTGGTTAAAAAATAAGAGACATACTACCATTAATGCTACCTAACTGGAGCAATTTTATACTGAAGCAAGTTTAACATAACAAATTGCCTCAACCAATTGAGTCTAAAAGCTAGAAACACAAGGGAGAGCAGTGCATTCAAATCACAAATAAGAGATGCAAGGTTGCAAACACAAATCATGGGCAGTATATAAAGTCGGCAAGAGCAAGATGACTGGGACTGTGGGAGAAATTATGGGAAATAAAAAAAGTAACGAGAGAAGGAAATAAATTACTTAGTTGTGGCTGTAGGAGATGAAGAAAACGAGGTGGCTAAAAATTTAGGAGCTTAGGCTTAGCTATTTAGGTTTTAGGGTAAAACTTAATATATATATATATATATATATATATATAAAGGTAATTTCGTAAATATCTCAGGATGGTAGAGTTTATGTAAAACTTGACTTCCATCCTAATTGATTTTCTAACTTAACTCTCTCTGACTTACTTGAACTCAATTTATAAAAAAAAAAAAATCCAACCCTAACGGATTGAGTTGGGATTGTCGGTTTTGAGTTTTTTTCTTTTTTGGTCATCCTTATAGACAACATTTATAATTTAAGAGGAAACACATATGAACGCTTTGTTGATGTGGACATCAACGAGTGAGTGCTCAACCTGCCAAACTTGGTACCATCCAATCCGGATGCGGCCTAATATGAATTTGGTAAAGGAGCCGGTCCTTCTAGCCTTCCTTCTCCGATGATGACACCTACAACGGATATATCAATTATTAGGCTAGAATTTATGTAGACATCAAATTATTTATTCATCTTGATGATGAGCCTATTTACACCTTATCTTGTTCGAGTCAGTTTAACATTGATTTTGAGAAGCACTTTTGAGCAAAAGTTAAAATTTTCTATTTCTTCTTATAGCCAACAAAATACTTTTGCAAAGCATTTTTTGTCCTAAAAGCACTTTTGAAAAAATTAAAAATATCTTATTTAACAATACTTTTATATCAAAAGTATTTTTTATCCTAAAATTACTTTTGAAAAATAATGCTAAACTGACTCTTCATCTATCATATCATTATTCATGTACAAGCCCTTCGGATGGTCCATTTAAAATTTTTTCCATTGGTGTTTGAAGATCGAGGTGAGGGATGATGATTCAGTTGAATACCCATTGCAATAAACTCCACCCTATAATTATAGACAATCGGCCTGAGGAATGCATTTGCCTCGATGCTATGGATGATGGATAAAATTTTACATTTTTATTTGTTTAATTAGACAAACTTAATGTATGTTTTTAGTTAATTAATTTTTTTTCAAATCAATTAACTTGATTTTTTTGAGATATCATATGTGTAAAAGGCCCAATTCGCCCGGGCCCGAATCAGAAACAAAAAAAACCAAATAAATAAAGTCCAACAAATTTAAAGTCCGGATTAAAAAAAATGCTGGCCCAATTACAGTCTTTAGGCCCACAAGTAAAAATCTTTTAGTATGGTTTCTGAAACCCTAGCGCCGCAGCCTCCCTCGAGCGCCATGCCCGCGCCTCGTCCCGAAACGTCTCATCCCAAGGCCCCTGATCCGCTCTCTGTCGCCTTGCACGAAAATGGCAAAATTGCCTTTCCTTCGCATCCGTTGACCCTCCACAAGTCTGCAAAACAAAGTAAAATAGAACAGAAAAGAAAAAAACAGAGCAGGAAACAACAATGGATATATTATTTATTCAGCTATATAAGCCCAGCAATAAATATCAATGTATTTTTACACACAGAACAGATATCAAATATTAGAAAAAAGAAACGTATTCCAGAGATAAAAAGCTTGAAACAGAGAAATGTGCCTTTTTTATATTTTCTTTATCTTCGAAATAAACAAAAAAAAGAAATAGTAAATACATGTCGTTTTGTTTTCCCTTTCGTCGAGCGCTGGCGTCTGAATACCCAAGAACCTCTAGGGGTTCTGATGTGGATTCAAGAAAAAGGAACGGGGAGAATATATTTTTGGTTCCGCATATCATTCTTTTAAAATCAAAATCGGATTTAAAATTTTTTTTGTTTGTTTGTGAAAAAAGAAAGGGATAAAAAAGGGGGGTTAAAAATGATTTTTTTCGTATTCTCGGCCGCCGTATACGGCGGAGCCACGACAAAGGCTTGCCGGAGCCCCAGGCCGGAGTGAGAGCCCTTGCAGAGAAAAAAGGAGAGCTCTCTTGTTTTTTTTTTTAAAAAATTGACTAAAAATGATTTTTTTTTAAAAATTTGGGCTTTAAATAGGGTCTGTGAAACGGTGTCGTTTCACTCAGCTTTTTTAATGCAGAAACGACGTCGTTTTGAGCTGGGTCGGACAGACCCGACCCGAACCGCCTAGGATCCCCGTGTTTTTTAGCGGAAGGGCTATTGCGCTTTTGGCCCTTCCGCCTTTTTATTATTTTATAATCAACTTTTTTTAATCTTTAAATTTGACCCTAATATTTGTATCAGTTTCGTTTTGGCCCAGTTTAGAACGTTGCGTTTCGAAAAAAGGGGATATTACCTTATCTGGTCCCTCCCCTTTTCACGCACGTCACATTGGGCCCTGATTCGTTTTTTTTTCTTTTTAAATTCGGATCCGTATTTTTATTTTTCTTTTAATTTAGTCCCTTTTAATGTTTTATTTATAATTTGGGGCTCCCAATTTTATTTTAATTGCAATTTAATACAATATCAGTTTTTTTTATATATTTTTATGTATCATTTTCATCTTTTTATTCATTTGTTTGCATGTACATATATTCTTTTTATTTTTTATCATTATTATGTATATTCTTTTTCCTTTTGTTCACATTTTTCATTTTGTATATTTTTCATTTTTTATTATTTACTGTTGCTATTATTATTATTATTATTATTACTATTATTATTATTATTACTACTGTTATTATTATTCGTTTATTATTATTACAATTATTATTGCTGTTATTATTATTATTATTATTATTATTATTATTATTATTATTATTATTATTTTAAACCATTTCATTCAATGTTTCTTTATTCATAAGTTTATTTGCTTATCCTCAATTTAAATTAAATTTTCACTAGAATTTCCTTTGTTATTTCATTTATTGTTCCTTTATTATTTTATTTATTTCATTTTGTTTTGTTTTTGTCCTCATTATTATTATCTTATTATATATTTATTTATTCATTTACTCATTTAGGTCTTTATATACTTGTAAATTTATGTTATTCGCTATTATTATTGTATTTATGTTATCATCTTCGTTATTATTATTCTATTGTGCATATTAGTATCGTAATTCGTTTTACGATTTACTATAAAATCGTGTTACATTTCATCCGATACATCAAAAAGGTTGTTTTTAGTAAGTAATTTTTTCGTAATTCGAGATACGAGAAAGCGTACCCTAACTTATCGAGTTTCGATTTTTCTCGTCAGGTCTAAAGAACCAATCATTTTTAATATCAAAGCATATAAGTTAAATAAAAACCTATTCTCGGGAATTCAAAATATTGTGTCCTAACTCACTGGATGTGATATTTTGTTATCTCGAGGTAAGAATTTCTAAAAATAAAGGCAATATTCTTATTTGGAATTTCGAGAAATTGTGCCCTAACTTATTGGGTTCCGATTTTTCATTTGACCCAAATAACCGAATATCCTTCTTAAACTTAAATGCATGAGTTTTAAAAGTCAAAAGACAAGCTTAGTTTCGAGGATTTGAAATGTCGTATCCTAACTCACTGGGCGTGACATTTTACTTCTTCGAAATAAGAGGGTCTTAGCATCCAATTTAATTTATTCAAGTTTTCTTTTAAATAAAGTGGATCGTATTTTAAAATCTTTTCAAATTTTCGACATTAAGACATAAATTAATCAATTAGGTACCAACTTTGGGCGTTACGAGGGTGCTAATCCTTCCTCGTGTGTAACCGATTCTCGAACCCGTTTTCTCGAATTTCGTAGGCCAAAATTATTGTTTAATAAATCAAAATGTTTTAATAATTAATCTCAAGGTGATCCAATCATACCTCGAAAAAAGATTAGTGGCGACTCCATTTTCGTTTTTAAAGTCGACCCCCTTTTACAAAAAAATGGTTACGACAGCTTGGCGACTCCACTGGGGAAAATAAGAAAGTCGAGTCGCAAAATTGATTATTTTTTGTCCTGCTGTCGAAAGTTGAAAATCTAATTTGAAAAACTACGATCCTTTTATTTCATTTTTTTGTGTTATTTCATATGATTACTATGGTTTGAGTCTCGTAGAGTATTTTCGCATCATATTGCATAATGACCGTTATGTCATACCTCTTTTAAGTAGGAGTGAGAAACTACTCTTTCGTGAGGTTTTCACCTCTGTGCAGGATAGTGGATCACTTTCGGGATACATCCGTACCTATGTATTCGTGAGATTTTCATCTCCGTGCAGCCATAGGGAAATGTACTCCCCTGAACTAAACTCGGTCCGTATGAGCCTATAATGGGTGAGGATCGACGAATCTGCTGGTTCGGGCACCTCAACTTTAGAACCAAACCACATGTAGAAGACCCTAGGAGCCCACCCCAGATAGTACTACGAGAAACCCTAGCGGTTACACAGATAGGTGCTTGATTCTCTTTCATTTGCTTTGAGTTTTGTTTTTATATGTTGTACTGATTTATTGTGTTTTTGCTATGTTGCATGTCATTTCATATTCAAAAGAGTGTCGATTCGAGCTCGATTACTAAATTAAAGAGCTTGCCATGGAGAACGAATTTCTTGATAAAGTGGAAGATAACGCGGCTGTCTGTATTTGGTCAGAGAAAATGCAATTAGAGAAAGGAGATAGTCTAGCCGAGGGGTACACGTCAGAATTGTAGGACTACACCCGCATCAATGTGACGCAAAATAACCTTTAAGAATTAAAAGAGATTTAGGATCAGTGGAATGATGAGATCAAGCAGTTGTTCTACTATAATTATAGGGATTTGCTGTATCTACTCGATATCAAGGTAGACGAGCATTTGTTCCGGGCCCTCGCTCATTATTGGAACCCTGCATACAGTTGCTTTACCTTTAGGAGAGTCGATTTAGTGCTCACTATGGAAGAATATACAACCCTACTGCATTGTCCAAAGGTTCAAGTTGATAAAGCTTATTCCAGAGCCGCTTATGTCTTGACCTTTTGGAAGAAATTGATGAACATTACCAGAATGAGCGAACAGTTGATTACAGCTAGGATCAAGCAGAAGGGTGAGTGTAAGTGCATCCCATGGAAGAATTTGAAAGATTTGATTCTAGCGCATCCTGATAAAAAGAAGAGAGTCGATGTGTTCACTTTGAGTATCTACGGATTAATGATCTTTCCAAGGGCATTAGGGTATGTAGATGAGGCGGTCTCGGATCTCTTTGATCGACTTGATAAAGGGGTTACACCTGTTCCTGCAATCTTGGCTAAGACATTTAGATCTTTGAGTGCATGTAGGAGGTCCGGTGAGAGCAGATTTATAGGGTGCGCACACTTGTTGTTAGCTTGGTTCCACAGTCATTTTTGGAAAGTGGATAAAGTTTCTTATCAGATTTTCTTCGGGAATTACTCCCTATTAAAGGAGATAGTGGTCACACCAAGGAGGGATGACATATTAGAGGAAAATTGGATAGCGCTCCTCCAAAATCTCCAGGAAGAAGACGTCGAGTAGAGAGCTCATTTGTTGATTCCCGATGAAATTCTTTACCGATGTAGGAGTTTTGACTGGGTCCTTTTGCTTGGGATTTGGGGAGCCATTGGGTATGCTCATTTGCTCGTACTGTGGTAGTACAGATTAAGACAGTTCATACTGGCAACACATACGCTGGCTCAATGTGAGTTTTCGTACGAGGAGATAATTACAAGAAAAGGGTAAAAGAGATTTCTAACGCTTTGGAATCAGACTCGTTCAATGAAAAGGCTGGCCGTAGGTTCAATGGCGACTCCCGAGTACAGTGGATGATGGGTAAAAGAGTTAATGATAATATCCCCGGGCCAAACGTAGAAGGCATTCGACCGATGGAGGAGTACTTACAAGTGATCCCGTCAGAACTAGAAATCATAAAGCAAGACTTTGAGAGGAGGAATTTGGAACTTGAAAAGAAGATAGAATAATTGGAGGAAGAAAAATGCATTTAAGGTTAGATGCTGGTATTCAAAAGCTAGAGGCCGAGAAATTAAGGAAAGGAAAGAATAAAGCCGATGAAGACTTGGATAGTTTGAAGACGGATTACAAGCAATTGTGTCTATTGATGAGAATCACCGGATTGGGAAAAACGTCGGAGCAATGGCGACAAGAGGTCCAAGAAGAAAGAACCAAAACCGATCGATGGGAGAGAAAATTCCAAGAGGCTTAGGCACAGAAAGAGGCCCTAGAAAGGAGTCTGTTAGAAGCCCAAAATGACAAAAGGGAATTAAAGGCGAGAGTAGCAGAACTTGAAAAATCTCTTCATCAGCATAGAAATAGTAACTCTGCAGTTGAATTGAGGGCAAGTTTGAATAACATTGAAGAAATGAAAAGAAAGATAGAAGAACTAGAGTCTGCATTACAAAACTGTGAGCTTCGAGTAGAGCTTCTTGAAGTAAGTGAGGAATGTTGGAAGGTGTAAGAGTATGCCCAAAGATCAATCATGAGATGGTTGTAATAACATACTTAATTTACCATGTTTATTAATATAAAGCGTTGTCATTATTATTTCAGTTTTTCTTTCTGTGTGTAAAGATAAACTATTTTATAATAATGTCCTGAGAATAATATGATTATTCTTAAAAGATCCTTAGTCGAGTATTATTGTTGACTAGGACAATAATAATGCATTAAGACTAACATGTAGTTGATTGATGATAAAGAGTTGTCATTGATATGGAGTGTCAAAATCAATGCATGAATATGTGTGTTAGAGAACAACATATTGAATTGACCCGCTATGAGTATGTTTCTTGGATTATTATGTAATTGTCACAACATTACTCATAGTGATTAATATGTATATGATCCTCAGACTTGAGATCATTATTATCCCAGCATCGTGAGTTGTATATTTTGATACAGTCAAACGTACACCGTAACAGGTTGTTCTATAAAGGCTGATGTTGGATATACCACAATCTATGTAGAGGGATATGGTTGATCAATAAAGGATAAGTCCCTCCTACATAATAGGAGTAATATCTTAGGCCACTTGATTGAGTGAGACTAGAAATGCATGGCCATGCTCAAATAAGTTTATATGAGATGTCATACTAATTTGTATATCATAGTCTACTCAAGATATCAAGAAACATGGGATGGACTATGCAAGTGTGACTATCCCATGACTTGTATCCGTTCCAGAGATAAAGGACTTAAGGATTAATGCATGAAAGGTTAATCACGAAAGGTTATGTCGAATCATGACTTCTTGTAACTTAGGTAGCAATGATGCATTGCTAGATGCCACTCATTGTCTGTGACAATAGAATCGTTCTAATATTACTGCTAACGTTGCAAGAACCTACAGGGTCACACCCTATGGTTGAAATGAACGGAATAAAACATAGTTGGTATTGTGCTTGGTTGTCACATAAATTAAATTAATTAAAGAATTAATTTAATTGGGCAATCAAATATTGAACATATTATATGTACAAGGATGTTGTACACATAATGATAACATAATTTTATTAATATATGAATTTGATTCATATAAAAATTTAAATAAATATAGTTTACCGGAATCCTTATTATAATTAATGTAATTATAATTTTCAGATATAATTAATGTAATTATAATTTTCGGTTAAAAACTTTATTGTATTTATTTAATCTTGTAATACATTCAAGAGATACCAATTATAAAAGGCCCAATTAAGAGGATACCTATTATAAAAGGCCCAATGAGAAAGGCACCCATTATAAAAGGTATTAAAAGGAGACAAAACTAAATATGAAAACCCTAAGTGATTGCTTGTTAGGTCTAGCAGCCGTCAAGCAAATAAGCCTCCAAAACAGTTTTGGAGATTTCTTCCGTTCATAGTCAAACCGGGTGGATTACGTAGAGGCCGACATCGAAAAAGGTTGAGGCTTGATTCGACAGTAGATCAAAACTCTTGTTGCCAAGGCGTCGCTGTCTACTCAGATTGAAGTTTTGGTAATTTCGAAACCTTTATTTCACCCCGATTCGTTCCTCACACATGGATCCATGATTTGGATCGCCGGATCTAATTTTATTCTGCTGCGCCATGGGGTACCGGCGTTCCAACAGTGGTATCAGAGCCACTTTTGTGATACGAACTCGGGTTTAAATACTTAGGTGATGCAATTGTATGAGATACATGTTTTGATCTTATTATATTTTCGATTGTTTAAATCGTTTAAGCATAATCTGATAATTCTTCCTTTCGGTAATTGATTAAATGTTAATCATGGTGTTGTGGCCTATTCGATTTTATGTTATTACTGTTAACTATTAACAAATCTGTAGCGGCGGTGGTATTTATAGTTTCCAGTAAGTGTTAACTGGCTAGTGGAACAAGGGTTGTTCCGATATGAAACCTCAAGGATTAAAATCCTAAAAACACGATTCTGTTGATAAAAATTTATCAAATCGTGAGGCTTCATTTGACTGGGGTATGCGATTCGCGCCGCGGGGGCTCCGCCCCCGCACCCCTTGTCCAGCCCGCTTCCTCCGACATCCTCAGACCCCCGCAAAAAATTTGTTAATAAAAGAAATTTATAAACTTGATGAGCCACAAAAGGTTGAAAGGATATTTTATAATTCACCTTAGCAAAAAAAAAAAAAACATTGAATTATGTATGCTATTTTTGACATGCACGGTGTTTGAAATGCATAGTTATAGCCCAATGACCCATTTGATAAAAAGGTTGTATTTTTTTTTAAATACGGCCTGCGTGTCGTGCCTTGCTACTATTCTCTTGTATTTCTCTTCTCATCTTATTCCCTCGTATGTAAAACGAGTTTCTGCATATTGTAATTTGCAAGAGTTGCTGTGGGCCAAACAAGAAGGAAGGTGGGACAATGATTGTGAATGATAGCTTGTGAAAGGGCTTACACCTTTAGGTTTCCTTTTGGTTTTCCCATTGGCTTGGGTTGAACCACTTTAGTTTATGGGCTATAACTATTGCATTTATTTATTGCTTTATTTATTCATGTATGAGATGCTATGGATGATAATAAACCTTGTTGATAATAAACCCTATTAATTGATGAGATCGATTAGAAGACTAAATGGGCTAAAGTAGACCATAATTGGTGAGATACAACAACCTTAATAAAATCCCTCTATTAAAATATTAAGTCAACATGGCCTTCCAATTTTGCCCTCGTTAAGGCCTCGATCAATACTATATAGGTTCTGCCAAAGCGAAGTACTAGTATTTATTTTGGTTAAACGCGAAGAATAAACAAGTGATATTCGCTGGTTAAAAATTGGTTAATGACTTAACTAGGTTACTCTAATAGGATTAGAAACCTAGAGGCAAGTAAATTGGATAAATCATAAGATGATTAGAACAAGAGTTGTTCACCAAATATTAGGAGTTACATATGATGTAATTAGCAAATGTTGCTTACCTAAATAACCATAATCTTAAGAGTAAAGCCAAAGCTGACTTAAGAGGTGGTGAAATATGGATCCTTAACCTACTAGAAATACTTTTGAGAAAGTTTTTCCGAAATTAATATACGAGGGTTATTAATTTTGAAATAAAATAGTGGGAATATCATTTAATAAAGTCTTTTTAATGATTGATATAAAATTGGTAAATTTACTCACATGCATATTTAATTGTTGTAGATATATTATGGCTGCAAACACTAGCACACTCTCATTGCGATCGGTCCTTGAGAAGGACAAATTGAATGGTTTGAATTTTCTTGATTGGTTCCGTAACTTGAGGATTGTCCTTAAACAAGAACGGAAATTATATGTCATTGAACAACCACTTCCTAATGAACCACCCGCTAATGCCTCGAGGACTGATAGAGATGCTTACAAGAAGTATCTCGATGACATGATAGATGTTGGATGTCTTATGCTTGCCACTATGAATCCTGAACTTCAGAAGCAACATGAGGACATGGTTGCTTATGATATGATCCAGCACCTGAAAGAACTTTATCAGGGACAAGCACGGCAAGAGAGGTTTGATATCTCTAAGGCCTTATTCCAATGTAAGTTGGCTGAAGGAAGCCCAGTAGGACCTCATGTCCTTAAGATGATTGGCTATATTGAAAGCCTGTCTAAGCTTGGGTTTCCATTGAGCTAAGAGTTGGCCACTGATGTTATTTTACAATCGTTGCCGGATAGCTACAGCCAGTTTGTCCACAATTTCAATATGAATGAAATTGACAAGACTCTACCACAATTGCTCAGTATGTTACGAACTGCTGAAGGCAACTTGAAAAAGGTTGGACCCAAGCCCATACTGATGGTCCATAATAACAAGGGCAAGGGAAAGGCCAAAGTTCAAACAAAGCCCAAGGGCAAAGGTAAGCCCAAATTTGGAAAAGGAAAGGCTGCACTGAAACCTAAAGGTGGGGTGTCTAAGGAAGGAAACTGTTTTCATTGTGGTGTGACTGGACATTGGAAACGGAACTGCCCTACCTATCTTGAAGAAGTCAAGAAGGCTAAAGCAAGCGGAATGTCTGCTTCAGGTATTTATGTTATTGATATTAATTTATCAACTACTACTTCTTGGGTATTAGATACTGGTTGTGCTTCTCATATTTGTACTTCTGTACAGGGACTACAAAGGAGTAGGACTTTGGCTAGAGGAGATGTGGACCTACGAGTTGGAAATGGAGCAAAAGTTGCTGCATTAGCTGTGGGAACATATACTTTATCTTTGCCTAGTGGACTTGATTTATGTTTAGAGGATTGTTATTTTGTGCCCAGTTTGACTAAAAACATTATTTCAATTTCTTGTTTAGACAAAATTGGTTTTGAGATAATTATTAAGAATAATTGTTGTTCATTTTATCTCAATAATGTTTTCTATGGTTCGGCGCAATTGATTAATGGCCTCTATATTTTAGATCAAACGAATCCCATTTACAACATAAATACTAAAAGATCTAAAATAAATGACTCAAATCAAACTTATCTTTGGCATTGTCGTTTGGGCCACATAAGTGAGAAACGCATATCCAAACTCCATAGATATGGTCTCTTGAATTCATTTGTTTTTGAACAATTTGAAGTATGTGAATCTTGCTTATTGGGAAAAATGACTAAATCTCCTTTTTCTGGAAAAGGTGAACGAGCTAGTGATTTATTGGTCCTAATACATTCTGATGTATGTGGACCAATAAATACACAGGCCAGAGGTGGATTTCACTACTTCATTACTTTCACTGATGATTTCAGTAGATATGGGTATGTTTATCTCATGCGCCATAAGTCTGAGTCCCTTGAAAAGTTCAAGGAATTTAAAAATGAAGTACAAAATCAACTAGGCAAAACTATCAAGTCACTTCGATCTGATCGAGGTGGAGAGTATTTGAGCCTAGAGTTTGATGATTTTTTGAAAGAATGTGGGATTGTCTCACAACTTCTCCTGGGACTCCTCAATGGAATGGAGTATCTGAGAGAAGAAATCGAACTTTGTTAGACATGGTTCGATCCATGATGAGTCATGCTGATCTACCACTTCCTTTTGGGGACATGCACTTGAGACTGCTGCCTTCACACTAAATCGTGTTCCATCTAAATCGGTTCAAAAGACGCCATATGAGATGTGGACTGGGAAACGTCCTAGTATGTCCTTTATGAAAATTTGGGGTTGTGAAGCTTATGTTAAACGTCAGACGTCTACTAAGCTTGAACCCAAATCTGAAAGGTGTATTTTTGTGGGGTATCCAAAAGAAACCAAAGGATATTATTTTTTTAATCCCACTGAGAACAAAATTTTTGTTACTCGGACTGGTGTCTTCCTAGAGAAAGAATTTACTTCTAGAAAAGGAAGTGGGAGAAAGATTGAACTTGAAGAAATTCAAGAATCACAAGATACCACTGAACCAGAGATTGAACAAAACCAAATTCCACAAGAAATTGAGGAACAAACAACTGCTATAGAAACACAACCACCGCGCAGATCTTTAAAAGAACGCCGTGCACCTGAGAGATATGGATTTCTCATTACAACGCATGGTGACGTTCTTCTTATAGATCAAGATGAGCCTAGGACTTACCAAGAAGTGGTGACGAGCCCAGACTTTGAGAAATGGCTTGAGGCCATGAGATCTGAGATGGATTCCATGTATGAAAACCAAGTATGGACTTTGATTGACCCACCCGAAGGGGTTAAACCTATAGGGTGCAAATGGGTTTTCAAAAAGAAAATAGACATGGATGGTAATGTACAAACATACAAAGGGCGATTAGTCGCTAAAGGTTTTCGCCAAATTCATGGTGTTGACTATGATGAAACCTTTTCTCCTGTAGCCATAGCTGCATTTCATGATTATGAAATCTAGCAGATGGACGTCAAAATAGCTTTCCTTAACGGGAAACTTGAAGAGGATGTGTATATGACACAACCTGAAGGTTTTGTAAATCCAAAGAATGCTAGAAAGATATGTAAGCTACAAAGATCCATTTATGGATTAAAGCAAGCTTCTCGAAGTTGGAATATTCGTTTTAACGATGCAATCAAAGAGTTTGGTTTTATCAAAAATGAAGATGAACCATGTGTTTACAAGAAAGTTAGTGGGAGCACTATCACATTCTTGGTACTATATGTGGATGACATACTTATCATGGGAAATGACATACCTACCTTGCAGTCTATTAAGACTTGGTTAAGAAGTTGTTTTTCTATGAAGGACTTGGGCGAAGCCACTTATATCTTAGGAGTCAAGATCTATAGAGATAGATCAAGACGACTACTAGGTCTAAGCCAAAGTACATACATAGATAAAGTACTGAAAAGGTTCAGTATGGAAGAATCTAAAAGAGGATTCCTACCTATGAGACATGGTATTTCACTCTCGAAGGAAATGTGTCATTCAACTCCACAAGAGAGAGAACGTATGAGTAAAATTCCATATGCTTCCGCTATTGGATCTATCATGTATGCTATGTTATGTACCCGTCCAGATGTCTCGTATGCCTTAAGTATGACGAGCAGGTATCAAGTAGATCCCGGTGAAGGTCACTGGACCACAGTCAAGAGTATCCTTAAGTACTTAAGAAGAACTAAGGATACGTTCCTATTATATGGAGGTGAGGAAGAGTTAAGTGTAAAAGGTTACACTGATGCCAGCTTCCAAACCGACAAGGATGATTCTCGATCGCAATCAGGTTTTGTGTTTTGCCTTAATGGTGGTGCTGTGAGCTGGAAGAGTTCAAAGCAAAGTACAGTAGCCGATTCTACAACAGAGGCCGAGTATATTGCAGCCAGTGAGGCAGCAAAAGAAGCAGTTTGGATCAAGAAGTTCATTACTGGACTAGGGGTTGTGCCTAGCATATCAGATGCTATAGAACTCCGATGTGATAACAATGGAGCTATTACACAAGCTAAAGAACCCAGATCTCACCAGCGATCCAAACATATACTTAGACGCTACCATCTTATTCGAGAGATTATCGATCGAGGGGATGTAGAGATATGTATAGTACCTTCAGATGATAACATCGCTGATCCCCTGACCAAGCCTCTGACACAGCAGAAGCATGATCGTCACACTAAGTCACTTGGTATTAGATATATGAGTGATTGGTCTTAGTGCTAGTGGGAGATTGTAAGAGTATGCCCAAAGATCAATCATGAGATGGTTGTAATAACATACTTAATTTACCATGTTTATTAATATAAAGCGTTGTCATTATTATTTCAGTTTTTCTTTCTGTGTGTAAAGATAAACTGTTTTATAATAATGTCCTGAGAATAATATGATTATTCTTAAAAGATCCTTAGTCGAGTATTATTGTTGACTAGGACAATAATAATGCATTAAGACTAACATGTAATTGATTGATGATAAAGAGTTGTCATTGATATGGAGTGTCAAAATCAATGCATGAATATGTGTGTTAGAGAACAACATATTGAATTGACCCGCTATGAGTATGTTTCTTGGATTATTATGTAATTGTCACAACATTACTCATAGTGATTAATATGTATATGATCCTCAGACTTGAGATCATTATTATCCCAGCATCGTGAGTTGTATATTTTGATACAATCAAACGTACACCGTAACAGGTTGTTCTATAAAGGCTGATGTTGGATATACCACAATCTATGTAGAGGGATATGGTTGATCAATAAAGGATAAGTCCCTCCTACATAATAGGAGTAATATCTTAGGCCACTTGATTGAGTGAGACTAGAAATGCATGGCCATGCTCAAATAAGTTGATATGAGATGTCATACTAATTTGTATATCATAGTCTACTCAAGATATCAAGAAACATGGGATGGACTATGCAAGTGTGACTATCCCATGACTTGTATCCGTTCCAGAGATAAAGGACTTAAGGATTAATGCATGAAAGGTTAATCACGAAAGGTTATGTCGAATCATGACTTCTTGTAACTTAGGTAGCAATGATGCATTGCTAGATGCCACTCATTGTCTGTGACAATAGAATCGTTCTAGTATTACTGCTAACGTTGCAAGAACCTACAGGGTCACACCCTATGGTTGAAATGAACGGAATAAAATATAGTTGGTATTGTGCTTGGTTGTCACATAAATTAAATTAATTAAAGAATTAATTTAATTGGGCAATCAAATATTGAACATATTATATGTACAAGGATGTTGTACACATAATGATAACATAATTTTATTAATATATGAATTTGATTCATATATAAATTTAAATAAATATAGTTTACCGGAATCCTTATTATAATTAATGTAATTATAATTTTCAGATATAATTAATGTAATTATAATTTTCGGTTAAAAACTTTATTGTATTTATTTAATCTTGTAATACATTCAAGAGATACCAATTATAAAAGGCCCAATTAAGAGGATACCTATTATAAAAGGCCCAATGAGAAAGGCACCCATTATAAAAGGTATTAAAAGGAGACAAAACTAAATATGAAAACCCTAAGTGATTGCTTGTTAGGTCTAGCAGCCGTCAAGCAAATAAGCCTCCAAAACAGTTTTGGAGATTTCTTCCGTTCATAGTCAAACCGGGTGGATTACGTAGAGGCCGACATCGGAAAAGGTTGAGGATTGATTCGACAGTAGATCAAAACTCTTGTTGCCAAGGCGTCGCTGTCTACTCAGATTGAAGTTTTGGTAATTTCGAAACCTTTATTTCACCCCGTTTCGTTCCTCACACATGGATCCATGATTTGGATCGCCGGATCTAATTTTATTTTGCTGCGCCATGGGGTACCGGCGTTCCAACAGAAGGAACAACTTCACCATTCACAGAATCAAGTTAGGAACTTAGATCACATTATGGGCGAGGCCGTGGCTCAGATTCAGGAGGTAGCCGATCATTTACAAACTTTGGCAATTCAAGCCGACATGCTAAGTGTGAAGTATGAACTAGAATCAGATCGAGGTCAATAGTTAGCTTCGTTGCTTAGGAAAAGTTAAAACTTTGAGCATTAGGGAAAAGCTATATTTGTAATCTGTTTTATGTAAAGAATTTTGTTTTCTAGTAAAGTTTTCTAAATGAAATTGAATCAGAATCGACGCCTCTTTGCATTCATTTCATGAATTCGCATTACATCACATTATGTGCATTTAAATTTCATGGAAAGACTCTAATTGGTTAAAATCATTTCAGAGTTAATCTGGAAACCAACAAAAACTTACCAACCAAACATCATTACAGTATCAAAGCGAAGACAAAAGACATGGATCAAAGATTGGAAAGACTGGAACAACTATAAAAAGAGATGCAAGACCAGTTGCAAGCGCAACTACAAGAACAATTAACAAAGGTGCAACAGCAAATGAGGGATCATATATTGGAATCCTAAAGAAGCATGGTAAATCAATTGGCATAGTTGCTGGCTAGAGAACGCGAAAAAGGGAAAGGCACTATAGTCAATTCAGGAGATAATAATGAGGATCCTATTTTTCCCTCGGGATTTACCCCGATAAATGTTCAGGCACAATCGGATGCGTACCCGAAAAGGGTACCCGTTACAATCAGACCCCAACAGTATCAGGCAGGTACCTCGGTACCAATGAACTACCAAACAGGCTCAGGCTCTAATTCGGGAGATAACCCAACCAATCCCTTTATCCCTGACCTAGATGATGTGACAAAAACGGAAAAAGTAAGGGTAGAACTGCCAAAAGAACTCGAAGATAGTTGCAGGTGCTTAGAAGAAAAATTTAAAGCAATGGAAAATACTGATTACCATTGCAAAATTGATGCCAAGGACCTGAGTTTGGTCCCACATTTAGTGCTCTCTCCGAAGTTTAAAACTCCGGAATTCGAAAATTATAATGGGACAAGTTGCCCTGAAGCTCACATTACCATGTTCTGTCGAAAGATGATAGGATACGTCAATAATGATCAACTATTGATCCACTGCTTCCAAGATAGTCTAAACGGGTCAGCAACCAAATGGTACAATCAACTGAGTCGTGCCAACTTCAATTCATGGAAAGACTTAGCACAAGCTTTTATTAAGCAGTATAGTCATGTGAATGACATGACACCCGATAGAATTACACTACAAAATATGGAGAAGAAGCAGAATGAGAGCTTTAGGCAATATGCCCAAAGATGGAGAGAAGTGGTAACGCAAGTCCAACCACCTCTTCTGGAGAAAGAAATTACGATACTTTTCATCAATACCTTAAAAGCCCCGTTTATCAACCACATGTTGGGGAGCACTACGAAAAGCTTCTCGGACATAGTAATGTCCGGAGAAATGATTGAGAATGCGGTAAGAAGCGGTAGGATAGATGCGGGGGAAAACGCCAAAAGGTCAGCCCCAAAGAAGAAAGAAAATGAGGTAAATAATGTGGGTGCATACAACAAGGGCTATTCAAAGCCAATTATCGTTGGCCCACCAAGGACGACAACCACTAGCCTTTAGGCCTCTCCAAGGTAGGAATCCAACCAAAGGCCAAATACGAAAAGACTTCAGTGCACACCTATCCCAATGACGTACAGGGAGCTGTATCAAAGCCTGTTCGATGCAAATGTGGTATCCCCCTTCTACCTAAAACCCATGCAACCTCTATTCCCCAAACGGTATGACACAAATGCTCAATGCGAGTACGACGCGGGTACCACAGGACATTCGATTGAAAACTGCACCGCATTTAAAAAGTTTGTTGAAAGGTTCATTAAAATGGGAATCGTAAAGTTTGACGACCCATCAAGACCTCATGTGGCAGCAAATCTGTTACTAGTCATTCTGATAAAGGGGTAAACGCGATAATCGAGAATGGAGGAAAAAGAACTAAGATGGACGTGGCAGGAATAAAAACCCCACTGAGATGGGTTTGGAAGAAAATGATAGAAGGAGGCTTAATCAAACAAGATTTAGAAGAGGGACCTAAAAGGATAAGGGACTACTGTGAGTTCCATGCTAAGGAAGGTCATGAAATCCAAGAATACATTAAGTTCAGGACTCTAGTGCAGAACCTAATGGATAAAAAGGAGCTAGAACTCTTTGAGTATGCTAATAGCTCCGAAAGGGAAGAAGTGTGTGCTTTGAAAGAGGGGCCAACAGAGAAGGTCTACAAAGTCAACCACCCAGTGGTTACCATTTTACGACCAAGAAACAATAAAGCTGGAGTATAAATGGCACCAAGGGTCATAATCCAAAAACCCATAACTTTTCCTTACAAGGATAGCAAGAAGGTTCCCTGGAATTATAACTGAATTATAACCCGATTAGCGCTTCAGAAGAAGGTCGAGAGGTTGGTTTCTATACATGCAGCGGGAAGCGTTATGATCCATCAAATACATGAGCTGGGCCTGCTAAAGAGAAGACCCCAATGGCTGAACAGAAAAGAGAAAAGATGGTCAAGTTCAAATCGCCAGTTAACGAGTGATACGGGCACGCCCCATCATGAGCCGAGTTCGAGCCGAGACCCGTTGGTGTTACCCGGAGGGCCTATCACGAAAGCGCGAGCGAAGCAATTTAAAGACTCCATAGGAGCTATGGTTCGACAAGTGTGGAAAGAAACTGAGGCTAGACCATTCGGACTTGAGGAGGGCCACTTGAGAAGCCAATGCCGCAACCTCCTACAAGCTCAATTTCAATCTAACGAGCTCAAAGATAGTTTCCAAGTAGCTGAAATTAAACAACCAGCAGCTAATTTTTTTTTGTTCAAAGTATGGGGTGCATGTATGCTAATATTTTATTAAAGTATGGGTGCATGCGTGGGTCAATGTTTAGTGCCATATTGGAGGATTAAAATTGGCACATTCTATGGCCAAAATTTAAGTGCCATTTAGCCCCACCATTTTTTTAAAGATTAGTGCCATATTGGAGGATTAAAATCGGCACGTTCTATGGCCAAAATTTAAGTGCCATTATTCAAGCAAATTCTAGCTTGATTTAGCATAGCCATTAAGGCTTGAGAGAGTGACCATTCGGTAGGTTATAAATATTTGAAAACATTCATTTGTAAGGCACTTTTTTTTTATGAATGATATATCATTATTCTGTCGAATTTGTGAGAACACTTCTCCAATTTCGTTTTAAGGATTTGTTGGCTTATCTAGTGAGCTAGTGGCGTCAACCTATTCTTTGATCACCTTCTATATACCGAGGTTCCTGTCGTATTTTGATAGCGGGTCGAGGTCCCATTCCCATCCAAAACTGAGCCTTAAGAACGTATAAGTAATCTGGGTCGATACCTTTCGGTATTGGTTCTTACTTGTTTCTTAAGCCTTAAATTGAAACTTTCCTTCTTCTAAACCCTAGTTAATTCCGAACCACCCGTACCTCAAATTAAACGATCTTCATATCTTCTTCCCTAAAATTATACTTTTTTCTATTTTTGATAACTATTCTTCGCCTATTTTCAAATTTTCGTATTTCTTGTTTACGATCGGGCAGCTAAGCATACATCTCGATTTCATTTGAGACCGGGACCGTATCAACGAGCCAATAACTGAGAACGAGGCTAGAGAATTTCTAAAATTCTTGAAGCATAGCAAGTACAGTGTTGTAGAATAGTTACATAAGCAACCGACTCGCATCTCAGTGCTAACTTTACTTTTAAGTTTGGAGACACATCGTGAGGCGTTAATGAAAGTGCTGAACAAAACTTACGTCGCTAACGATATCTCTGTGAACAAGCTAGACCACTTGGTCAATAATATAAGTGCTGACAACTTCATCTTCTTCAATAATAATGAGATACCGCCTGGAGGCATGGGATCTACAAAGGCCTTACACATCACTACCCGCTGCAAAGGGTATACGCTACCAGGGGTATTGATTGATAACAGATCTGCATTAAACGTCCTGCCACTGTCCACCCTGAACAGGTTACCTGTGAATAGCTCTCATATGAAGACATGTCAAAATATAGTGAGAGCATTCGATGGATTTGAAAGAAGGGTGAAGGGGAGGATTGAGATACCCCTCTTGATTGGCCGAAACACATATGAAGTGGACTTCCTGGTGATGGATATTAAGCCCTCCTATAACTGTTTGTTGGGGAGGCCTTGGATTCACACAGCTGGGACAGTGTTGTCGTCGCTACACCAGAAGCTAAAGTTGGTAGCTGAAGGTTGGCTAGTAACGATAAATGCGGAAGAGGATATTATTGCATCTGTAACTAGCGACGCGCCATATGTAGGGACGGACGATGAAGCATTAGAATGTTCATTCCGATTGTTAGAATTTGTGAATGCAAACTTCATCGTCGAAGGGAACAAGATCCCGATACCTAAAATATCCAAAACCACAAGGATGGGTCTGCAACTCACAGTGGGTAAAGAAGCCTTGCCTGGGAGAGGACTTGGAAAACGCCTACAAGGAAAGGTTGAGGCACCTATACTGAAGGACAAATGAGACCGCTTTGGTTTAGGATTTAAGCCAGATGCGAGGCAAAAGAAAAAGGAGATGGAGAAGAAACAAATAAGGAGAAGAGCGCGACTGAGTGGGGAAGAGGTCAAGCGAGATGACCTTTTCCCATATATCCAAGACGTTCGTATCTGGAGGAACCATTCATCCGGAAAGAAAGATGCCAAGGAAAGAGACTGCGGAAGAAATATTGGAAAACCTGAACATCAATGCCATATCTGAAGAAGGAATCGGGGGAGAAAATTTATCAGACATCTGCCCCTATGTACCGGGAAGTGTTTTGAACAATTAGACTGCGGAAGAGATTCCCGTAGTTTTTAGAGCCAATACAGAGTAAAGTTCAAAACATGCTTATTGCTCTAAGCCTAAGAGCAATGACATTCCTTTATGAAATAGGCTTATGTTCGAAATCTTTATTTCAATAAAAATGCATTTTTGCAAATATTCTTTTATTCTTTTCATTCATAATCATACCGTACAAATAATTATTCTTAGATTCTTTTGTTCTTTGGATTTTTTTCTTCATCCCTATAATAGGTCTCTAGATATCAATGATATGAGCGACGTCGCTACTGACTTAGAATCTCCTTTTGAGCAAGATATGTGCATGGAAGATTCTCAAGATTTTGAAGATGACCAAGAATGTAACCTATCTCCTGATTTGTTGAGGATGGTAGAACACGATGAGATACAAATCTTACCTTATAAAGAGTCAGTGGAAATTGTGAGCCTAGGAGAGGAAAAAAAAGTGAAGATAGGAACCTGCATTACCGCAGAGACGAAGCAAGACCTCATTGAATTACTTCAAGAATTTAAGGATGTTTTTGCTTGGTCATATCAAGACATGCCCGGGTTAAGTACTGATGTCGTGGTACACCGGCTCCCCATAAAGGAAAAATGCAAGCCAGTTCAACAAAAGCTCCGAAGGATGAGGCCCAATGTTTTATTGAAAATAAAAGAGGAAGTAAAAAAATAGTTCGATGTTGGCTTTTTAAAGGTGGTTAAATACTCAGAATGGGTAGCCAATATCGTGCCCGTCCCGAAAAAAGATGGGAAAGTGCGAATGTGTGTGGACTACAGGGACTTGAATAAGACCAGCCCGAAAGACAATTTTCCATTGCCACATATTAACACATTAGTGGATAACACGACAGGGTATTCACTGTTCTCCTTCATGGATGGCTTCTTGGGATACAACCAAATAAAGATGCATCCTGAAGACATGGATAAGATCACATTCGTAACTATGTGGGGAACTTTTTGCTACAAAGTGATGCTATTTGGATTGAAAAACGCAGGTGTAACATATCAAAGAGCCATGGTAACTTTGTTTCATGATATGATGCATAAAGAAATCGAGGTTTATGTAGACGATATGATCGCAAAGCCCCAAACCGAGAAAGAGCATGTGCAAGTCTCGAGGAGATTGTTTTTTAGATTGAGGAAATTCCAACTGACGCTGAATCCAGCAAAATGTACTTTTGGGGCCAGGTCGGGCAAACTACTAGGATTTGTAGTCAATAAAAATGGGATTGAAATCGACCCAGACAAAGTAAAGGCTATACAGCAATTGCTTCCACCACGCACTCAAAAAGAAGTTTGAGGTTTCCTAGGAAGACTAAATTACATCGTCCGGTTCATTTCACAGCTAATTGAGAAATGCAACCCCATATTCCGTCTCCTTAAGAAACACAACCCATACGTTTGGAATGAGGAGTGCCAAAAAACTTTTGATAAGGTCAAACATTACTTGTCCAATGCCCTAGTACTTATGCCACCTAACCTAGATAGACCACTGATACTGTACTTGGCAGTATTCAGAAATTCCATGGGATGCGTGCTCGGTTAACATGACGAGTCGGGAAGAAAAGAAAGAGCAATATATTATCTTAGTAAAAAATTCATTGAATGTGAGACAAGATATTCGCCAATCGAGAAGTTATGTTGTGCATTGATTTGGGCAACCCGAAGATTGAGACAGCTAATGTTGTACCACAGGATTTGGCTCATCTCAAAGCTAGACCCTCTATAATACATGATGGAGTCGACTGCTTTAAATGAGAGAATGGCCCAATGACAAATTCTGCTTTCCGAAGTTGACATAGTCTATATGAATCAAAAGGCAGTCAAAGGAAGCGCAATAGCGGATTTTTTAGCCAGTAGAAATCTAGAGGATTACGAGCCTTTGAATTTTGATTTTCCGAATGAAGACTTAATGTATGTCGCAACCACTGAAGAAGACTTGAAAGAAAGTCATTCTTAGAAGCTAAACTTCGACGGTGCCTCAAACGCTATGGGTAATGGAATTGGGGCAGTCCTGGTATCCTCGGACAGTGATCATTATCCCTTCACTAGTAAATTGGATTTTGATTGCACGAAAAATATGGTAGAATATGAAGCATGCATCATGGGTATTCGTGTAGCCATAGTACGGGAGATCAAAGTGTTAGAGGTTTATGGAGATTCCGCATTAGTGATCTATCAACTCAAGGGAGAATGGGAGACAAGAGATCCCAAGTTACTCAAGTATCGAAAGTTGGTTCTTGAGTTAATCGAGGATTTCGATGATATCACCTTCTATTATCTCCCACCAGATGAAAATCGGATGGCTGGTGCCTTAGCTACTTTGGTTTCGATGGTTGGAGTGAACAAACAAGAGGATGTACAGCCTATCTAGATGAGTATTTATGAAACTCCGGCTCATTGTTACAACATCGAAGAAGAAGAAGACGAAAAGGACGATCACTCTTAGTACAACAATATATTGCGATATATGAAAAATCGTGAATACCCTGACCAAGCAACTGAGAATGATAAAAGGACGTTGAGAAGGTTGGCCAATGACTATGTCTTAGATGGAGATATCCTATATAAAAGAAGAAAGGACCAAGTGCTACTAAGATGTGTAGATGCTATTGAGGCTAAGCAAACCTTGGAAGAAGTCCATGAGGGTGTCTGTGGAACACATGCTAATAGTTTTACAATGGCCAGACAGATCATGAGATTCGGGTATTATTGGTCCACCTTGGAAAGAGATTGCGTCAATTAAGCCAAAAAATGTCACACGAAGATAAAATTTATGTACCTCCCTCACCCCTTCACTTATGACTTCTCCGTGTCCCTTCTCTATGTGGGGCATGGATGTCATTAGGCCAATTTCACCCAAAGCTTCTAATGAGCATCGATTCATCTTCGTGGTCATCGATTACTTTACCAAGTGGGTAGAAGCTGCTTCATATGCCAATGTCACGAAATTGACAGTTAGCAAATTCTTAAAGAAGGAGATCATATGTCGATGTGGAATACCAGAAAGGACCATATCTGACAACGCACTAAATTTGAACAACAACACGATATCAGAAATTTGCAGTCAGTTCAAGATCAAACACCCCAACTCATCACCATATCGCCCAAAAATGAATGGTGTAGTGGAGGCAGCCAATAAGAATATCAAGAAGATCGTGGGGAAAATGACTGAGACTTATAAAGATTGGCATGAGAAGCTACCATTCGCCATCTATGCCTATCGAACATCCGTCAGGACCTCAACCGGAGCAACGCATTTCTCTTTAGTTTATGGAATGGAGGCGATTTTACCCATTGAAGTGGAGATTCCTTCTCTTCGTGTTTTGGTAGAAGTAAAGTTGGATGAAGCCAAATGGATCCAATCCAGATATGATCAGCTAAATTTGATCGAAGAAAAAAGGTTGAAAGCCATCCGTCATGGTCAGATGTACCAAAAGCGAATGATACGAGCTTACAGCAAAAAGGTTCATCCTAGAGAGTTCCGTGAGGGGGACCTAGTATTGAAAAAAATCTTGCCCATACAGAAGGATTTCAAAGGGAAATAGATGCCAAATTGGGAAGGACCTTATGTGGTAAAGAAGGCCTTTTCTAGAGGAGCGTTTATTTTGACTGAGATGGATGGCAAAAGCTTGCCCAATCCTGTGAATTTGGACTCAGTCAAGAAATATTCACCTAAAAAAAACGGAGAGGCCAAGGTGAAAACTCGCAAAGAGCGCCTTGAGACCAAAGGGGTTTTGAATTGAAAACCTGGAAAAGGGCAATTCAAATCTTGATCAAGGATGGGGCATGTGGTAGTCTGGTTATCCCTAAATGAACAAGGAGGAGAGATGTTATGACTTGGGGCATCAACAAAGTATTTTGGATCTCCGAAACACATATAAAGTTCGAAAGGATCCTCGAGAAGTTAGTATAAAGAAACTCATGCTATCATATCCGGGGCACCAATTTTCGTCTCATTCACTTTATATTTAAGCAAATCTGCTATTTTGATTAATCTATTCATTTCGAGCCTTGCTCATAATAAATTTCGATCTTGTCTATCACTACAATATTTTTCGAGCATTTTTACCTTGAAATAATGATTAACGGACTAATGATATTTATGTAAAAGGAATTTTGCATATTACTCTAGAAGTTTCTAAATAGTATAAGGACCCAAAATAGGACTATTATTTAGAACTCACCAAACTTAAGGGTTAGAAACATTTGAGAAAGAATAGTCTAAATTACGGTTATTTCTTCGGGTTTTTGTCACAGATCCTAGCTGAGCAAAAAGGCAGGGTATTACGTCAATGATAGAACCTTGATGAACAACGAGCAATGACAACCTAAGCATTAAAAAGGGATCATTCTCGCAAAATGACATTTTGCATTCATGCAAATATCATGCATACACGTTTAGTTAGAAGCATTTGATTCATTCTAATCATGACATTCTAATCATTTGGCATAAATATAGGCCCATAAAACCGATTCAACAGGTCATGTTCCCTAGAGGACAGTGTAACAAGATCGGTGAATCCACAAGACCCATACCCTTGAAGTTGTAGTGGGATGGATTGAAGTCATTATTACAAACTTTATCTCCCTGAAGTTGCGGTAGAGTAGGTTGAAGTTACAAGTCTTATCTCCTTGAAGTTGCAGTGGAGCAGACTGAAGATAGCGAATCTTATTTCCCTAAAGTTGCAGTGGAACAGATTGAAGCTATAAATCAGATCTTATCTCTCTAAAGTTGCAGTAGAGCAGATCACGGCAAGCCCTATCTCCCTGAAGTTGCAGTGGAGCAGGTTGAAGTTACAAGTCTTATCTCCTTGAAGTTGTATAGAGCAGAATGAAGATAGCGAATCTTATTTCCCTGAAGTTGAAGTGTGATAAACCGTAAAAGTAACATATTTTAAGCCCACATTTTGTATGCTTTTGGATGAATTAAGCCTCAATTTATGTAAAAAGGTGCTCTTAATCCTTTGTTTTCATGTTTTATACCCAGGAAAGCACCCGAGGATGAAAAGAACGGAAAACGGGCCCGAAACGGAGTAAATGGGCCATATCACAAAATCCACACGGCCTGGGCCCAAGACCATACGGCCGTGCCTCCCGTCCTACTAGAACACGGCCGTCTCCCTATTTACAAAAATGTGCCTCATTCAACAGGATTGAACACGGCCTGGCCACGACTTACACGGGCGTGTGCCATGGCCATGGCCCTGTCGCAGGAAAGAGCAATTTCATTTAAATTTGGATACTTAGGGGCGAAGAAACCTATTTCAAAAGCCTATATAAACCCCCTAAGTATAACTTGAAAGGGGGCAGTTAGCTAGGCCAAGGAGCCGAGCCAGAAAGGTCAGATTTGTGGGAAACACTCGAAGATAGCCAGTTGATCCATCTCAAGAAGCTGAAATTCTACTCAAGAGGGCGGATCTCTCCTTCAATTCCTTCAAGGAGTTTTAGGGATTTCTTATGTTTTGTTTTATCTTTTCTTTTGAGATGTTTTCTTTTATTATTATGAACTAAACCCTTCAGATACCTGAGGGGGATGAAACTTAAGACAGATCTTGTTATTGTTTTCTGAACTATATGATAAATACTTGATTTTTTCTTAATTATGTGTGCTTAATTCTTGTGTTAATATTTTTTGGATATTAATTCAAGTATGATGTGCTTAGGTGGTGGAGTAAAAGTCCCTGCTTAAGAGTAGATCTAGCATAATTAAGCGGAGTTGATCACACGCCTAGAGATAGGGTGACGAGATTTTGTCGAATTAGGGTGAAACCTAATATGATAGTCCATAAATCGAGTTAATGCGATTCTAGGGGTTTTAATTAGAAAGATATTTCAATTAATCAACATAGGATTAGAAGTTATTCACCTCGAGAGAAGGTTTAATATAAATTAGGGAATCTTACGGATCAAGTCAAGTGAATAAATCGTCTGGTTCAGTGTTAGATAACAAGTGAAGTCTAGGTGGATTCTTCCTAAGGGTATCGTCTTAATCAACTGAGTTTTCCCAACAATATTTTTCCCAATTCATTCTATTTGTCTTTGCGTCTTTAGTTTAGTTGATAGTTAAATTTAGATTAGATAAACAATCACTTAATTCTTAAGCTAAATAATAGAAAGAGAGTTAGTATTAGTACTTTTGGTTCCTTTGGGATTCGATATTCCGGTCTTGCCTAAGCTATACTACTGTTCGATAGGTGCGCTTGCCTTAAAATCGCTGTCAGAGTTAGTTTACAAGTTCGATCATTCTCATTATAAATTTTAAAGCTCTGATTTCGACAATCAAAGTGGAACAGATTGAAGCTATAAATTAGATCTTATCTCTCTGAAGTTGCAGTAGAGCAGATCACAGCAGATTGAAGCCATTACCCTTATCATCCTGAAGTTGCAGTGGAGCAAGTTGAAGATAGCGAATCTTATCTTCCTGAAATTGCAGTGGAGCAAGTTGAAGATAACAAATCTTATTTCTCTGAAGTTGCAATGGAAAAGATTAAAGCTACAAGTTACAAGTCCTATACCTCTGAAGTTGCAGTAGGTCGGATCAAATCTATCATGGCGAATCTTATCCCCCTGAAGTTGTAGTGGAGCAGATTAAAGCCACAAATCTTATTTCCCTAAAGTTGTAGTGGAGCAGATTGAAGATAGCAAATCTTATCTCCCTTAACTTGCAGTGGGGCAGATTGAAGCTACAAATCTAATCTCCCTGAAGTAGATCGAATCACTAATTTCTATGCCCCTGAAGATGTAGTGGGATGGAATGAGGCTACTTGAAGAAGAAAAGCACCAAAAAAGTCAAGACTCGGCGTGACCGGGCAAAATTGGTCCTTCTTAAAAGTCTTTGCTCCATTCTCGTTACACGACAACGAGCAAAGAGGGGCAGCTGTAAAAGGCCCAATTCACCCGGGCCCAAATAAAAAAAACAAATAAAAGTATAATAAAGTCCAATAAATTTAAAGTCCAGATTACAAAAAAACACTGGCCCAATTACAGTCTTTAGGCCCACAAGTAAAAATATTTCAGTAGGGTTTCTGAAACCCTAGCGTCGCAGCCTCCCTTGAGCGTCGTGCCCGCGCCTCATCCCAAAACGTCTCGTCTCAAGGGCCTCTGTCGCCTTGCACGGAAATGGCAAAATTGCCTTTCCTCCGCCTCCGTTGACCCTCCACAAGTCTGCAAAACAGAGCAAAATAGAACAGAAGAGAAAAAAAGATCAGGAAACAACAGTAGATATATTATTTATTCGGCTATATAAGCCCAGCAATAAATAGCAATGTATTTTTACACACAGAACAGATATCAAATACTAGAAAAAAGAAACGTATTTTGGAGATAAAAAAGCTTGAAACAGATAAAGGTGCCTTTTTTATATTTTATTTATCTTCGAAATAAACAAAAAAAAAAGAAATAGTAAATACCTGTCGTTTTGTTTTCCCCTTCGTCGAGTGCCGGCGTCTGAATACCCAAGAACCTCTAGGGGTTCTGATGTGGATTCAAGAAAAAGGAACGAGGAGAATATATTTTTGGTTCCGCATATCATTATTTTAAAATCAAAATCGGATTTAAATTTTTTTTGTTTGTTTGTGAAAAAATAAAGGGATAAAAAAGGGGGTTAAAAATGATTTTTTCCGCATTCCAGGCCGCCGTATACGGCGGAGCCACGGCTAAGGCTTGCCGGAGCCACGGCGAAGGCTTACCGGAGCCCCAAGCCGGAGTGAGAGCCCCTGCAGAGAAAAAAGGAGAGCCCTCTTGTTTTTTTTAAAAACTGACTAAAATTTTTTTTTGAAAAATTTCGGCTTTAAATAGGGTCTGTGAAACGGTGTCGTTTCACTCAGATTTTTTAATGCAGAAACGACATCGTTTTCAGCTAGGTCATACAGACCCGACCCGAACCGCCTAGGATCCGCGTGTTTTTTAGCGGAAGGGCTATTTGCACTTTTGGCCCTTCCGCTTTTTTATTATTTTATAATCAACTTTTTTTATCTTTAAATTTGACCCTAATATTTGTATCAGTTTCGTTTTGGCCCAGTTTAGAATGCTGCGTTTCAGAAAAAGGGGAGATTACCCTATCTGGTCCTTCCCTTTTTCACGCGCGTCACATTGGGCACTAATTCGTTTTTTTTTCTTTTGAAATTCGAATCTTTATTTTTATTTTTATTTAGTCCCTTTTAATGTTTTGTTTATAATTTGGGGCTCGCAATTTTATTTTAATTGCAATTTAATATAATATCAATTTTTTATATATTTTTATGTATCATTTTCATCTTTTTATTCATTTGTTTGCATGTACATATATTCTTTTTATTTTTTATCATTATTATGTATATTCTTTTTCCTTTTGTTTACTTTTTTCATTTTGTATATTTTTCATTTGTTATTATTACTGTTGCTATTATTATTATTTTTTATCATTATTATTATTACTATTATTATTATTCGTTTATTATTATTACAATTATTATTATTATTATTATTATTGTAAACTATTTCATTCAATGTTTCTTTATTTATAAATTTATTTGCTTATCCTCAATTTAAATTAAATTTTCACTGGAATTTCCTTTGTTATTTCATTTATTATTCCTTTATTATTTTATTTATTTCATTTTATTTTGTTTTTGTCCTCATTATTATTATCTTATTATATATTTATTTATTCATTTACTCATTTAGGTCTTTATATACCTGCAAGTTTATGTTATTCGCTATTGTTATTGTATTTATTTTATCATCTTCGTTATTATTATTCTATTGTGCATATTAGTACCTGATAAACCGTAAAAGTAACATGTTTTAATCCCACATTTAATATGCCTTTGGATGATTTATTCCTTGTTTTACATAAAAATGTGCTTGTAATCCTTTCTTTTCATGTCTTATACCAAGGAAAGCACCCGAGGATGAAAATAAGACGAAACGGGCCCAAACGGAGTAAATGGGCCTTAGTACGAAATTGACACGGCCTGGCCCAAAGTCCACACGGCCGTGCCTCGACGAACACCTAGAGCATGGTCTCAACTCCGCCTCACATGGTCGTGCCACACTTTAGAAGTCCGAACACGGCCTGGTCTCGATCCACACAGGCGTGTGACATGGCCGTGCCTCTATCGCTGGAAAGAGCAATTTCAATCGGAAAAAGATACTTAGGGAGAAAGAATCGCATTCCAAGAGCCTATTTATATCCCCCAAGTACCACCTTTGAAAGGCATCGAAAGCTAGGCCAAGGAGCCAAGCCGAGAAGGTCAGAATTAGGGAATAACGCGAGGATAGCCAGTTGATCCTCCCAAGAAGCCGAAATTATACTCAAGACGGGGGAATTCTCCTTCAATTCCTTTAGGGGGTTTTAGGGTTTTCTTATGTTTTGTTTTATCTTTTCTCTTGTGATGTTTTCTTTATTCATTATGAACTAAACCCCTCAAATACCTGAAGGGGATGAAACCTAGATGAATTTTGTTATTTGATTTTTAAGTTATATGATAATTACTTAGTTTGTTCTTAATTATGTTGCTTAATCCAAATCTAATGTGCTTAGGTGGAGGAGGAATAGACCCTGCCTAAGAGAAGATTTAACATAATTAAGCGGAGTTGATCGAACGCCTAGAGATAGGGTTACGAGATTTTGCCGGATTAGGGTGAAACCTAATATGGGAGTCCATTGATCGATTTACTGCTATCCTAGGGGGTTATTATAAGCGAACGAGAGTTCCACTAATTAACCTAGGTTTAGACGTTATTCGCCTCGAGAGAGAGGGTTTAATATAGGTTAGGGAGTCTCACGGATCAAGCTAAGTAAAGAAATCATATAATTTAGGGTTAGATAATAAGTGAAGTCTAGGTGGATTCTTCCCGAGGGTATCGTCGTAATCAACTGAGTTTTTCTTCAAAGTTATTTTCCAATTCGTTCTTCTTGTCTTTGTGTCCTTAGTTTAAGTCTTCGACAATTTAGTTTAAAGCAATCTTCACTCTAATTTTAAGGCTAAATAATAAAAAGAAAGTTAGTATTAGTACTTTTAGTTCCTTTGGGTTCGATAATCCGATCTTGCCTAAGCTATACTACTGTTCGATAGGTACACTTGCCTTTAATCATTGTCAGAGTTAGTCTCCAGGTTCGATCATTCTTTTATAAATTTTAAAGCTCTAATTTTGACACGATCAAGTTTTTGGCGCCGTTGCCGGGAACTAAAATATTGAGAAAACTCTATTTTTATTACTTTAGCCCTAATTTTTGTTTCTCGCAATTTATTTCTTGTTTTTGTTTTTACTTTTACTTTTAGTTGAAATTTTCTTTCTTTCTTCTTTCTAGCAGGTACCTCTAGTTTATGACTAAAAGGAACCCGAGAGGACTTTTGATATTCAACAGTGAAATCGAAGCTACCGCTCGTAGGAATCGCCGGGAAACCAGGCAAGCCTTAGATTACACAGAAAGAGAGGAAGAAAACAGATCCAATCCTACTAAAGGGATGGACAAAAATAACCCATAACCACACGATGTGGGGAAAAATAATGCTCCACGTACAATTTTTGATTATGCGAAACCGCATTTAACAGGAGCAAAATCTAGTATTGTTAGGCCTGCTATATCTGCTAACAATTTTGAATTAAAGCCTAACACAATAAAAATGATTCAACAGTTTGTTCAATTTGATGGTTTACATGATAAAGATCCAAACACACACATAGCTAACTTTTTGGAGTTCTGTGATACCTTCAAAATAAATGGTGTTTCTGATGATGCCATACGTCTTCGGTTATTCCCTTTTTCATTAAGAAATAAAGCTAAACAGTGGTTAAACTCGTTACAACGAGGGTCAATCACTACATGGGATCAGATGACCTAAAAGTTTTTAATGAAATATTTTCCACGGCCAAAACGGCCAAATTACGGAATGATATCTCTTCTTTTGTGCAGATGGATTTAGAGACGTTGTACGATGCATGGGAGAGATTTAAGGATCTCTTGAGGAGGTGCCCACACCATGCTTACCCTTGTGGCTACAAGTCCAAACTTTTTATAACGGTGTCAACCCCTCAACAAGGCAACTGATCGATTCAGCCGCCGGTGGAACCTTGAACAACAAAACTCCAGAAGCAGCCTACGAGTTCATTGAGGAGATGTCACTAAACAATTATCAATGGCAGGCTTCAAGGACTAAACTAACGAAATCAGCAGGAGTTTTCAACGTCGATGCCATTACCATGCTATCAACGTAGATCGAGATGATGAACAAAAAGCTTGACAGTTTATGTTCTTCACAGGCACATCTAGTCATGCAATGCGACACAGGTGGAAACGTGGCGAATCCTGAGTACCCACCTTACCAACCAGGAGCAGAGGACGAATAGATGAACTATATAGGTAATAATTTTTGATCCAATAATAATGCTTATAGTAACACTTACAATCCAGGTTAGAGGAACCACCCAAATTTTTCGTGGGGAGGCCAAGGCAATCAAGGAAATCAAAGGTAACAACCTCCTTAGAACTTCCAAAATTTGCCCTATCCACAAGAGAAGAAACAAACGCACGAGGAGGAATCAGCAAATACAGAAAAACGCCTGCAAGATATTGAGAGAACACTTAAAGATCAACAAGCGTCAATTGAAAAATTTATTGAGTCATTTGGGGAACTCACTAAGATGGTTGGAATGCTTACTAAGATGATCTGTAAAGTACAAGCAAATTTTTTTCCTAAAAGGACAGAACAGGTCAAAGCAGTCACACTAAGAAGCGGAAAGGAATTAGGCGAACTGAGGAAACAAAGCCCAAACGAGAATGACAAGGCAAGAGATGAAGGGATGAAGGATGTAACTCCATTACGCAATGAGAACAAACTACCAATCCCATATCCAACAAAGTTAAAAAAGGAACGAATTGATGCACAATACGGTAAGTTTCTTGAACTTTTTAAACAAATACATATCAACTTACCTTTTGTTGAAGCTATTTCACAGATGCCGAAGTACGCAAAATTCCTAAAAGAACTCCTGACGAATAAACAAAAACTTGAAGAGGTGTCAACGGTGGAACTTAATGAAGAGTGCTCAGCCATCCTCCAAAATAAGTTACCAACCAAGTTAAAAGACCCAGGAAGTTTTACTATCCCTTGTTTAATTGGTAGCTTGAATATTAAGAAAGCATTAGCTGATCTAGGAGCCAGTATAAATTTAATGCCTTATAAAATGTTTAAACAACTAGATCTTGGGGAACCAACACCCACTAGGATGAGTATTCAGTTAGCAGATAGATCCATTAAATATCCTAGAGGAATTATCGAAGATGTCTTAGTAAAAATTGATAAATTTATTTTCCTTGTTGATTTCGTTGTGTTAGACATGGATGAAGATATTAATGTTCCTTTAATATTAGGGCGTCTTTTTTTAGCCACTACTAGAGCCGTTATTGATGTAGGTGATGGTAAACTCGCATTGAGGATAGGTGATGAAGAAATCATTTTCCAAATTTATGATGCCATGCGGTATTCTAAAGAGCAAGATGATTACTGTTATTTTGTTGATACTACTGATCATATCGTTCAACATTCATTACAGGAAATCATACATGACAACACGACGGAACTGTGCCTGACTCAAGAAGAGGGGGAAGAAGATGAGGACGATGAGTCGAATCTGAATACATCATCATTCAAACAATTGAAAGAAGAAAGCATAGAAAATGATGATGAATCAAAACAGAAACCCTCCATCGAAGAGCCCCTAAATTGGAATTAAAACAGTTACCAAAACACTTAGAATATGCATTCCTCGGGGACAATTTTATGCTACTAGTAATCATCTCTACAGAACTAGAACCCAAGGAAAAAGAGGAGCTGATAAAGGTACTAAGAGAACACAAAAAAGCCATAGCTTGGAAAATTTCTGACATCAAGGGAATAAGCCTCGCATTCTGCACCCACAAAATTTTAATGGAAGAAGAATATAAGCCGTGTGTGCAACCTCAGAGACGGTTAAACCCCAACATGAAAGAAGTTGTCAAAGCTGAGGTAATTAAACTTCTAGATGTAGGAATAATTTATCCGATTTCTGACAGCACTTGGGTAAGTCCTATGCAGGTAGTTCCAAAGAAAGGAGGAATGACGGTAGTGCCCAATGAAAAGAACGAGTTAATTCCCACAAGAACAGTTACAGGATGGAGAGTCTGTATAGACTATAGGAAGCTGAACAACACCACCAGAAAAGATCAGTTCCCTTTACCTTTCATAGATCAAATATTGGAGAGATTATACGGGCATATGTACTACTGGTTCTTGGATGGACTATCTGGCTACTTCCAAATCCCCATAGCTCTTGAAGATCAAGAAAAGACGACATTCACATGCCCATACGGTACGTTTGCTTATCGTAGAATGCCTTTTGGATTATGCAATGCTCCTGCTACTTTTCAGCGTTGCATGTTGGCAATCTTTGACGAACTCATGGAAGACATCATGGAGGCATTTATGGATGATTTGTCGGTATTCGATAATTCTTTTCATCTTTGCCTTAAAAATTTGAAACGAGTTCTAATGAGATGTGAAGAAACAAACCTTGTCTTGAATTGGGAAAAATGTCACTTTATGGTTAGAGAAGGAATTGTGTTAGGACATAAGATTTCTAGTAAAGGAATTGAGGTAGATAAAGCAAAGGTTGAAACCATAGAAAAATTACCTCCCCCTAGTTCTGTTAAGGCTATTAGAAGTTTTCTAGGACATGCAGGATTCTATAGAAGATTTATTAAAGATTTTTCTAAAATAGCTAAGCCTTTGACAAAATTAGTAGAAAAGGATGCTCCTTTTCATTTCAACCAGGAATGTTTAGATGCATTTAATATCCTTAAGGATAGATTAATAAATGCGCCGATCATAGCTGCACCTGATTGGAATTTACCCTTTGAACTAATGTGTGATGCAAGTGATTTTGCAGTAGGTGCAGTTTTGGGACAACGAAGAGACAAGCATTTCCAGCCAATTTACTACGCTAGCAGAACATTAACACCCGCTCAAGAAAATTACACCACCACAGAAAAAGAATTACTAGCTGTAGTTTTTGCTTTTGATAAATTTATACAGTATCTAATATTGTCTAAAGTTATTGTTTACACTGACCATTCAGCTCTTCGTTATCTTCTAAACAAACCTAATGCAAAACCCAGACTCATATGATGGATTTTACTTTTACAGGAATTCGATTTGGAAATACAAGACAAGAAATGAGCCGAGAATCTCGCAGCAGATCACCTTTCTAGACTTGAAAATCCACACACCAAAGAACTTGATGAAAGTGAAATAAATGATTCGTTTCCCGAAGAACAACTCTTTTCTATAACACACTCTGAGGTACCATGGTTTGCAAATATTGCAAATTATTTAGCTGCTAACATCTTACCAAGAAAATTAACACATCACCAAAAGAAGCGATTCTTTGCTGATGTGAAAAATTATTTTTGGGAAGATCCTTTTCTTTTCCGCATTTGCACAGATCAGGTAATTCGAATATGTGTTACAAAGACAGAAGCAAACAAAATCTTGGAGCATTGCCATTCAGGACCATCAGGAGGACACTACAATGGTATTAAAACAGCACACAAAATACTCGAATCAGGTTTTTATTGGCCTACTTTATTTAAAGATGCCAACAGGTATGTTACCTCGTGTGATAGATGCCAACGAATAGGTAATATTTCTAAATGAGATGAAATGCCTCAAACATATATGTTATCATGTGAAATATTTGATGTATGGGGTATCAATTTCATGGGACCATTCCCTAGTTCGTTTGGAAACAAATACATCCTAGTGGCAGTCGATTACATGTCAAAATGGGTGGAAGCGGAAGCTTTACCTACCAATGATGCTAGGGTAGTAGTCAAGTTCCTCAAGAAACTGTTTTCCCGATTTGGCACACTTAGAGCAATTATTAGTGATGGGGGTACTCACTTCTGAAATACTCAATTTGAAAAAGTCCTAAAAAAATATGGAGTATACCACAGAACAGCAACCCCATATCATCCTCAAACCAGTGGGCAAGTTGAGGTGGCAAACCGAGAACTTAAGTGCATTCTAGAAAAAACTGTTGAATCAAATAGAAAAGACTGGGCATTAAGAGTAGATGATGCGTTATGGGCCTATAGGACAGCATATAAAACACCTTTAGGGACATCCCCATACAAACTTGTATACGGGAAAAGCTGTCATTTACCGTTCGAATTAGAACACAAAGCTTTTTGGGCAATAAAATTTTTGAATACTGACCTCAAAATTGCAGGAAAGAGGAGAATGATGCAGATGAACGAGCTAGACGAGTGGAGAACGGAAGCCTATGAGCGCTCAAAACTGTACAAGGAAGCAACAAAGCGAGGCCACGATGCTCGTCTTAAGAGATCAAGGCAATTCGAAGTAGGAGACTTAGTCCTACTGTACAACTCAAGGCTTAAACTATTTCCAGGAAAGTTGAAATCAAGATGGTCAGGCCCATTCATGATCAAAACAATATTTCCATATGGCACCATCGAGGTAACTCATCCCACTAAAGGCACATTCAAGGTAAATGATCACCGACTTAAAATTTATAATGGTGCAGATGTTGGAAACATGAGAGATGAGCTTATGCTTCATGAGCCTTCCTTTAGAACCGAAAACAGGGAAAATCTAGCTTAAGACTATAAACGAGCGCTTCTCGGGAGGCAACCCGAGCACTAACACATTAACATTGTTTTTATTTCTTTCTTATCTTTCTCTCTAACATCACAGAAAAGTAGGATTTGTAACACGGCATTAAACACGAGCGTGTTAATGACCGTGTATAAGACAGGGGACATGCCACGGTCGTGTCAAGAGCCGTGCACAAACAGGGAAAAGAGACCCTTCAACAACACGGGCTGCGATACCAGCCACGCTCGTGCTATCCAACCGTGGGAGAACACTGACTTGACGAACACGGGCAAGACACGCCCGTGCCTTCAAACCGTGTGAAGATACTGACTTGTCGAACACAGGCAAGACACGCCCGTGCCCTCAACCGTGTGAAGCTACTGACTTCCATGCCACGGGAAGAACACGCCTGTGCCTACAAACCGTATGAAGCTACTGACTTGACGAACACGGGCGTGCAGATCCGAAACACGGGCATGAGGTGACAAACACACACCACAACACGGCCGTGTATGGTGGCCGTGTAAATCGACACACCCTGGGACCACGGTCGTGGGGGAGCACCAAATTTGAACATTTATTTAAAACCCTCACCTTTTCCCCTTCCCTCCATCTGACTTCTTCTTTATTTTCTCTCCTTTTCACTCTTCTCTATCTCAGACTCTCCAAGACTCTAGATCCTTGAGCAAATCAACACTATGCCGAAGAAGCGAAAGAAGCTAAGCATAGACTCCTTAACAAAGAACGATAAACATGAGTTCATGCCGGCAGCTTCGTCTCAACACCAAGCCAAGGGTCTTTGAGACCAAATTATTTTTCCTTTTTATTTCTCTTCTTCTTTATTTTCCTTATCTAAGCTTCTCAACTGCTCTTTTCATTTAATTTTCTTTCAGTTTCTTAGTGTCAGGTTCGCCAGGCTGCTTGGGAATCACGCCGACCACCACGAGAACCTCTTCACTTCCGCCATCGCCATCACATCCCCAACCTTAGCGTTGATTCCCACCTTACGAACCATCCTTCAATAAGGACTCCACAGTCCATTAGGATTTTCTCTTCTTTTTAGTTTCCTTCACTTTAGCATGCTTTTCTTTAATTTTGTATTTAGTTTATTTATATTATGTCTTAATAACCCCTGGCTAATCCTTCATGAGTTCCCTAATTTCTTCATCTAGCACAAAGCTTGGGAACCAACACCACCACCATACCGACGCCTTCGCCACCATAACCTCCACGACCGCTGCCATCTGCCAAGGAAACCGTCCACACGTCAAGGAGTATCCTAACCCTTCCTTTTTGATTTTGAACATAATTGTATTATCTAGCTTTGTACATTGAGGACAATGTACATCTTAAGTGTGGGGGGTAAAAGGACCTAACTTTTTGCATTATTCTCAAATCCCTGAGGGTAAAAGTGGAATAAGAGTGCCTAACCTTTTTCATTATTCTCAAATCCCTGATTTAGTCTTGTTTTTATGCAAAGTTGTCATATTACTAATTAGGATGAAATTTCTGATGATTTGTGATGATTATTGACATGTTTTCGAATAAGTCATAGTTAATTGTACATTGATGTTTAATTTAAGGAATACTAGAGAATCAAGCATGATAAGTCTATTTTTCAAGAATTAAAATTTTGCTAGGTTGTTGACCTAAATTTGAATACTTCCTTGAAATTTAAAATTCATAAGGATGATGTCAAAACACCCATAATTTTTGTGAGTATTTGAACCTTATAGAGCATAAATTCTTTTTCGTGCTCATTTTTTTATTATGAGTGTGTCAACTATGAACTGTTATTCTAGAACTTGCCTCGTTTATACATGTTGAGACCATAGTTATGATTTGATATACAGAGATGATAAAGGCACCTAGGTTTTAACCCACTAATTCCACTAAATAGCCCGCCTTTACAATTAACCCCTAGTGAACCCCGTTGATCCTAACAAACCCTTTTTATTTGACTCACCTACTAATATTAACCCAAAACCTTTGTATTTGTTATCACCCTTTCTCTTGACTACCCCTTAATCGAGACTTGATTTGATCAGTTATCGAAGTTTATTATTCTGATAGTTAAATTTATGTATTACTTAGTTTGTTCTTAAAAAAAATCCAAGTTATTCAATATTAGTAGTATGAAAAGAGAGCCTACACAATCAAAGACTGTTTTCAGAAGAAAAGCTCGTATTAGTAGGATTACTACTTTTCAATTAGTAAAGTTTTGGTGAAGTTTTAGGTAGGTACTTGTCAATTCAATCTCAATTCTAACCCTCTAATTTTAGCCTGTGACCACACCTTTTACCCTAGCCCCGTTACAACCCTAACAAAGACCTTTTGATCTGTTTGTCATCTCATATTACAGTGGTGGAGATTTGATTTTCAGGCAAGCCTATGGGATTAACTTTTCAGGTTCGACTTATGAGCGATCTTTTTCGGAACCTTAAACACTTTAGAGTGATTTGAGTGAATCTTAAGTGAGGATATCAATCCTTGTCGATTTTGAATTAAAAAGGTAGTTATTTAAAAGAGGGGAGATACCTATGTTTTCAAGGTACAAAATCATGGCTTATCTCGTTTAGATCTTTAGGACTCTTTGAATTGAATTATCCATGTATAAATTATCTATGAATTATAATATAGCATTATTGATAAGAATTGCAGATCATGGAAAGTTCATTTTAATTGTAAGTTGAGAATTTTGCTTGAGGACAAGCAAAAGCTTAAGTGTGGGGGTATTTGATAAACCGTAAAAGTAAAATATTTTAATCCCACATTTAATATGCTTTTGGATGATTTATTCATTGTTTTATATAAAAAGATGCTTGTAATCCTTTCTTTTCATGTCTTATACCAAGGAAAACACCCGAGGATGAAAAGAACACGAAACGGGCCCAAACGGAGTAAATGGGCCTTAGCACGAAATTGACACGGCCTGGCCCAAAGTCCACACGGCCGTGCCTCGACAAACACCTAGAGCACGGCCTCAACTCCGCCTCACACGGCCGTGCCACACTTTAGAAGTCCGAACACGGCCTAGTCTCGATCCACACGGGCGTGTGACATGGCCGTGCCTTTGTCGCTGGAAAGAGCAATTTCAGTCGGAAAAGGATACTTAGGGAGAAAGAATCGCTTTCCAAGAGCCTATTTATATCCCCCAAGTAACACCTTTGAAAGGCATCGAAAGCTAGGCCAATGAGCCAAGCCGAGAAAGTCAGAATTAGGGAATAACGCGAGGATAGCCAATTGATCATCCCAAGAAGCTGAAATTATACTCAAGACGGGGGAATTCTCCTTCAATTCCTTCAGGGGGTTTTAGGGTTTTCTTATGTTTTCTTTTATCTTTTCTCTTGCGATGTTTTCTTTATTCATTATGAACTAAACCCCTCAGATACCTGAAGGGGATGAAACCTAGATGAATTTTGTTATTTGATTTTTAAGTTCTATGATAATTACTTAGTTTGTTCTTAATTATGTTGCTTAATCCAAATCTAATGTGCTTAGGTGGAGGAGGAATAGACCCTGCCTAAGAGAAGATCTAACATAATTAAGCAGAGTTGATCGAACGCCTAGAGATAGGGTTACAAGATTTTACCGGATTAGGGTGAAACCTAATATGGGAGTCCATTGATCGATTTACTGCTATCCTAGGGGGTTATTATAAGCGAACGAGAGTTCCACTAATTAACCTAGGGTTAGACGTTATTCGCCTCGAGAGAGGGTTTAATATAGGTTAGGGAGTCTCACGGATCAAGCTAAGTAAAGAAATCATATAATTTAGGGTTAGATAATAAGTGAAGTCTAGGTGGATTCTTCCCGAGGGTATCGTCGCAATCAACTGAGTTTTTCTTCAAAGTTATTTTCCAATTCGTTCTTTTTGTCTTTGTGTCATTAGTTTAAGTCTTCAAAAATTTAGTTTAAAGCAATCTTCACTCTAATTTTAAGGCTAAATAATAAAAAGAAAGTTAATATTAGTACTTTTAGTTCCTTTGGGTTCGATAATCCGGTTTTGCCTAAGCTATACTACTGTTCGATAGGTACACTTGCCTTTAATCGTTGTCAGAGTTAGTCTCCAGGTTCGATCATTCCTTTATAAATTTTAAAGCTCTGATTTTGACACGATCAGTACCGTAATTCATTTTACTATAAAATCGTGTTACATTTCATCCGATACATCAAAAAGGTTGTTTTTAGTAAGCAATTTTTTCGTAATTCATGATTCGAGAAATCACTCCCTAACTTACCGGGTTTCAATTTTTCTCGTCGAGTCTAAAGAACCAATCATTTTTAAAATCAAAGCATATAAGTTAAATAAAAACCTATTCTCGAGAATTCAAAATGTTGTGTCTTAACTCACTGAATGTGACATTTTGTTATCTCGAGGTAAGGATTTCTAAAAATAAAGGCAATGTTCTTATTTAGAATTTCGAGATGTACCCTAACTTACTGGGTTCTGATTTTTCATTTGACCCAAATAACCGAATATCCTTCTTAAACTTAAATGCATGAGTTTTAAAAGTCAAAAGACAAGCTTAGTTTCGAGGATTTGAAATGTCGTATCCTAACTCACTGGGTGTGACATTTTACTTCTTCGAAATAAGAGGGTCTTAGCATCCAATTTAATTTATTCAAATTTTCTTTTAAATAAAGTGGATCGTATAGAGGTCTTTAGCGGGACTTTTATAGAAAACGCCGCTATTAGTCGTGGTCTTTAGCGGCGCTTTTAAAAGAAATGCTGCTATTAGTCGTGGTCTTTAGCGGTGCTTTTATAGAAAACGCCACTATAAGTCGTGGTCTTTAGCGGCGCTTTTTAGAAATCGCCGCTATAAGTCATGGTCTTTAGCGGCGCTTTTTTATAAAACAACGTGGTCTTTAGCGACGCTTTTTTATAAAACGCCTAAAACGCCGCTATAAGTAATTGTCTTTAGCGGCGCTTTTTTTACAAACGCTGCTAATTTGGGCAGATTTGCAATATACATTTTTTACCAATATCCAACCCTTCCTGCATGAAATCCAGCCAAAAACAACAAATATAGCATGAAATCCAACCAAAAACAACAAATCTAAATGATACAAAATTATACGAAAGATATATGATATAAATTATAAATGAAGTATAATTCAAAATTTTCTTACAATAATGTTAACAGTTACAAGAAAGCAAATGTGTAAGATGGAGGCATTTGCGACTGCTGGAACATCTTCATCATAGTCTGAAGCTGTAGCTGGAGTTCATCATACTTTCTGCTCTATTCTACTTCCCTCGCTGCTGCCTCTGCTTCCCTCGTTGCTGACTCTGCTTCCCTCGTTGCTGCCTCTGCTTTAAGTTGTAGTTGGAGTTCTTCATATTTTCTTTGAACCTCAGCTTCTCTCGATGCTGCCTCCGCTTTAAGTTGAGAAATTTGCTCAACTGTGCTCGCTTGCATCTGAGCTATCTGATATCTTAATCTTTGAACTTCAGCTTGAGCTTGACTCCCGGAAGGCATGTATTGTTGCGAGCTGAATCCAAAATATTGGGTCGGGTTAACACCAGATCCTTGAAATCGAACCCGACCATACCTTTCAGGACCTAAAACTTCATTAATAATTCTATTATCAATGTCCTCAAAATTAACAGAACTATCAGTCGAAGCAATCGTTTCATACTCCGCCTTCTTATCTTTTAGTTTCTCTTAATAAATCAATTAAAGAGTTAAAAATGAAATATATAATAAAAAAGGAATGCAACATAACTTAACATTATTTAAAACTACTAAAGACGAATTAAACCATTATAATTAAACATTATAAATATTTATAATAAATAAAATTTTATTAAGTAAATATACCATAATTTCTGTAGCTTCAGATGTCATCGGAGATCCATCTTTCTTCCTATACGTAATGTCAAAAAGCTGAAGGCATCCAACTTTTTGACCAGACGATGCTTCCTACAATATAGTAGTAAAAATATTATTTAATAGTCGAAAGTCATTAATATTTGAGAGAATTAATAAATTCATAATACCTACGCCTCAGCTACACAAGTAAAACTTCTCGACCCTGCCGTGTGCGTGAATTTTTTTTTTTTTTTTGCCTGCTGCCTATTCCAACTCGCTCACAGTCCTACATAATGAAATTATTATTACGTGTATAGTAAATACTATAAACCGAAAAATTTATAAGAGTTTGGAAGTACGTAATACCTCTCATTTCTTTAAATTCCAGAATCTAACTGCATCTTCCCATTGGTACCTCAGCATTCCCGGCAGGACATTTCGCAATTTTTCTTCGAGGCTTATGTCTTTCTTAAAATAATCTTTTTTCAAAGTGCTTTTATGGTCTCTCCATTTTTTACCCAATGCCTTCTTGATATAGGCATTCGAGACCTGTAAAGCAAATCTCTCCTTAAAAACACAAGTTTAGAAAGTAAATATAAATGAAACTTAAACCAAAGGATTATAAATTACATTCACGTTTTGTTACCTTAATATTATCGAGAGCTTTATTTTTGTTGCTATCAGGCATGTGATGCCATGATTCGTAGTTGGTGGGCAACATATTGGCATTTCGTGCTATAATGCCCAAATAGCCTGCTAAAAGTCGAGCTTCTGATCCAACAGGCTGACCATGACTGTTTCTACTTACTTTGACACGCTCGACAGGATTTAAGTCGTCTAAATCTTTAAGTAGCGTATGTCCTCGACCTCTGCGCATCCCACCACTTTCAGCTGGAAAATAATATATTATTATATTGAAATTGAGAAATACGAGCAATAATAAAAGTCTATACGCATGTAAAATAAACTTAACATTACTTTGAAATTCTGCAAGCTCGTCAACTGTCTCCGGCACATTCGAAGATCCAATAGCTGTCTGCTGTTCACTATTTCCTTATTCCAAATTTGGAGTATTCTAGACAATACTTAAATTTCGTAATCTTCTTCTATGCATTTTTCCTGCAATACATAGTTGAAATTTTATTAACAAATAACAACAATAATAGTACATATAAAATAGTTAAATTATATAACATGACCAATATTAAAATTATAATATTACATATATTTAAAAAATCGTAAAATCTTACTACATCATAATTCGTAAATATCTTCGTCCACATCCTGACGAACCCATTGAAATTGTGTACTAGTACTAGGGATATTTTCATTTAAGTTTTGTTCTAGAAAAGGCAAAGTTTCTGATCTTTCAATGATGTCATCTCTACTTCCATTGCCCATATCAAATAAGGCTCTAGGGGTGTTTCAGAGTACAACGTACCAACCCTCATCAGTTGGATCTTTTGAGTAAAAAACTTGCTTCACTTGAGAAGAAAATACATAAGGCTCACCTATCAATTATTGTCCAGTGTGAATCAATCGAGAGAAGTTCACCATTGTAAAATCAAATTGATCTTGTTTAATTCCGCGAGCCGTATTAACATTAGCCCAATCACCTCGAAATAAGAAAATTTTTCATTTTCCATAATAATCCAACTCAATTATGTCAATAAGAAGTCCGTAATACTCCACATTTCCCTCAACTGGATTACTGTTCCTGGCACTAGCATAACTTGTAATTGAAGAATTAACAACAATTCCACAATTTTGAGTTCTCCTCAATCTCTCGCGATATTTTGTATGAAATCTGAATCCATTGATGAGGCAGGCACTATATCTTTTTACTATTCTATTCGGACCTTGGGAAAGCCATTTAACTTTGTCATTGGCGTCCTTCTGACTCCAAACCTATTGAATCGAAAGTAAATTGAGTAATTATAAATGTTATGAGAAAACATTATTATTTGTCAATGAAAGCTTCAATTGCATACCGTTTGGCTTAACCATTCATGAAATGATTCTGTGAACAACTTATTAATTTCTCGTTGTTGTAATCTTCGGGACCTTGAACGAGCTCTCAAGATTTGTTTGTACTCACTATGTTAAAAAAAGGTTTACTTTGTTAGAAGATAAAAAAATTATAATTGATGAATACTTATCAAATTCTGGAACTTACTTGCGTAATGGTTCCATTGAATCGTGGTGAAAAAGAACATATCGATGTGCTTGTACCCATAATCTATCATCTAATTCTGCAATTTCAACTTTGCCGATTGGTTCTCCATAACTTTGAAATAAATAAGTTTCGACCAAGTTATGATCAGTGAGCTCAGCATTTCTACTTGGTCTATTTATTCTTGTTTCAACATCTTCCAAATATCTTGAACAGAAAGTCATACATTCCTCTGCTAAGTAGCCTTCAGCAATTGATCCTTCTGGATAACGCTTATTGCGGCAGTAAGACTTCAATTTGGATAGGAACCTAAAAACGATATACAACATTATCAAAAGTTACAACTAAAGGCATTGAGGTGAATGAAGGAATAATTTACAAATAAATTAATACCTTTCTATGGGATACATCCATCGATAGAAAACGGGTCCACCAAGTATTGCTTCATGAGGGAGATGAATTATCAAGTGCACCATAATAGTGAAGAAGATAGGTGGGAAGATCTTCTCCAAATTGCATAAAGTCAATGTTGCTCGATCTTGTAGTGTCTCAAGTTCTTGAACATCCAAAACTTTGCCACAAATGCCTTTCATTATATTGGATAGTTCAATTATACAAGACGTCACCTTTTTTGACATACAACACCGCATAGCAACTGACAGTAAATCTTGCATCAAGATGTGATAGTCATGTGATTTTATAGTCATGTGATTTTAAGGCATATAGTCTTCGATCTTTAAGACTCACAAATCGAGATATATTTGATGCATACGCATCCGAGACCTTTATATCCTTTAACACCATGTAGAACACTTCTTTCTCCGTCTTCGACATTGAAAAAAATATAAGGCGGCAACCGATATTTCCTATTTGGAAGTGCTTGGGGATGAAGCTCACACCGAATTCCCATGTGGACTAAATCAAGTCGATTCTAAAAATTGTCTTTCAATTTTCCATCGACATTCAAAATAGTCCCAATGATGTTCTCGCATACATTTTTCTCAATGTACATGACATCAAGATTATGTCGAAAAATGTGATGCTCCCAATAAGGCAACTCAAAAAAAATACTTCCTTTTTTCCACAAGTCTGCCTCATTAGGATCATCCTCTTCATCAGATTCATCCCTTAATCTTCTATTTCTTTACGTGTTGGGCGGTTGATTCATCTTCTCATAAATGAAATTCATATCTTTCAACATGAACAAGATTTTAGATCCACCGGTCTGCAAAGGAGCTTCTCTAAACTCTTCAGTACCGTCAAATAGAGTACTCTGAAATATAAATCTATGATTTCCCGGTAACCACTGACGATGCCCCATGTAAGAGAACTTCTTCCCATTATATAACCATTACGAACATGTTTGCTCAGCACAACAAGGACAAACATAACGTCCCTTGGTACTCCAACCAGATAAATTGGCATAAGCCGGGAAGCCATTAATAGTCCACATCAAAGTTGCACGTAAATTAAATTTCTCATTCTCAGTACATCATATGTCTCAAAACCAGCCCATAATTGTTTTAACTGTTCAATAAGTGGCTGCAAATAAATGTCAATATCATTTCCGGGACCTTTCTCTCCATCACCGGTTCGTTCATCATGGTGCCACGTCATAGACTTGACTGTCTTCGACTACATGAAAAGCCTTTGAAGCCTTGGTATTAGCGAAAAATACCGAAAAATCTTAATTGGCTTCTTCCTTGACTGTGCATCGTTTTCATCCATGTTACCATCTTCTGTATTTCTATTCATCCAACCGGATTGAAAACATACATGACAGCACTGTTGGTTTTTCCGATCGCCCCAATACAACATGCAGTCATTTGGGCAACTATGAATTTTGTTGTACCCAAGGCCTAAATCTTTTATCAGTTTCTTCATATCTTTGCATGAATGATGGATTTTTGCAAATGGAATCAAAAACTCTAATAGCATTGTCAAAGAGTTTCCGGTCCACCCTCCCAAACATTTTAAGTGAAAAAGACGAATACAGTTTGATCCCTCATAAAGTTCTTCATTCATTTCACCAAGTAACTTGTAGAACTTCGTCGCTTCTTTATTTATCTGTTCATCAGGTACACTTCTTCTCGTTTGGGTGAAAGTATTTCCACCAAAATTATAATCACCAAATGCCATTAAGTCAGGTGGAAATAATTGCAAACCATCACTGCGCATATTAAATGCATCCCGCAACATACCTTCCATGTCATCTTCTCTAACAGACTGATGGTAAGCACCATGAGGATAACCCAGATTAATCGTTGAAGAGGTTCCACTAGGTGTACACTCTCCATGGAAAATCCATTTTTTATACCCCGAACAAAGCCATCAACAATTAGATGTTCGTAGACAACTTCACGATAATGCCAATTGATATTGCCACATTTCTTACACGGGCAAAGAATCATATTCTCTTGGCTTGCATTTTGAAATGAAAAATTTAGAAAAGTTTCTACTCCATTTCGATAGTCGTTGCTTACCCTTGACAAATTCATCCAAGTCCTATCCATTTCGTAGTTGTTGAAGTCTAAAGTTGACAACAATACGGTTCTGACATAGAAATCACCTTTAACTCTTAGCTCTCGTTAATTTTGGGCTACCATTCACTTCATCTCTCGAATTTAGTGCTTTGTGTGCAAATTAGACAACTGTAGTGAAGGTGCAAAATCTTCTCTACACGAACCCAACATAGAATTGTCCCTCCTTAGCAGTAATAAGTTCTCCTAATTAGTAAGTAAATCACAACAAGCCAATCACCCAATCATCTCATCACTAACCACAGAGAAAATCAATGGCCCACATATTCAACATAAACACAAAAATCAACTACAGAATATTGCAAAACATTAAAAGATGAAAGAGAGCAACAAAGCAGTTGGTGGGTTAATTTTAATGGCGTTTTCAAAACAGTTTGGTAAGTATTTCTTTATACAACTGTCAAATAAAGTCCTCCTGTTACTGCATGATAATTATTTTAAAATGTCTTGCCTCACATAGTTTAGTTATGGTTTAATCCTTCTTTTTATAAAAAAATCAAATATATAGTAAAAACTCCAAAATATCGAATGCCCGATAGTTGAATGACAATAGGAGAGGAATGGCCATTAAAACATCCTACGCATATTACCAGCAAATGAAAAAAACTATCATATATCAAAGCAAAGACAACATTCTCTACATGTAAACTAGTGCATCCTTAATTCATAATAAAACCCAATGTAAAGTCAATCAATATCATATATCAAAGGAACATCAATCGAGCATACCGCAAATTAAAAGTGTTACATATATCTTAATTACCAAAACATAAATTATATATAAAAAATTAAAACTTTAAGGGCGAGTTTTACTGTTTGAGTTTTAGCCAATGTTCCAACAAATCAGCTCCCTTATTGCTTCAACAAAAACTAATGTACAAGATTTCTGCAAGAATAAGATTAAAATGTTAAAACAAAATGGAAACTACAGCCAAATTCACAAAACCATAGAGAAGACAAATGATTTACAATTACATTTGATCTGAGTCATACAGGAATTTCCATTAACATCATTAAAATGAGTGTTAGAATTACAAATCAATAATATTTTGCCCTAGACACCATTTGCTTTTTGATAATGAAGAAGGCCTATACGGTGACTTCTTTCTTCAGGTTTAAGAACATATTCTACTCTATGCACAATCAAATCAGTACTAAATCCAACTCGGCTCATAGCCATGAAAATTTATTTTGCAAGAAAATCAGAGGTCATTTTTTGCATGCACAAAAAATCGAAAGCCTGAATAGCAGTAGCCTAGACCCTAAAGTTAAGAGTGAACATAAAACATGATTGAAAACCAACAAACTAAAAAACAAAAGTATGCCAGAGAAATCAATTTTTTCCATAAAAGCAAATAGAACACATAGTTTCACTCTAACCAGCAAAATTAGAGTGCAATATTTTTCTTGTCTAGGAGTTGATATTATCGCACTACTGTATTAGATAAAGCTAATTAAAATAAAAAATAATAATGCGGGGTAAAATGAAAGGAAATAGGAATGATGGAAATGTACTTGTTGGTTAATAGGAGCACATCCATAAACAACAACACCACCATAGCTTGAACTTCTAGCGGTGGCAGGTAACAGAAGATGCGACGGTGGCGATTTGGGAAAATAGGGATTTCGATCAGAAGGGAAAATGGGGATCTCGATCAGAAGGGATTTTGGAATGGATTTCGATTAAAAGAGATTTGGGAAAATAGGGATTACAAAATTTGGGGAAGAACTTGAGGCAATTTGGGATGTTGGTGAAAAGAAATCGGGGAAATTTGATTTGGGGGAAGTAAAGGAAATTCGGGGCTAAAAAATGCGGTGCTTTTAAAAATGACACTAAAAACAAAGCAGAAAAGTGACGTCGTTTTGTAAACACTTAATATATATTAGTGGCGTTTGTAGCTAAAACGCCGGTAAAACACAACATTTTACGGCGTTTTTTATAAAACGCCACTAAAAACAAGTATAAAAATGCTGCGTTTTGCACTCTTAAATACATTTTTGCGGCGTTTATATAAAAAATGCCGGTATTGTATAATCTTTTGCGGCGTTTTAGAGGAAACGCCACTAAACATTCAGCTTAAAACAACGTCGTTCAATAATTTTTCATATATATTACCAACGTTTTTATGAAAAACGCCACTATTGCTAACTTATTATTGTTGTTTTTATTTATTAGATTTATTATTTAATAAATAAATTTCATGTTAGGAAAATGAAAAAAGGGTATTCATTTATTTATAAATATTTATAGTTTTGTATATATTTTTATAAAAATTAAACATTCAAATATATAATCAAAGTTTTTTAGGGTTTTTTAATTTTTGTGCTTTTAAGAATAAAGATTAAATTAACAGAATGTGTAAATTTAAGGGTTAAATTTGTTGAATTTTTAAAATTAAGATTAAATTGATAGAATCTGCAAACACTAGAGGGTTAAATTTATTATTATGCCAATAATAATAACTTTAATTAAATTCCGATCAGGTTTGTGCGTAAAATAGAGAATAGTTAGGTAATTATTTTTATAATTTTTTATTTATTATAATTTATTTATTACAGTAAAATCAAATTTTATGATTTATTATAATTTCTAATTATAATAAACTTTTTAATCAATATTAAGTGCTTCCACAAATTATTATAAACATAAGCTTTTACATTAATAACTATATATACACACATCAATATATATCCATATGAAATATATTTTCAAGGTTTAGAGTTTTGGGGTTTAATATTTTGGGGTTTAATAGATTAATGGTTTAGTGTTTGTAGTTTAGGGTTTTATGGTTGAGGGTCTATAGTTATGATTTAGGGTTTAGAGTTTAGAGTTTAAGATTATGTGTTTAGGGTTTAAGGATAAACAGATGCACAATCAGAATTTGTTAGGGGCTGAAATTAAATTATAAGTAAAATGCAATCTCACTATTCTGATAGCATATATTTTTATAATTTTTTAATGATTAAATCAAGTTTGATATTCTGTCTTCATTTGATCTTCCCTAAACCCTAAACTCATAAACCCAAGCCATAACCCTAATCCTAACACTAACCATAAACCATAAACTCTAAACACTAAATCTTAAAATGTTGAACTCAAAACCCTATTCGGCCCATACAAACCCCTAAACCCTTAACTATAAACCTTAAACCCTAGATTAATTAGATAAATTTTGAATATTATATATTCTTTCAATATTTTAGGAATTTTAAATAACATTTTCAATTTACTAATTAATTTTGTTTCTCTAGAGATGCATGGGTTACTAATTTTTTTAATTTTAATATATATAAAGTTTATCTATTATCTCTTAAATAATTTAAACTATAATTATAATTTTATATATATATAAGAAATTATTTAATATATAAAATAAAAATATTCAATTATAAATAAATTGTATTTTAATTAATATAAATTAACAAGTTAAATAATAATTAGATAGGGAGCAAAATGGCAATTAAAACATTTTTTGCGGCGTTTTTATCATAAACGCCACTAATACTCAATCTATAGCGGCGTTTTTTAAAAAGCGCCTCTAATGCTCATTCTATAGCGACGTTTTTCAAAAAGTGCCGCTAATGACCTTAAAGCTCAACATAAAACGATCGCGTTGTGCTTAATTATTTTGCGGCACCGCTAATGGTCAACCTATAGCGGCGTTTTTCACGTAGCGCTGCTAGTGCTCAATTTATAGCGGCGTTTTTCAAAAAGCGCCGCTAATGGTCGACCTACAGCGGCATTTTTCGGGAGGCACCGCTAATGCTCAATCTATAGCGGCATTTGGACAAAAAACGCTACTACTGCTCAGTTTTTAACGGTGTTTGGAACAAAAAAGCCACTATTGCTCAATTTTTTGCAGCGTTTTGTGGAAAACGTCACTATAACCCTATTTCCTGTAGTGTTTCAACCATGTCATATGAGTGTCTCAAGTTCATCGATGCTATTGCTCTAGGTTCGACATTAATTAAATTAGTTTGATCATCGGTGTGATTTTAAAAACATTGTCAAAATTCTTAAAAAAATGAATGTTATTTACTCCTTGACAAATAATAAAAATTATTCATGCACTACAGCAATTTGGACTTTTAGCGGCGTTTTTAAGCGCCACTAATAGTCTTTGCGGCGCTTTTAAAAATGCCCCAAAAAACGCCGCTAAAAAAGGCGTAGCAAAATTTAGCGGCGCTTCCCCAACAAAACGCCGCTAAAAGCATGACTTTTAGCGGCGCTTTTGTCAAAAACGCCGCTAAAAGTCACCACCCTTTAGCGGCGCTTTTCTCATCAAATGCCGCTAAAAACATGACTTGTAGCGGCGCTTTTACCATAAACGCCGCTAAAAGCATGACTTTTAGCGGCTCTTTTATCTAAAACGCCGCTAAAGATTGTGACTTTTAGCGGCGCTTTTATCTCAAACGCCGCTAAAAGTGATGACTTTTAGCGGCGCTTGTAGCATAAATGCCGCGAAAACCTTGACTTTTAGCGGCGCTTTTGCCCACAAACGCCGCTAACTTGTACAGATTTACAATATTCAATTTATCCAATATCATACCCCTTCTGCACTAAAACCAACCAATGACAGCAAATATAGTATATAATTCAAACCCAAATAACAAATGTAGCATAAAAATTACACCAACTACATTAATTTTAAATGATATTTTAAAATAAATAAAAGATATATGATATCTTGCAAAATATTCTTACAAAAATGTTAAATGTAACAATGTTAAAATCATCTTACAATAAGAACATAAATGTCTAAGATGGCGGCCTCTGCGACTGCTGGAACATCTGCATCATAGTCTGAAGCTGTAGCTAAAGTTCTTCATACTTCCTGTTCTGCTCTGCCTCCCTCGCTGCTGCCTCCGCCTCCCTCGCTGCTGCCTCCTCTCTAAGTTGAGAAATTTGCTCAACCGTGCTCGCTTGCATCTGAGCTATCTGGTCCTTTAGCCTCTGAACTTCAGCACGAGATTGACTCCCGGAAGGCATGTATTGTTGGGAGTCGGATCCAAAATATTGGGTCGGGGTAACACCAGATCCTTGAAGTCGAACCCGACCGTACCTTTCAACACCCAAAACATTAGTGATAGTTCTGTTATAAATATACTAAAGATTAACAGAACTATCAGTCGAAGCAGTCGTACCTTTCAGGACCCAAAACATCGGTAATAATTCTGTTATTGACATCCTCAAGATGAACAGAACTATCACTCGAAGCAGCCGCTTCATAATGTGCCTTCTTCTCCTTTAGTTTCTCCTAATAAATCAATCAAAAAGTTAGAAACGAAATATACAATAAGAAGGAATGCAACATAACTTAACATTATTAATTTAAAACTACTAACGAAGAATTAAACTATTATAAGTAGACATTAAAAATCCATTTTTAATAAATCAAATTTTATTAAGTAAATATACCATAATCTCTCCAACTTCGGATGTCATCGGAGACCCATCCTTCTTCCTATGCGTAATGTCAAAAAGCTGAACGCGTCCAACTTTTTGACCGGTGGAGAGTTCCTATAGTGTTGTAGTAGAAATATAATTTAATAGTATAAAGTCATTATAATTTGACAGAATTAATAAATTATAATACCTCGGCCTCAGCTACAGAAGCAAAACTTCTCGACCCTGCCGTGTGCGTGAATTTTTGTTTCTACCTGCTGCTTGTTCCGACACGCTCACGGTCCTACATAACGATGTTATTATTACGTATATAGTAAATACTATAAACCAAAAAATTTATAAGAGTTTAGAACTAGGTAATACCTCTCCTTTCTTTGAGTTCCAGAATCTAACCGCATCTTCCCATTGATACCTCAACATTCCCGGTGGGTCATTTCGCAGTTTATCCTCGAGGCTTATTTCTTTCTTAAAATATTCTTTTTTTTAATATGCTTTTGTTGTCTCTCCATTTTTTTCCCAATGTCTTCTTTATATAGTCATCGGAGACCTCCAAAGTAAACCTCTCCTAAAAAAACATAAGTTTAAAAAGTAAATATAAATGAAACTTCAACCAAAGTATTATAAATTACATTCATGTTTTGTTACCTTAATGTTCTCCAGAGCTTGATTTTTGTTTGCGTCAGGCATGTGATGCCATGACTCGTAATTGATGGGCAACATATTTGCATTTCGTGCAAGAATGCCCAAATAGCCTGCTAGAACTCGAGCTTCAGGGCCAACAGGCTGGCCATGACTGTTTCTCCTAACTTTCACACGGTCGCCGGAATTTAATTCATATAAACCTTTAAGCAGCGTACGTCCGCGACCTCTGCGCGTCCCACCACTCTCAGCTGACCAATGATATATTAAAATTGAAAAATAAATCAATAAAAAAAGTCAAGATGCATGTAAAAAATTTAATTTTACTTTGTAATTCTACAGGCTCATCATCTATGTCAGGAACATTAGAGGATCCAAATATTGTTTGCTGTTCACTATTGCCCTCTTCAGAATTTACAGTATTCTGTACAATATTTAAATCTCGTAATCTTCTTCTACTCATTTTCCCTGCAATACACATAAAATAGTTGAAATATTAGTAACAAATAACAACAATAATGGTACATATAAAATATTTAACTTATATAAAATGACCATCATTAAAATTATAATATTACATATAAATAAAAAAATCGTAAAATCTTACTACATCATAATTCGTAAATATCTTCGTCCACGTCCTGACGAACCCATTGAAATTGCGCACTAGTACTAGGGATATTTTCATTTAAGTTTTGTTCTGGAAAAGGCAGAGTTTCTGATCTTTCGACGATGTCATCTCTACTTCCACTGCCCATGTCGAACAAGTCTCTAGGTGTGTTTCGAAGTACAATGTACCAACCCTCATCAATTGGATCTTCCGAGTAAAAAACTTGTTTCACTTGAGAAGAAAACACATACGGCTCGTCTATTAGTTGTTCTTCGGTGTAAATCAATCGAGAGAAATTCACCATTGTAAAACCATATTGATCAATTTTAATTCCGCGAGCCGTATTCACATCAGCCCATTCACCTCGAAACAAGACAACTTTACATTTGCCGTAATAATCCAACTCAATGATGTCAGTAATAAGTCCGTAATACTCCAGATTCCCCTCGACAGGATTACTGTCCCTAGCACTAGAATAACTCGTAATTGAAGAATTAACAACAATTCCACAATTCTGGGTTCTCCTCAACCTCTCGCGATACCTTGTATGAAATCTGTATCTGTTGATGAGGAAGGCACTGGACCTTGTGAAAGCCATTTAACTTCAACATTTACTTCATTCCGACTCCAAACCTATTGAATGGAAAGTAAATCGAGTAATTATAAATGTTGTGCAAAAACATCATTACTTGTCAATGAAAACTTCAATTGCATACCGTTTGGCTTAACCATTCATGAAAGGATTCTGCGAACATCTTATTAATTTCTCGTCGATGTAATCTTCAGGACCATGAACGAGCTCTCAATACTTGTTTGTACTCACTATGTTAAAAAAAATGGTTACTTTGTTAGAAGACAAACAAATTATAATTAATGAGCATTTATCAAATTCTAGAACTTACTTCCGTAATGGTTCCATTGAATCGTGATGAAAAAGAACGTATCGATGTGCTTGGACCCACGATCTATCGTCTAATTCTGCAATTTCGACTTTGCCGATCGGTTCTCCGAAACTTTGAAATAAATAAGTTCCGGCCAAGTTATGGTCTGTGAGCCCAGCATTTCTATTTGGTCTGTTCATTCTTGTTTCAACATCTTCCAAATACCTTGAACAAAAAGTCATACATTCCTCTGCCAAGTAGCCTTCGGCAATTGATCCTTCCGGATAACGTTTATTGCGACAGTAAGATTTCAATTTGGATAGGAACCTAAACACGGTATAGAACATTATCAAAAGTTGCAACTAAAGGCATTTATGTGAATGAAGGAATAATTTGCAAATAAATTAAGACCTTTCAATGGGATACATCCATCGATAAAAAATGGGTCCACCAAGTATTGCTTCACGCGGGAGATGAATTAACAAGTGCACCATAATTGTGAAGAAGGAAGGCGGGAAGATCTTCTCCAGATTGCATAAAGTTAGTGCGGCTCGTTCTTGTAGTGTCTCAAGTTCTTGAACATCCAAAACTTTGCCACAAATGCCTTTCATTATATTGGACAGTTCAATTACACAAGACGTCACCTTTTTTGACATACAACACCGCATAGCAACTGGCAGTAAGTCTTGCATCAAGATGTGATAGTCATGCGATTTTAAGCCATATAGTCTTTGATCTTTAAGACTCACACATCGAGATATATTTGATGCATACGCATCCGGGACCTTTATATCCGTCAACACCGTACAGAACACTTCTTTCTCCGTCTTCAACATTGAATAAATAGCAGGCGGCAATCGATATTTCATATTTGGAAGTGCTTGGGGATGAAGCTCACGCCGAATTCCCATGTGGACTAAATCAAGTCGACTTTGAAGATTGTCTTTTGATTTTCTATCGACATTCAAAATAGTCCCAATAATGTTCTCGCAGACATTTTTCACAATATGCATGACATCAAGATTATGGCGTAATATCTGATGCTCCCAATAAGGCAACTCAAAAAAAATACTTCTTTTTTTCCACAAGTCCGCCTCATTAGGATCATCCTCTTCGTCAGATTCATCATCAGATTCATCCCTTGATCTTCTATTTCTTTGCGGGTTGGCCGGTTGATTCATCTTCCCATAAATGAAATTTATATCTTTCAACATGAATAATATTTCGGATCCACCGGTCTACGAAGGAGCTTCTTTGAACTCTTCAGTACCGTCAAACTGCGCACTCAGATATCTAAATCTATGATTTTCTGGTAACCACCGATGATGCCCCATGTAAGAGAACTTCTTTCCATTATATAACCATTTCGAACATGTCTGCACAGCACAACAAGGACAAGCATAACGTCCCCTAGTACCCCAACCAGATAAATTAGCATAAGCCGGGAAGTCATTAATAGTCCACATCAAAGCTGCACGTAAGTTAAAGTTCTCTTTTCTCATTGCATCGTATGTCTCAACACCAACCCATAGCTGTTTTAACTCTTCAACAAGTGGCTGCAAATATATGTCAATAACATTCCTGGGCCCTTTCTCTCCAGGTATAATCATAGATAATGTAACACCCCAAACCCGGCCTAGAAGTTAAGCCCGAATCTGGTGTGTCACATGGAAGTTTTTTTTTTCAAACCATCTTTGAGATTGTTAAAAACTTGTTTGAGAATTACAGCCTCTTTGTTAAAACCCAAAACACTTAAGCAATTGTTATTTACTTGAAAATGTAATTATCTTTAAAAACATTTTTGGTTGTGAAAATATATTTGAAATAAACAATTTATGAAAATGGGACGTTTGGGAATAGAGTTGCAGAAGTATTTTGAAAGAAAATTCGAGGCCTGATTACAACATTTAACCTAAAATAGTAGAGTAATAAAATAAACAAGAAAGAAGTTTGAAGTCCAAATAAACCATTTCTGAAGTATAGTCTCCATCGAGTCATCCAAGGCCCAAGTCCACGTCACTGAACATTACCTGAAAAGGTTAAGAGAAAGGGGGGTGAGTTACAAGAACTCAGTGTGTAATCCCCTTACCATCATCCACTGGGTCGGAACACACATAGCAATATTTTGGGCCTAAAGCCCATTTACAATTATAACATAATAACATGTATATAATATGCATATGATATGCAAATCCCAAACCAAACCTAATTTCCATCCGCTACACACCACCCGTACCAACCAGCACACCTGTGGGGATCAAGTCAACCCACCCCGCCAACACACCAATCGCAGGCATAAAGCCATTTAAAATGTTTGTGGCAGAGCCACCGAACTAGATTGTGACAGAGTCACCGAACTAGATTGTGGCAGAGCCACTAGCACTTCTCTTCAATTTTATCCCAACCCATGCAATCATGTATGCATATACAAAGCATAACAGTATTCATAGAATAATTTCATCATAAGGCCCATAATACAAGTTGGCCCATTAAGTAATCTAGCAATTTGACCCATTAATCAATCTTAACAATTTGGCCCATTAAGCGGTCTAGCAAATTTTGGCCTATTAATCAATCTAGCAAATTTTGGCCCATTAATCGATCTAGCAAATTTTGGCCCATTAATCGATCTAGCAAAATTTTTTTTGGCCCATTAATCGATCTAGCAAATTTTGGCCCATTTAGCAAAATATCAGATTGGCCCATTTATCAAAATATCAGATTGGCCCATTTCAAAATATCAGATTGGCCCATTTAACAAAATATCAGATTGGCCCATTTATCAAAATATCATATTGGCCCGTTTATCAAAATATCATATTAGCCCATTCATCAAAATATCATATTGGCCCATTTATCAAAATATCATATTGACCCATTTATCAAAATAATTCATATGGCCCAAAATATCACTTTTTAACAAAATAACCCATTAAGGACAAATCCGTAATTCCCACAACCTTAATACCGATTTCATGCATTTACACAAAAAGTGTTATTATACCCTATTTTCCGATTTACTCTAATGCTTACGGTATAATATCTAACCCATGAGATAAGTGTGAAATTACACACTCTGGCCCATATCACAGATATCAAACTGCCCATATATCAAATATCACATTTGGTCCATAAAGGGTATTTTCGTAATTTGGTCCATAGGGACATTTCGTAATTCGGCCCATTAGGGGCATTTTCGTAATTCGGCCTGTAAGGGCATTTTCATAATTCGGTAATCGTACCCACTAAGGGTAATTCGATAATTTACTCTCTAAGGGAAATTTAGAAATTTTACCCACTAAGGGTAATTCGGTAATTTACTCTCTAAGGGTAATTCAGAAATTTTACCCACCAAGGGTAATTTGGTAATTTACCTTCCAAAGGTAAATCCGGCAATTTACCCTCCAAGGGTAATTCGGTAATTTACCCTCCAAGGGTAATTCGGTAATTTACTCTCTAAGGGAAATTCAGAAATTTTACCCACCAAGGGAAATTCAGTAATTTACCTTCCAAAGGTAAATTCGGTAATTTACCCTCCAAGGGTAATTCGGTAATTTACCTTCCAAAGGTAAATTCGGTAATTTACCCTCTAAGGGTAATTCGGTAATTTACCCTCCCAGGGTAATTTGGTAATTTCGTAACCCAGGGGTATTTCGGTAATTTACCCTCCAAGGGTATTTCGGTAATTTTGCAACCCAGAGGTATTTCAGTAATTTACCCTCTAAGGGTATTTCGATAATTTTGCAACCCAGGGGTATTTCGGTAATTTACCCTTTAAGGGTATTTCAGTAATTTTGCAACCCAGGGTATTTCGGTAATTTACCCTCTAAGGGTATTTCAGTAATTTTGCAACCCAGGGTATTTTGGTAATTTACCCTCTAAGGGTATTTCAGTAATTTCCCAACCCAGGGTATTTCGGTAATTTATCCTCCAAGGGTATTTCAGTAATTTCGCAACCCAGGGTATTTTGGTAATTTACCCTCTAAGGGTATTTCGGTAGTTTTACCCACCAAGGGTAATTCGGTAATTTACCTTCCAAGGGTAAATCCGGTAGTTTTACCCACCAAGGGTAATGCGGTAATTTACCCTCCAAGGGTAATTCGGTAATTTCATATTCAACGGTGTTTCCGAAGGCCTACTATCGCCTCGAGTGGCACAGAATTCTATTTGGGTCTCTTCGGAACTATTGGGTCAAAAATCCATTTTAGGCCCAAACGGGGTAATTTCGCAATTCTGGACTTAACTACTAATTTGGGCATAAAAATTTAAAACTGTCCATCTGCGTCATACTGACTAAATTGATTATAACTCGAGTTAGGAAACTCGAAATTTAGATCTGTAAAATTTCCTTGAAACTAGACTCATATATCTTCTTACTGTAAGTTTTCTAGAATTTTTGGCCTAGCCATTTAGTACAGTTTATTCCTTAAAGTTTCCCTTGTTTCACTATCCAATGATTCTGACCTCTCTTATCTTAATTTCAAATATCTCACTGTACGGTTTTCATATACTGTTCCAACTTGTTTCTCTTGAAAATAGGCTCACTAAGGAATCCGTAAATATAAATTATAACCCATAATTCATTTTGTACAATTTTATAAGATTTTTCCAAAACAGATCAGTGAACCCCAAAGTTAATCAGAACCAGTCTCACTAAAATCAAGATATCTCAGAATATAAAATTCCTTTTCCTTCTACATTTCTTTCATATTAAAATAGACACAGTAAGATTTAATTTGGTATCTTATTCACTTTCTAATTCATTTTCTCCTATTTTTAGTGATTTTTCAAAAACATGTCACTGCTTCTAACCGAAACTGTTTTATTACGAAATACGATTACCACTACGATTATACGCACGCCCGAGTGATCACGGATGCCGGTTTTTGGTTTTCTTTGGTATTTCTACCGATTAACAGCATATTTCATACAAACTTTCAGAGAAGTGTGAGATTACACACCATTTCAGATATGTATATGGAAGGGTATGAGATTACACACCTTATTCGGAATCTGTAACGCGATGCTCTCCGCGACACCAAAAATCCGAGTCACCTATTACGAGGGATAGGTTTTCGATTGAACCTTTGATAAAGTACTTCGAGACCTTGCAACCAGCATAAAATCTCTCATGGCAAGTCCCTAGACTCTCAACCATATTACAAATTAGTCCCCTCATTAGCTAGCTTAAGCTTTGGGGGTTCCAAAAATACAAAAATTATCAACTAAAGCCATCAAAATCACTTACTTGAAGAGAAAATGAGTTGCTGAAATTTTCAAGCTTTCAAAGCCCTCCCATGACTGATATTTTCTCACCTACTCTATTACCTTTCAAATCCCATCATTATATTTTGTTTTCACCTACTCCATTATTTCAAATTCCATCATTATTATTTTCCCACTTCTTTATTATTCTTTTTCTTTTATTTCTTTTTCCTTTCTTTTTCCTTGATTTCCTCCTTACCTTATCTTTTTAGTCATCATTCCATTTTTCATTTATTTGTTTCCTTTAATAATGTCATGGTTGACACTTGGAAGAGCACACAAAAATAAATCCAAAATTTGCAATAGATGGGATTTGAACCCCTTCCCTCCATGCTCTCCATTTGATGCCATAACCTCTTTACCAATAGTTCATTTATGTTAACAATTTACTCACTTATTTCCATAAACTTTGATGCCTCTTACTATCTCTCCTTAATAGGCTTAAACACAAACTTTCACTAAGGCCCAACTCAAACTCGAAACTCCATAGAACTCCGTAACATTCCAAAATCACCTTACTAATAAGTCCCACTTGAAATAATGACATTCTCAAATTCCCATAAATTTTAAACACTCCTACGCCCAAGGCCCAATTTCGGGATGTTACAATTCTACCCTCCTTAAAGAAAATTTCATCCTCGAAATTTCCAATCAATTATTAAACGCACTGCTCAAATCACACCACTATGCTTTCGCTGCGCACTCCGAGCTTAATAACTCTAATATACTTTTAACAAAATCTTGAATCCTCTTTCACAACCAAACATCTAACCACAGAAGCAAGCAGTCATCTACCACTTATACTTAAAATTTTTCTACACTCAATCATCACATCCAACCAAAACATACCTGACTTGATGGTGATGAAACAATCCCGAGCCTTATGCTCCTTAGACCCGCATCTCATACATGCTCCTGACCTCCTTCAGCATTTTCTAGGATGATGCTTTCTACAATAATTGCAAGCCGAAAAGTTTGGACGTGCCTTGACATGCTTTACGAAACGACACTACGACCCAAAGGAATCACGATCTATTTTCTTCTTACAGTCCCCGATCTATTTCTACAATACCCTTGGAGGGTAAATTACCGAAATACCCCTGGGTTGCGAAATTACCAAAATACCCCTGGGGTGTGCAAATGACCAAAATACCCCTGGGTTGTGCAATTACTGAAATACCCCTGGGTTGCAAAATTACCGAAATACCCTTGGTGGGTAAAATTTTTGAATTTCCCTTAGAGAGTAAATTACCGAATTACCCTTAGTGGGTACGATTACCGAATTATGAAAATGCCCTTACGGGCCGAATTACGAAAATGCCCCTAATGGGCCGAATTACGAAATGTCCCTATGGACCGAATTACGAAAATACCCTTTATGGGCCAAATGTGATATTTGATACATGGGCAGTTTGATATTTGTGATATGGGCCAGAGTGTGTAATTTCACACTTATCTCATGGGTTAGATATTATACCGTAAGCATTAGAATAAATCGTAAAATTTGTAAAATCGGAAAATAGGGTATAATAACACTTTTTGTGTAAATGCATGAAACCGGTATTAAGGTTGTGGGAATTACGGATTTGCCCTTAATGGGTTATTTTGTTAAAAAGTGATATTTTGGGCCATATGAATTATTTTGATAAATTGGCCAAGTGTGAAATTTGAAAAAAAAAAAAGGCCTCATGTGATAAATGGGCCAAAATTTGCTAGATCGATTAATGGGCCAAAATTTGCTAGATCGATTAATGGGCCAAAATTTGTTAGATCGATTAATGGGCCAAAATTTGCTAGATCGATTAATGGGCTAAAATTTGCTAGATCGATTAATGGGCCAAAATTTGCTAGATCGCTTAATGGGCCAAATTGTTAAGATTGATTAATGGGCCAAATTGCTAGATTGCTTAATGGGCCAACTTGTATTATGGGCCTTATGATGAAATTATTCTATGAATATTGTTATGCTTTGTATATGCATACATGATTGCATGGGTTGGGATAAAATTGAAGAGAAGTGCTAGTGGCTCTGCCACAATCTAGTTCGGTGACTCTGTCACAATCCAGTTCGGTGGCTTTGCCACAATCTAGTTCGGTGACTCTAGTTCGGTGACTCTGTCACAATCCAGTTCGGTGGCTCTGCCACAATCTAGTTCGGTGACTCTGTCACAATCCAGTTCGGTGGCTCTGCCACAATCTAGTTCGGTGACTCTGTCACAATCTAGTTCGGTGACTCTGTCACAATCTAGTTCGGTGGCTCTGCCACAAACATTTTAAATGGCTTTATGCCTGCGATTGGTGTGTTGGCGGGGTGGGTTGACTTGATCCCCACAGGTGTGCTGGTTGGTACGGGTGGTGTGTAGCGGATGGAAATTAGGTTTGGTTTGGGATTTGCATATCATATGCATATATATACATGTTATTATGTTATAATTGTAAATGGGCTTAGGCCCAAAATATTGCTATGTGTGTTTCGACCCAGTGGATGATGGTAAGGGGATTACACACTGAGTTCTTGTAACTCATCCCCCTTTCTCTTAACCTTTTCAGGTAATGCTCAGTGACGTGGACTTGGGCCTTGGGTGACTCGATGGAGACCATACTTTAGAAATGGTTTATTTGGACTTTGGACTACTTTCTTGTTTATTTTATTACTCTACTATTTTGGGTTACATGTTGTAATCAGGCCTCGGATTTTTTTTCAAAATGCTTCTGCAACTCTATTCCCAAACGTCCCATTTTCGTAAATTGTTTATTTCAAATATATTTTCACAACCAAAAAGGTTTTTAAAGAAAATTACGTTTTCAAGTAAATAACAATTGCTTAAGTGTTTTGGGTTTTAACAAAGAGGTTGTAATTCTCAAACAAGTTTTTAACAATCTCAAAGATGGTTTGAAAAAAAAAACTTCCATGTGACACACCAGATTCGGGCTTAACTTCTAGGCCGGGTTTGGGGTGTTGCAATTAAATGGTATCAAAGCTCAGTTTGCAAAAGTCGGCTGTGGTTTGGGTTCAAAAGCGTTTTCCAAAGCTGTTTAAAATTTTGATTTATAAATGCATGTTCTAAAGGAAGTATGGCACCACGGGTATCCGGCTCCAAGTCAAGTAAGTATATGTTATCATCTTATGATTATGATTATTGTGATATGACCGTAGAAATACTCTAGAACTTTTGGCTTTAGGAGTAAAAACTATAGAGATTAAGACTTTAGGATACGTTTTGCGAAAACCACTTCAACTCTTATACTCCATAAGACATTGTTTAATAAACATCGAATAGTATATTGATTCATAAGACTTGTAATAAGATTAAATCAACATTAGTGAATATGAGCGCTAGAAGACGTGGACGCGGTAGACGCGGATGTGGTAGAGGCCGAGGTGCTAAGGCTAGATCTTCAGTACCAAGGCATGTGTCCGAAAGGGAGGTATTGGAAGAGGTTAAAGGAATTGGTGAAGCACTTCGAGTTGGGAGTGTGGACTGTAAGAAGAAAAGAGATCGTGATTCTTTTGGGTCGCAGTGTCGTTCCGTAAAGCATGTCAAGGCACGTCCAAACTTTCCGGCTTGCGACTATTACAAAATGCGTCATCCGGGAGAATGCTGGAGGAGGTCAGGAGCATGTATGAGATGCGGGTCTAAGGAGCATAAGGCTCAGGATTGTTTTATCACCATCAAGTTAGGTATGTTTTGGTTGGATGTGATGATTGAGTGTAGAAAAATTTTAAGTATAAGTGGTAGATGACTGCTTGCTTCCGTGGTTAGATGTTTGGTTGTGAAAGAGGATTCAAGATTTTGTTAAAAGTACATTAGTGTTATTAAGATCGGAGTGCGCAGCGAAAGCATAGTGATGTGATTTGAGCGGTACGTTAGTAGTTGATTGGAAATTTCGAGGAAATTTTTTTTAAGGAGGGTAGAATTGTCACATCCCTAAATTGGGCCTAGTAGGATTGGGCCCATTGGGCCTTGGGCGTAGGAGTGTTTAAAAATTTTGAGAATGATTATTTCAAGTTGGACTTAAAGATGATTTTAGAAAGTTACGGGGTTCTATGAAGGTTCGAGTTCAAGTTGGGCCCTAGTAAAAGTTTGTGTTTAAGCCTATTAAGGAGAGATAGTAAGTGGCATCAAGGCTTATGGAAATAAAAGAGTAAATTGCTAGCATAAATGAGCATATGGCAAGGAGGTTATGGCATCAAGTGAAGTACCTTAAGGGAAGAGGTTCAAATCCCATCTTTTGCAAATTTTGAATTTATTTTTGTGTGCTCTTCCAAGTGTCAACCATGACATTATTAAAGGAAAGAAATAAAGAAAATGAAATGATGACTAAAAAGATAAGGTAAGGAGGAAACAAGGAAAAAGAAAGGAAAGAAATAAAAGAAAAAGGATAATAAAGAAGTGGGAAAATAATAATGATGAAATTTGAAATAATGGAGTAGGTGAAAATAAAATATAATGATGAGATTTGGAAAGAATGGGGTAGGTGAAAAAAAAATGCATAGAGGGTGTAATAGCCCCATTTAGGGGATAGTCGGAACAGTGATCTCGGAATAACTAAACCGAGGATAGAGAAAATTATTTTCATGTTATTCTATGTGTATAACATGTTTATAAACATGCATGAAATTTTTGGTGTCTCAATTTTAGCGATTGAGGGCTTAATTTCGAAAAAAGGACTAAATCGCATAAAGTGCTAAAGTTTAATTTTAATTGCTAGAGGTGCAAATTGACTAAGAAATATTAATTGGAGGTCCTTAAAGTACAATTTGGCCTTGTCTAAATGAGTAGGGGCCGGCCAAAAAAAAAATATAGGGACAAGAGCATTTATTTTGGTCAAAAGTTGGTGATGTTAGGTGTTTTAAATGAATAGAATAAGAGGAATAAAGATGTTATCATCTTTTCACTATTCCTACATCTTCATCCACTGAAAATTGAAGAGAAATAAGGGTTATGGAGCTCAAAATTTTCAGCAAACATTTCTCCTCACAAGTAAGTGATTTTTATGATCTTGCTTGATAAAAAAATTGTACTTTTGGAATCCCTAAAGCTTAAGCTAGCTAATGAGGGGACTAATTTGTAACATGGTTGAGAGTCTAGGGACTTGCCATGAGAGATTTTATGCTGGTTCCAAGGTCTCGAAGTACTTTATCAAAGGTTCAATCAAAAACCTATCCCTCGTAATAGGTGACTCGGATTTTTGGTGTCGCGGAGAGCATCGCGTTACGGATTCCGAATAAGGTCTGTAATCTCATACCCTTCCATATACATATCTGAAATGGTGTGTAATCTCACACTTCTCTGAAAGTTTGTATGAAATATGCTGTTAATCGGTGGAAATACCGAAGAAAACTAAAAATCGGCATCCGTAATCACTCGGGTGTGCGTATGATCGTAGTGGTAATCGTATTTCGTAATAAAACAGTTCCAGTTAGAAGCAGTGACGTGTTTTTGAAAAATCACTAAAAATAGGAGAAAAGGAATTAGAAAGTGAATAAGATATCAAATTAAATCTTACTGTGTTTAATATGGAAGAAACGGAGAAGGAAAATGAATTTTATATTCTGAGATATCTTGATTGTAGTGAGTCTGGTTCTGATTAACTTCGGGGTTCACTGATTTGTTTTGGAAAAATCATATAAAATTGTACAAAATGAATTATGGGTTATAATTTATATGTATGGATTCCTTAGTGAGCCTATTTTCAAGAGAACAAGTTGGAACAGTATATGAAAACCGTACAGTGAGATATTTGAAATTAAGGTAAGAGAGGTCAGAATCATTGGATAGTGAAACAAGGAAAACTTTAAGGAATAAACTGTACTAAATGGCTAGGCCAAAAATTCTGGAAAAATTACAGTAAGAATATATATGAGTCTAGTTTCAAGGAAATTTTGCGGATCTAAATTTTGAGTTTCCTAACCCGAGTTATAATCAATTTAGTCAGAATGATGCAGATGGACAGTTTTAAATTTTTATGCCCAAATTAGTAGTTAAGTTCAGAATTGCGAAATTACTCCGTTTGGGCCTAAAATGGATTTTTGACCCAATAGTTCTGAAAAGACCCAAATAGAATTCTGTGCCACTCGAGGCGATAGTAGGCCTTCGGAAACACCGTTGAATATGAAATTACCGAAATTACCCTTGGAGGGTAAATTATCAAATTACCCTTGGTGGGTAAAACTACTGAATTTACCCTTGGAAGGTAAATTACCGAATTACCCTTGGTGGGTAAAACTACCGAAATTACCCTTGGAGGGTAAATTACCGAATTACCCTTGGTGGGTAAAACTATCGAATTTACCCTTGGAGGGTAAATTACCGAAATACCCCTAGGTTGCAAAATTACTGAAATACCCTTGGAGGGTAAATTACAGAAATACCCTTGGGTTGCTAAATTACCGAAATACCCTTGGAGGGTAAATTACCGAAATACCCTTGGGTTGCAAAATTACTGAAATACCCTTGGAGGGTAAATTACTGAAATACCCCTGGGTTGCGAAATTACCAAAATACCCTTGAAGGGTAAATTACCGAAATACCCCTGGGTTGCGAAATTATCGAAATACCCTTGGAAGGTAAATTACCAAAATACCCTTGGATTGCGAAATTACCGAATTACCCTTGGTGGGTTAAACTACCGAATTTACCCTTGGAAGGTAAATTACCGAATTACCCTTGGTGGGTAAAATTTCTGAATTACCTTTAGAGAGTAAATTACTGAATTACCCTTGGTGGGTAAAATTACCGAAATACCCTTTGAGGGTAAATTACCGAAATACCCTTGGGTTGCGAAATTACCGAAATACCCTTGGAGGGTAAATTACCAAAATACCCCTGGGTTGCAAAATTACTGAAATACCCTTGGAGGGTAAATTACTGAAATACCCCTGAGTTGCGAAATTACCGAAATACCCCTGGGGTGTGCAAATGACTGAAATACCCCTGGGTTGTGCAATTACTGAAATACCCTTGGGTTGCAAAATTACCGAAATACCCTTGGTGGGTAAAATTTCTGAATTTCCCTTAGAGAGTAAATTACCGAATTACCCTTAGTGGGTACGATTACCGAATTATGAAAATGCCCTTACGGGCCGAATTACGAAAATGCCCCTAATGGGCCGAATTACGAAATGACCCTATGGACCAAATTACGAAAATACCCTTTATGGGCCAAATGTGATATTTGATATATGGGCAGTTTGATATTTGTGATATGGGCCAGAGTGTGTAATTTCACACTTATCTCATGGGTTAGATATTATACCGTAAGCATTAGAGTAAATCGTAAAATTTGTAAAATCGGAAAATACGGTATAATAACACTTTTTGTGTAAATGCATGAAACCGGTATTAAGGTTGTGGGAATTACGGATTTTCCCTTAATGGGTTATTTTGTTAAAAAGTGATATTTTGGGCCATATGAATTATTTTGATAAATTGGCCAAGTGTGAAATTTGAAAAAAAAAAAAAAGGCCTCATGTGATTGGGCCAAAATTTGCTAGATCGATTAATGGGCCAAAATTTGCTAGATCGATTAATGGGCCAAAATTTGCTAGATCGATTAATGGGCCAAAATTTGCTAGATCGATTAATGGGTCAAAATTTGTTAGATCGATTAATGGGCCAAAATTTGCTAGATCGATTAATGGGCCAAAATTTGCTAGATCGCTTAATGGGCCAAATTGCTAGATTGCTTAATGGGCCAACTTGTATTATGGGCCTTATGATGAAATTATTCTATGAATATTGTTATGCTTTGTATATGCATACATGATTGCATGGGTTGGGATAAAATTGAAAAGAAGTGCTAGTGGCTCTGCCACAATCTAGTTCGGTGACTCTGTCACAATCCAGTTCGGTGGCTCTGCCACAATCTAGTTCTATGACTCTGTCACAATCCAGTTCGGTGGCTCTACCACAGTCTAGTTCGGTGACTCTGTCACAATCTAGTTCGGTGACTCTGTCACAATCTAGTTCGGTGGCTCTGCCACAAACATTTTAAATGGCTTTATGCCTGCGATTGGTGTGTTGGCGGGGTGGGTTGACTTGATCCCCACAGGTGTGCTGGTTGGTACGGGTGGTGTGTAGCGGATGGAAATTAGGTTTGGTTTGGGATTTGCATATCATATGCATATTATATACATGTTATTATGTTATAATTGCAAATGGGCTTAGGCCCAAAATATTGCTATGTGTGTTCCGACCCAGTGGATGATGGTAAGGGGATTACACACTGAGTTCTTGTAACTCATCCCCCTTTCTCTTAACCTTTTCAGGTAATGCTCAGTGACGTGGACTTGGGCCTTGGATGACTCGATGGAGACCATACTTTAGAAATGGTTTATTTGGACTTCGGACTACTTTCTTGTTTATTTTATTACTCTACTATTTTGGGTTAAATGTTGTAATCAGGCCTCGATTTTCTTTCAAAATGCTTCTGCAACTCTATTCCCAACGTCCCATTTTCGTAAATTGTTTATTTCAAATATATTTTCACAACCAAAAAGGTTTTTAAAGAAAATTATGTTTTCAAGTAAATAACAATTGCTTAAGTGTTTTGGGTTTTAACAAAGAGGCTGTAATTCTCAAACAAGTTTTTAACAATATCAAAGATGGTTTGAAAAAAAAAAAAACTTCCATGTGACACACCAGATTCGGGCTTAACGTCTAGGCCGGGTTTGGGGTGTTGCAATATATATATATCTAATATGTTTATATGACGACATTGACATATAAGCACAAAAAATCACATAAGAATCTCGTGATGTTTAAATTTAAAATTTCACAATGAAGGAAGCCAAATTAGCTAGAATAATTAAAGACTACTACCGTTTTCACAGCTTTAATGTATCATGACTAGTTACAGCCATCTATTTAAACTAACAATAAATGGTTAACAAAAAGGGATTCAGACTAAAAGTCAAGCACAAATGGTAGGTTTATTTTTCATGTTCTTTTACATTATTTTTTTTTTCCTTCCATAATTTTTTTCTAAGAAATAAGTGAAGCTAAATCCAAGTGCAACTAAACTTTGTTCCATTCCCCAGCTTAACAAAAAATAAAATAAAATCACTGATCCAACAAGGATACCAAGAATAAAAACACTATTATCTCTCAATCAAAGCCGACTTCAAATTTGACTAACAGAAGAAGAACTATCAATCATGCTTTTCAGTGCTTAATTGTTTTCTTACTTAATTCGAAAACCCTTTATGTAGTTCAGTATTCTCTGGTTTATGTTCAAAAAGCTAAAACTTATATATTAAGAGCTATAGGTTTTTTATTTTAAGGTGACCAACAAAGAACATATAAGTGTTCACAAATTGATAGCTGTAGACTGATAAGTGACTGGAAATGAATATTATGGTTATGAGATAAGACTAACATAAACAAAACAGTGTTGGCATTGTCATTAATTATGGAGTTTAAAAAAAACATTGTGGAGATTATCAAACTCTTGGATTTGCACTGCAAAGCATACCCTGAGACAACGACCTGGAGCTCATTGAATCAGTTCCTAGGCACGACGTGAGCCGAGCTGAAGACACTGCTGAGTGAAGTGGCAGCAGAGATTGAAGACAACCCAATCGAGAAACAGACCTGAAAAAGTTTAGTAGCACAATAAAATGGTGAATTTGAATGAAACCCAAATTTGAAAAACAAGAAAAGGAAAATAGAAAACTACAGAGCTTGCCTTGAAAATGTGGGAGAAGAAGAGCGAGCATGAAGGAGAGGAGTACCTTGAGGAAGATGAAGAGAAATGAAAGCACTTCAAAATAGATTCCATGAGTAAAAGGGTGAAATGAGAACGTTTTTTGGGATCAAAAACCTAAAACCAAAACGATTTGAAGACACAGAAAGAGAGAGAGATGGAGAGATGGGTTTCTTCTTAATCGGGTTTTGGGGGGATTCCTTCTGCTGTTTGGGGGGGAGAAATTAGAGAAATTAGGGATTTTGCACCGTGGCTCATTTTGTTAAAACGACAGAAACAAAATAGCGAAAGAAAAAACGGTGACGTTTTATTAAAAAAATTGCCCTTTGTGGCGTTTTTAAAAAGCGCCACTAAAATACCCTAAGTTTTTTGCGGCGTTTTCCAAAAAAAAACACCACTAAAACTACTCATTTGTGGCGTTTTTATGTCTAGCGCCGCTAAATCCCCAAGTAAACTACGTCGTTTTGTTTGGTATGTTTTTGCGGCGTT